>CM042858.1:9740225-10299377 GCA_023658055.1 Thaleichthys pacificus
GGTCTTGGCTGCCAGGGAATGTAAAGCTGCTGTGGTTCTGACCCTGGAGCCCAGATTAGAGAGAGGCTTTCGAACACCTACACTACAATATGTCGCCAGTGTGTCTGTCAGCCGTGAGATATGAGCGTTCCAGGTTATTTTCGTGCCGTCGTCGTCTTCTCTCTCTCTGCTCTCTCTCTCGCTCTCGGACTTTCTTTATCCCTCTCTCTCTCTCTCTCCCTCTCTTTTTCTTTTTGACAGCAATGAATTAGGAGCCTAACGAGGTGCATTAATGAGCCTGTTCAGGCCGGAGGAGGGGGGTGGGGGGGGGGGGTGGGATGGGGTAGGATAGGAGGGGTGCTGCAGATAGAAAGTCAGGTCTCCGCTGGGACAGATGTTCATGAGGTCCAAGTAGTCCAGGTGAAAAGACAGCCCTCCACAGGCCTCGTCACATCCTCAGCCTCGACTCAGACTCAGATTCAGTTTCTTTGCGATTTCAGCCTCTGTATAAAAGAAAATGGCAGAAATCACAAGACTATATTTGTAGACAGATTTACATCTTTATGAATGGTTCGCCCCAACATGGATGGACATACAGTATAACAGCATAGAATAGATTGACGAGAGGGAATTACTGTGTTTCTGTGGCTGAATAGAATGAAGTCAATTTAATTCCAGGACTGACTGCACTGAGAGTGGATTACGTAACAGAAGTAGTGGAAATTATTTCCGCCCCCCTGTTGTTTGCTCAGGCTGTGATGTCGGCCGACCGTGCATCGCCAGGGCTTTACACCACAGGAACGGGAATCCAGGTTACCATGGCGACAGTCTTCCCTCTCCGCGGTCCCAGCGGCTGATGCTATATTGTAACCATGGCAGCGGAATGGCCATGAACCAGGGATGGAGTGGGAAAGATGGTTGGCAGCCTCACACAGAGCTGTGGGAAGCCACTGTGAGAAGGAGGGGGGTGGAGGGGGGGGGGGGGGAGGGGGGGGGGGGGGAGGGGGGGGTGGAGTCGGAGAGATGAGAAGATGACCTTTGTCCCGCAGTTCACCTCGCTGTGACATAAACACTCCTCAGTGTGGCTTGTGACATCACTGCTTCAAATGTGTCCGAATGGCCACTCCTCAGAGGACGAATCTAGATATTAGTTTAAGGATAAAGATGTGCTTATGCCTTGATTCTATCCATAGTGGATTTTTGGTGGAATGTTCTGGACAGAATGGGCAGGGAAAGGAGGGAAGCCATTGGCTGATAAGCAGAGCAGGATGAAGAACAAGGACCTGTGTGTGGTTGTGTACATGTGCCGGTGCACACATGCGTGTGTGTGTGTGTGTGTGTCAGGGAGAGAGCTGTCCGCCTAGTCAAGGTCAGAAGGCTGATTTCATGGCTCTGCCGTGGTTTGCTGCCCTGTAAGCACTTTGGATGCGCGGCGTTTTCCTCATGCTAATCAGGGAGGGAGAAACTAACGAGGGGAAATGGTTTCCAGAGCAGAGAGAGAGACACTGCAGAGAGACAGAAAGACAGAGAGAGAGACACTGCAGAGAGACAGAAAGACAGAGAGAGAGACACTGCAGAGAGACAGAAAGACAGAGAGAGAGACACTGCAGAGAGACTCCTTGAAGGAAGAGACAGTGGTGCAAAGCCCTTCTCCAACAGCAGCGAGATGCAAAGAAAAATTGATTGGTGTACATTTGAAAAGATAACCAGCCCCAGGAGATAGAGAGAGAGAGAGCGAGAGAGAGAGAGAGAGAGAGACAGACAGACAGACAGACAGACAGACAGACAGAGAGAGAGAGAGAGAGAGCCGCTAACGAGGCAGCTGAACCCGACTTGGTCTTAAAACTGAAGCTTTTACTCCTCAACCCAGACTGTCTGAGCTGGAGAGGGTTTGTTCCATTTCTGGGCAACAGCCGATTGGTCGACGACAACACACGAGTGGTGTTTGGGTCCACGTCTGGACAGACGTGCCAGACAGGAGACTGAAGCGTACAGTAACGCCTGAGACGCCAGAGTCCTCCTGACTGGAGGCCGAGTGTGTGTGTGCTCTCTCCCAGCTTGGCCGTGTCCGATGGTGCGTGAGAGTAGGTGAGTGTCTGCCGTGCCTGCAGTGCTAAGGGGGCCCGTCCTCTCCTGTCATTGACTTGTTGTCCTGTCAGCCTCTGTAACACCGTGTTCCTAACTAATGAGATGCGCAGCGTTGAGGTGTCTGCGCTTCTCACATTTCGCCGGCCGTGTGTGTGCGCGCTTGTGTCAAGCGTGCGCGTTCAAGGGTGCGTTTGTTCGTGTAGGTGTGTGCGCGCGTGTGTGTGTGTGCAGGTCGTCAGCGATGCGCCTCACGTCGGGCGGCTCTGTGGAACACTCGGTGAGAACTCCTCCGCCGGTAGCTAACGGTGACAGTGGCACAATGTCACCCAGGGCGACCGGGGTGTCTCTGCCCCTCTGCACCGGCCGACTGCTCGCTTCCAGGACTCCTGTGTGTGTGTGTGTGTGTGTGTGTGCTGACACAACGTCCAGGAGGGCTGTCAGTGTGTCTGGGAGCTGGGGCT
This sequence comes from Thaleichthys pacificus, assembly GCA_023658055.1. Lineage (NCBI taxonomy): Eukaryota > Metazoa > Chordata > Actinopteri > Osmeriformes > Osmeridae > Thaleichthys > Thaleichthys pacificus. The sequence continues at coordinate 9,742,754 of CM042858.1, forward strand.
GGGGAGAGGAGCACAGGGAGGCCAGGTGAACGTCCTGTGTCTCAGCCTGGCTCGTCACGCCTCGAGAAACAGGAAGCTGGAGATAGCTCGACCGCTAAGGTCAAAGGTTGGACTCCCGGTGGTTAAATGTGAGCTGAAGGCACACCGCCCCCGAGGTCATCGCAAAGACTGCGGCAGCGTTTTTGTCGAGTTCCATTTTTATTTATATCGGGAAACCACGAAGACTGTGGCTCGAGATACCGCAAAGACCGCGGCTCAGAAGGGTTTTATTACTTTTAGTACTTGTATTATTGTTTTTATCGATTTTATGTAAAGCACCTTGAGCTGCAATTCTTGCATGACGTGCTACATAAATAAAGTCTTATTATTCTTCTCTTGACGTGATGGAAAGCGTGCGTCCGGTGAGGATGTCCGGTGAAGGACGCCCTGCAGGGCGGGGCGGGCGTTCCAGGTGGCTCCACAGTCCGTCAGAGGAGAGAGGGAGGTGCAGAGTGGTGCTGGCTCTCGTGATGAGGGTGTGAGATGGTCACGGCTGCCAGCTGGGACTCCCGGCCTGGCAGAGGAGGCAGCTTCAGCCCCCCCCAGTCCTCAACATTCACACCCACATTATCTTCATTCACAGCAGTTGCAGCACCGGGACTGGAAATAATATTACATCTACCGGCCTTGAGGATTATGTGTGTGTTTGTGTGTGTGTGTGTGGGTGTGGGTGTGTAGGCCTGGCAGTAAATGTGATTGTGAGACTCCTTCCTTCCCTCACTTGTGCCTCTTGTGCTCTTGCAGGGGAATTCTCCTCCGGTAGGTGGTGAACACCGACACACTGGATGGCTCTCCTTATGTAAGCACCAAACACTGTTGCTGGGTTACTTGTAGTAGTATCATTAGTCACTAGTATCATTCCACACATAAAGACCTACATACAAACACTCACACAAAGACACACACACACACTCACGTCAAGACACACACAGAGAGCATTTCCCACTTGCTGAGGACTGTTTTGAGGACTGTTTGACCACTGCATTGCCGTAGTCCCGTGTGTGCTCGCGGTGCTGGGCAGAGTGTGTGACGCTCTGCTCTGCTCTGCTCTCAGGTAAACGGGACCGAAGGGGAGATCGAGTATGAGGAGATTACTCTGGAGAGGGTGAGTGTGCAAGCTCAGCACATCACCAACATGTGACCACCAAAACATTTACTATAATATATATATATATATATATGTGTGTGTGTGTGTGTGTGTGTGTAGGGAAACTCAGGCTTGGGCTTTAGCATAGCAGGGGGAACCGACAACCCCCATGTAGGAGACGACCCCAGTATCTTCATCACCAAGATCATCCCTGGGGGAGCAGCTGCACAGGACGGACGGCTAAGGTACACACACACACACACACCTGTGTTACATTTACATTTTGTCATTTAGCAGACACTCTTATCCAGAGCGACTTACAGTAAGTACAGGGACATTTCCTGGCAAGTAGGGTGAAGTGCCTTGCCCAAGGACACAACGTCATTTGGCACGGCCAGGAATGAAACTGGCAACCTTCTGATTACTAGCTCGATTCCCTAACCGCTCAGCCATCTGACCCCATACATACCTATACACACACACACCTATACACATACATACACATACACCTATACACACACATACAAGCACACACACCTATACACACACACCTATACACACCCATACACTCGCAACATTACAAAACCATCAGGTTGTCAGTCCTATTGCTGCTGCTCTGATAATTACACGTGTGTACACAGGCCAGATCCTTTATGTACAGAGCCATGCATGCACACACACATCTAAGCAGATCAACATCCCTGGGCTAGACTAGTGATGTCCTTGTGTGGGCCAGCTGGGCTCAGGCAGGGAGGATCTGCCGCAGGGCTCGCTCTCTCTCTCTTTCTCTCCTTTTTTCTCTCCATCCCCCTCTCTCTCTCTCTCTCTCCTGTTCTCTATCCCTCCTGCACTATGTGTCTCTTTCTCATTCGCTTCATCCCTCTCTTCCTCCGTCCCATCTCCCGCTCCCTCTCTCCTTCCCTCCCTGTTCCCCTCTTACTCCCTCGGCCTGAGGGTCACAAAGAGACAGAACCTCCGTCCCACACCCCCTCCTACCCTGTCTGGATGGCCCCACCCCACCCGCCCCTCACCCTCTCACCAGCCCCTCACCCTCTCACCAGCCCCTCTCCCCAGCCCCCCACCCTCTCGCCTCCTCCCCAGCCCCTCACCTCCTCACCCTCTCACCAGCCCCTCAGCCCTTCACCAGCCCCTCGTCCTCCTCACCTCCTCACCCTCTCATCATGGACCTAGTCCAGATCTCCTCACACACTCGTACTCCTTCTCCTCCTCAAGGGTACCTCAATCACACTTTCAACGTTTAACGATTAGGATTGGCTGTGATGGTGGCGGTGATGTCACCACGGAGCAGCTAGCACTGTTAGCCGTAGCGCTGTACAAGAGGAACAAATATGAAGTGGTGTCCCAGAATCAAGCGGAATGTCGTCTGACGAGCAGTGCTTTCATGAAGATGATTATGCAAGACAGGCCGTCACAATCTACTGTAGCCTTAAGAGCGTGTGAAGTAGTGGACAAGGTCCTGAAAATGTCACGGTGTGAATATGTATGAGAGCCGAAGGCTTTGAAATGAGGGGCTCACATTCTTGCTCTTGAACATGCCTGTGTGCTGCAGATCTGCATACGGGGCGTGGGGGGGGGGGGGGGGGGGTTGATAGAACATGCGCAGTGTCATGAGGCTGACTGTGACTGTCTCCTGTCACCTCTCCTTAATCATTGTGTTGCCTTCAGGTCACATGACCCAAAGGTTCACAACGAACCATCGTTGTGTTTACCCAATTTTACCCAATACAAAAACAATTAAAAAATATATATTTTAACCTTCGCAATGTGGGGGGGGTCTGAGACAGCCCGACGGTTTAAAAGAAAATTCCTCACTTTGTTTTTGTATGCGGTAAAGTTGTCGCAATACGACGGTGGGTCACAATGACTGATGGGGTCAGAATGACCCGAAGATAACACAAGGGTTAAGTCTCCTCTCCTCCACTCTGCTCTCCTCTGCTCTGGTCTCCTCTGCTCTCCTCTGCTCTCCTCTTCCTCCCCCTGGGTAACCTGACAGGCTGTCTAACCAGGCCTGCTATCGTGTCAGCAGACAGAGGGGGGGGGCAGAGTGACTAGCCTTAGCGAGGCACACAGGGGGCGTCTCAACACAATGAGAGAAAGAGGAGAGGAGAGGAGGCTCACACTGTTTTAAAGCCTGTTATCTCAGATGTCACCACGAATAACAGATTCATCCCTCTCCCCTCCTCCTCCTCCCTCCCTCCCTCTCTCTCTCTCTCTCTCTCTTTCTCCTGTTATTCCTCCCTCCCTCAGTGTGAACGACAGCATCCTGTTTGTGAACGATGTTGACGTGCGCGAGGTGACACACAGCCTGGCCGTGGAGGCACTGAAGGAGGCCGGCGCCATCGTCCGCCTCTACGTCCTCCGGAGGAAACCCGCCGCCGAGAAAGTCACCGAGATCAAGCTCATCAAAGGGCCTAAAGGTGTGTGTGTGTGTGCGTGCGTGTGAGATGGCGCGTCAACGCACTCGCACGTTTGTTTGCGTGCATGAGCGCGCACGTACGAGTGTGTCCTGTGCACACAGCTGAATGTCTGTCGTTAGTTTGCTTGGGAAACATTTCCTTCCTGCTCTCGTCATCTCTGCCCCCTCCTCCCCTCCCTGTCCATCAGGTTTAGGGTTCAGTATTGCTGGAGGGGTGGGGAACCAGCACATACCTGGAGACAACAGCATCTATGTCACCAAGATCATCGAGGGAGGGGCTGCTCACAAGGACTGCCGACTGCAGATCGGGGATAAGATACTGGCGGTCAGTCACGCACACACTCACACACACTCACACACACTCACACACACACACACGCACACACTCACACACACTCACACATACACACTCACACATACACCAACACGCATTGGCAGACTGGCTGTCTGACACATAGAGTCGGTATGCCAACACATCTTGTCAACTTCAGCAGCTTAGGTGCATTAAGGACCAAGATAAATTACAGCTGTAATTTTCACAGCCAGAGATTACTTTCATTAATATGGTAATACAAGTGTGGGAAGGGAGAGATCTTCATACTCAACCGTCAAACTGTGTGGGTCGTGTGGCATTACTGCCACCCTCTGGACAGACGTGGAGCTGCACGGTAACACAAAATGGTGCAGGTGTCTTTGCCAAATGGTGTCTGCTCCAGAGCGTCATGTCCAAGTCAGCCATGACACCACAGTCCTGTTGCATAATACATCAAAACATTGTTCCTACAGAGATACATCTAGAATATTCTAGTGAGTGTGGATGATTGCGTAATGGCCGTCCACACGCCAGAGTGTGTGTGTCGGTGAGGCTCACGGGGGGGGGCGTCTCGCTGTGCTCAGGTTAACAGCGTGTGTCTGGAGGACGTGATGCACGAGGACGCCGTGGGCGCCTTGAAGAACACGGCGGAAGGTGGTCTACCTCAGGGTGGCCAAGCCCAACAACCTGTACCTGACCAACACCTACAACCCTCCAGACCTCACCAGCAGTAAGGCTCCCCTCTCCTGTGTGTGTGTGTGTGTATGGCCATGTGGCTTGTGTGTATTGTATATGTGTGTGTGTGTGTGTGTGGCCATGTGGCCTGTGTGTATTATATGTGTGTGTGTGGCCATGTGGCCTGTGTGTATTATATGTGTGTGGGTGTGTGTGTGTGACCATGTGGCCTGTGTGTGTGTGTATTTGTTCTGTGTTGGGCTCTGTGTGCATGTGTGGGAAGGTGATTCATCTGTGCACCTCATATCCCCCCAGCGTACTCCCCTCACATGGACACAGATCTCGGCCACCCCTACATGGGCTCGGATTACCCACAAGCCCTCACTCCCACCTCGCCGAGCCGTTTCTCTCCCGTCCTGCACGGCATGATGGGAGACGAAGACCTTCCTAGGTGAGCAAAGCTAGCTGGGAGGTTTTCAAACGAACGTGGAGACTTGCAATCATCCCCGAGATCCGACTCCAAGCTCACGCACTCTGTGTTCTCCCTCTCTCCCTCTCTCCCTCTCTCCCTCTCTCCCTCTCTCCCTGGCCCCGCCCACGACATTTCCCCCTTCCTTTCATCCGCTCATCCGCCCTCATCCCTCCATTCCCCCCACACCTCCCTCCTCCCCCTCCCCGTCAGGGATCCTAGGAGAGTGCTGATCCATCGGGGCTCCACAGGGCTGGGCTTCAACATCGTGGGAGGAGAGGACGGAGAGGGCATCTTCATCTCCTTCATCCTGGCCGGGGGGCCTGCGGACCTCAGCGGGGAGCTGCGCAAGGGGGACCAGATCCTCAGTGTATGAACACACACACACCTACATACACACACACACACGCTCACATACACACCTACACACATACACACATACACACACACACCGTATACCGTACACACCTACACACGCTCGCATACAATCCCAGGCATATGTATACATGTGTACACACACACGCATGCAGTCATGTCTGGGTCAGGGGCTCACGGTCGTGTGTGTGTGTGTGTGTGTGTCAGGTGAACGGAGTGGACCTGCGTATCGCCACACACGAGCAGGCTGCAGCCGCCCTGAAGAACGCAGGGCAGACCGTCACCATCATCGCTCAGTACAGACCTGAGGGTAAGTAACCCAACACACACACACGGTGCACTTAATGCTACAGATGTAACAGGAGGGTGTGTGTCCTCCTGTGTGTGTGTGTGTGTGCGCAGAGTACAGCCGTTTCGAGGCGAAGATCCACGACCTGCGGGAGCAGCTGATGAACAGCAGCATGGGCTCTGGGACGACCACCCTGAGGTCCAACCCCAAGAGAGGCTTCTACATCCGGTACTGAGGCTCCGCCCCCCCCCCCCCCCCCCCCCCCCCCCGCACCTCCACAGCACCACCTCCCGGAGGCCGGCCACACGCTAACCCCTGTGTGTGTGTGTTTCTGTGTTCACGGTGTGTGTGTGTGTCCGTCCGTGTGTGTGTTTCAGGGCGCTGTTCGACTACGACAAGACGGCCGACTGTGGCTTCCTGAGCCAGGCGGTGGGCTTCAGGTTCGGGGACGTGCTGCACGTGCTGGACTGCGGGGACGAGGAGTGGTGGCAGGCCCGGAGGGTCAGTCCCCAGAACGAGGTGGAGGAGGTCGGCTTCATCCCCAGCAAACGCAGGTCAGACACCTCTCCTTGGTGGGGGGGAGGGGTGGGGGGGGTGGGCTGTGTGTATGTGGGCTGTGTGTATGTGGGCTGTGTGTATGTGGGCTGTGTGTATGTGGGCTGTGTGTATGTGGGCTGTGTGTATGTGGGCTGTGTGTATGTGGCTGTGTGTGTGTGTTCTGTGTGTATGTGGGGCGGTTTGTGTGTGTGTCTAGAGGTTGTGTTCCTGTTAGTTTTTCTCTTTCACCTCGTCCTGAAGTGTGGGCTCTACCAGGTGCGCTGTCGCCACGGCAACGTTTACGCTTCCGGACTTTCACTCCTTCTCCTCTTTTCTTTTCCCTCTTCTCCTTCTCTCTGCCGTTTACTGCTTCCGTTCATTCCTGCCCCCCCCCCTCAGGGTAGAAAGGAAAGAGTGGTCTCGCATGAACACCAAAGAGAGGGTAAGGACCGGAATGATCTCTGAGGTTCTCTTAATGTTCCCTGAACATTCTCTGAATGTTCTCTGGCTGTTCTCTGGCTGTTCTCTGAATGTTCTCTAAATGTTCTCTGAATGTTCTCTGAGCGACTCTGGTTCTGCTGTGTCCCTCTGGTGTTAACTGCGTCTGTCTCTGTGTTGCAGGACCACAGTCGGGACAGCCTGGGCTCTCAAGGTGAGTGAGGACTGGGAGAGGAGGGGAGAATGCTAAGCTGTGTGAGGGCCCTCCCAAACCATCAGGGTGGTGGTCCCACCATCAGGGTGGTGGTCCCACCCACGGGGGGTGACTCAGAGGGAGAGGCCGTTCGCCTGTCGCAGAGAGCAGATGCCACATCGCCGTCAGTCTTCCGAGGGAGAGGAAACGCTTCTGCTACGATGTCCCGTCTCCCCGTCTGTCTGTCCCCCCCCCCCCCCCGCACGGGGGTGACCAGCGTGTGCCTGAGCAGCTTGCTGACTGGTGTGAGCAGCTTGCTGACTGGTGTGTGTTTGTTCTGTTTTCAGGGAGAGATGACTCGGCACACAGCTATGAAACAGTCACACAAGTGGAAGGTGAGAACACGCAACAATCATATTTGGATGTGATTCCCTCCTGTGATATTAATAGTTACTGGTATTAACATCTTCTCTCTCTCTCTCTCTCTCTCTCTCTCTCTCTCTCTCTCTCTCTCTCTCTCTCTCTCTCTCTCTCCCTCTCTCTCTCTCTCTCCTCTCTCTCTCTCTCTCTCTCTCTCTCTCCCTCTCCCTCTCTCTCTCTCTCTCTCTCTCTCTCTCCTCTCTCTCCTCTCTCTCCCTCCCTCTCCTCTCTCTCTCTCTCTCTCTCTCTCTCTCTCTCTCTCTCTGTGTCTGTAGTCCACTATGCGAGACCCATCATAATACTGGGGCCCATAAAGGACAGGGTGAATGACGACCTGCTGTCTGAGTTCCCTGATAAGTTTGGATCTTGTGTGCCACGTGAGTAGCCAATCATCAGGCCAAGATCCCATGCACTTTTCACTCGCTCTGATTGGCTGACAGCCCGACCGACTCGCCTGATTGGTCCGCAGACACCACGCGGCCCAAGCGGGAGTATGAGGTGGATGGGCGGGACTATCACTTTGTGTCGTCGCGGGAACAGATGGAGAAGGACATCCAGAGCCATCGGTTCATCGAGGCGGGCCAGTACAACAGCCACCTCTACGGAACCAGCGTCCAGAGCGTCCGCGAGGTCGCTGAACAGGTATGCCGGGAGGACCTCCAACAAGCCTCAGTTACATAGAATAAATACAACGCTCCCTCTGAATCAAAGCTCCCCTCTCTCTCTCTCCCTCTCTATCTCCCCCTCTCTCCCTCTCTATCTCCCCCTCTCTCCCTCTCTCCCTCTCTCCCTCTCCCCCCCTCTCCTCTCTCTCTCTCTCTCTCTCTCCCTCTCTCTCTCTCTGTGTGAGTAGCAGGGGAAACACTGTATCCTGGACGTGTCGGCTAACGCCGTACGCAGACTACAAGCTGCTCAGCTCCACCCCATCGCCATCTTCGTGCGGCCCAAGTCCCTGGAGAACGTCCTGTAAGTAAACCCAACCAGCGCCCCGCGTTCAGACTGAAGCTGTCAAAGCTCCCTGACTGAGGGGCTGGCTGGTGTTGTTGTTGTTGCAGAGAGATCAACACTCGACTGACGGAGGAGCAGGCCAGGAAGGGCATGGACCGAGCTCTCAAACTAGAGCAGGACTTCATCGAGTGCTTCTCAGGTTAGTCCCACAGCTGTGGAGGTCATGGAACAGTTAACATTACACACAATTCATCCTTTGCATATGACCTCACTGTAATTCTCTCTCTCTCTCTCTCTCTCTCTCTGCTCTGTTTCTCTCCCTCAGCTGTGGTGGAAGGGGACAGCTTTGAAGAGGTTTACCACAAAGTGAAGACCGTGATTGAGGAGCAATCGGGGCCTTATATCTGGATCCCCACCAGGGAGAGGCTGTGAGGCAGCCCCCCTTTCCCACCCCGACCCCCTGCCAACACCATCCTCTACCCCCACCCCTACCCCTGCCAAACCACCACTATCCCCAACTCCACCCCTGCCCCCACCCATTCCCCTGCCCCCCCCCACCCCCCCCTCCCCAGCCCCCTCAGACTGTCTGCCTGCCTGCCCTCCAGTCCGGCCAGCACTGTCTTCATGAGATGAACAGATAGACCCAAGAGAGACACTGAGAGACAGACACGCATACACACACAACGACACCGACACGAAACACACCGAGGGTCGGAGTGGGAGTTTGAGAAACATGTTGACATGACACGATGAAGACACACACAGAAGTACTGTAAGGAAGGAGACTGACAGGCCAGAGGCTTCATCAGTATTGCTGTTAAATGAGGCTGTGCTACTAGCGAATGAGTAGTGAGTGTGAGCGGGGAGGGAGGGAGGGTTGACCCAGGGTAACCAGGGTAACAGATCCGCCATCTCAACTTCTCTCCGGGTCACGGGCTGCCTTTAAACACACACACACACCAGGAGGTGGCAGCAGAGACCAGACCTCTCATCCCTCCTTTTTATATCTGCTCGGCTTCTCTCCTCCCCCTGCCAACGCTCCCTCTGTTCAGGACAGGAACAGAGGGAGAGAGGGGGAGAGGGAGACCTTGGAGGGATGTCCACATTCTGCTGAATCCCCCCCGCCCCCTTCCCCCGTCTATAGGAGTGTCTTTTTCCAGCAAGCAGCCTGTCCGCTGCTGAACTACGACCACCGTCCAAATGACCAAGACTGGCATTAACTCCGCCCCCTCCCCCACTCCTCCTTCCCCCGACCACCCCAACTCCCATGACAAGTATTGCAAGGATTTTTTCTTTTTTAAAAGCAGCTCCGTTGAGAGAGAAAAAAAAAAATGATTTAAAACTCAAAAGTGCTGAATTTTGTGCATGCGTCCTTCAGAGACAACAAAGATGGGAGCTATGAACAAACGCCGAGAGAGGATGACGGGGATGAGACGCGGAGCGGAGGGGCGGGGCGGGGCGGGGGAAACACCTCCGACCCGGGCGCTCCTTTCTGGGGTTTCCCGACTCCGCGTTGACGCCGGGAGACATTTTTCTAAGCATGTAACAGGAGGGAGAAGAGCGATGTGGACCGAGAGAGAGAGAGAGGGGTGTGCCAGTCCCGTGTGCCTACACCAGAAAGGCTCTTTCATACAGTGTAACCTCTGGGGCCTCTCTGGGCTGCTTACTCCCACGTCTCCATCTGGCCCCTCCGGTTGTTCTGACCCGTTTGTAACTTGACAGAATGTTCTCGTCAGGCACACAGCAGCACAGCTCTTAGCATTAATCGCTTTCGTGGAAGAGCACCGTGGCCAATTCTCGTGTCACTCTTTCAATAAGACGCTCCGGCTGCACACTCACACCTACTGTATTCTCACTGGCCACAGTAACAGCAGGTGGTGTGTGTGTGTGTGTGTGTGTGTGTGCGTGGCGTGCGTGGGCGGGTGTGTGGACTGTCTGAGGAATCGGTCTCCCTTCTCCTCTCTCTCCCTTCCCCTCTTCCTCTGCTTCTTCCTTTCTCTCTCTCTCTCTCTCGCTCTCTCTCTCTCTCTCGTGTCCTCACAAATTATGGCTACTTATATATAACACATTAAACAAACAAATGGCCTATATGAATATATATTTTTAATGACAATTTCTAACAAGAGTTAGAGCCTGTAAACTGTACCATCTCTAAACAATACTCCATTGATTCCTTTGGTTATGTTTCTGTTGTGTTTCGAGGATTTCTTTTGGTCATTGAGTGAACTTGATCTCCTTCTCCCCAGTGTACCATCCCTCACATCCACAACATAACTGACTTACAGGACTGAAGCATAGTTGCAGCAGGTCTCCCTCCATAGCTAGGGAGTTGACATACAGGTTCAGGTTGTAGTGCAATTGTTTTTTTGTTTTGGGTTGGGTTGGGAGGGGGGGGGTGAAGCAAGGTGATGTGTGTATGTGGGTGCGTGCGCGTGCGTGTGTGTGTGTGTGTTAGAGAGACAAAGGTTGAAGAAGATTTAGTGCAATAGTGTTATGCAATGAAGATGGGTTTGTGTGTACTAAAAGAATATATCAGAATAATAAGTTTGCACTGACCGCATTCCGTATTACAGGTATTGGTGGAGAATGACAGTGAAGAAGCCATGGGTTTACAAACACTGGTTGTATTTTTGTTGTTTTGATTTGAGGTGTTTAAGAGTGCAGTTAGCGGTGGTTGTGAGTGTTCATTCATGATTTTTTTTTCCATGTGCTTCTCACAGTTGATGAAACAGAAGAAGCTTGTGAAATGTTTTTTTTTATGTTTTGAATTGATAATTTATTCGCTACTTTCACTGTTCAGTTCTACTCACGTTAAGTCTGTATATTTTTCCCATTATGACTGCTATTAATTTCATTTTTCATATTGCAAAATGTCAGTTTTGGGGAAATAGCCAGAACTGTTGTAAATATTGCTATGTTGGGGTTGTGTGGGGCTTTGGACACGTTGCCATGCACATGGATAGACATGAGGAGACTTGACAACGGCCTCAGTTTGGAGGTGTGCCCTCTGCCCCGGGACCTCTCATATTCCACAGCAACACTGCTGAACACTATGGGTGGGTCGCACACAAACACAGACATACGTCCCAGATTCAACGTTTTACGGTAGATTTTGCTCCATACTTACCAGTTTTGCACCAGCAAAATAAGGGCCACAAACACACACACGGACAGAGCCAATTCCAACAAAGAATTATACACACACACACACCTGCACGAACACACGTTACACAGCAGCACACGCACACAAAACACATATCTACATGAAATAAATAATAATATGTTTTACATTTCTTTATTTGAAGAATCAAATGTATTTCTTAATCTCTGTCTCAGTCATTCATATCCATAGTGTGATACTCCTAAACAAAATATATTAATTTCTACTGAAAAGACTGATGATAAAATTACAACAAAGTCAACTGATGCAGAAAAATATGTTTAAAATGTTTTATCTTGCAAGAGATATTTAACAAAGACAATATCAAGCAAACTAATATGTTTCAGTTCAGTGAATCGCTTGTTGTAAATTAGCTATAAAAATAATACAAATTAATTAAAATAAGCTTTCTGAAAAAGTGCCCTTGCAAGCTTGTTTTTTTTAACGACCACCCTGAAAATGTCAGGTGACGACAGAGAGCTGAGCGCTCTGCTGCTGCTATGACGATGGTGACCAGTAGAGGGTGCTACTCCATCATGGCAGCTACCTGTAAACTGAGGAGGTTTGAGCTGCTCTGCTTCCATCCCAGGAGGGATGGAATGGGTTATTTCTCTATGTGTACTGTGTGTGTCTCTCTCTCTGACTCTGTCTTTCTGTGTGTGTCTCTCTCTCTCTCTCTCTGACTCTGTCTTTCTGTGTGTGTGTCTCTCTCTCTCTCTCTCTCTCTCTGACTCTGTCTTTCTGTGTGTGTCTCTCTCTCTGATTCTGTCTTTCTGTGTGTGTGTCTCTCTCTCTGACTCTGTCTTTCTGTGTGTGTCTCTCTCTCTCTCTGTGTCTTTCTGTGTGTGTGTCTCTCTCTCTGACTGTCTTTCTGTGTGTCTCTCTCTCTCTCGGTCTGTCTGTCTGCCTCTGTACTTCTCTACTGTATCTGCTTCTCCCCCCCATGGTCTCCCAGGAGAGTCTGCGTTCCACCCTTTTCCTTTAGGAAATCACATAACAAAGATGCTTCCTCTGCCAGCCTGAGATACAGTGGTGTGTGTGTGCGCGTGGGCGTGTGTGTGTGCGTGTGTGTGTGTGTGTGTTTGCTGCATGCTTTCTCGACACACAAACCTAACAATGCAGTGAGTTATGTACTCTAAATCCTTATTCTGTGGGTGTGTTGTTAGCAGTGTATCCAATGGGATAGAAGCGGAGAGTCACATTGGCCCAGCCAGCCAGCGTAATTAGAATGTGTCTGAAGGAAAGCTGAGCTGGCCAGACTCATCCCAGAGAGTACCTGTATTGCAATCACTGTCAATTAGACACGCTGAAACGTTTCACCTAAAAATAATTCCTCTGTCTGAAACTCATCTTCTCAGTCAGTAGCAATATTCCTGTGTTTGTGTGTACGTATGTGTGTGTGTGCCTGTCTCTGTGTGTGTGTGTGTGCGTATGTGTGTGTGTGCCTGCCTGTGTGTGGTGCCTGTCTGTGTGTGTGTGTGTGTGTGTGTGTGTGTGTGTGTGTGCCTGCCTGTGTGTGTGCCTGTCTCTCTGTGTGTGTGTGCGTATGTGTGTGTGTGTGCCTGCCTGTGTGCCTGTGTGCGTGTGTGTGTGTGTGTGTGTGTGTGCGTGTGTGTGTGTGCCAGCGGAACACTCTGCATCTCTGCCGTGTGGTGCGAAAGTTTTTGTGTTGTTTGCATATTTCCCACTGCAATTCAGCACTTGGGGTCACGACAATAGATATTCAATTACCTGTGCTTTTATGAACACATTATCTTTTCAGAACTAGGTCAGCCACACAAGGGTCTGAACAATGAGACATGGAATCCAAGGCCTACGGATGTCTGTCAAGAGAAGAATTACATAAGAATGTAAAATAAAACCATTATCATCCTTCAAAGGTTTTATCTGAGTTTCCTCCCTTAAGCAACAGGTTTTGAGGATAGAGTGAAACTATACCTGCTTACCGGCTCTGACTAGCAGGGTTATAGAGCCTGTTGAAGAATAAGGGTGGGTAACCATATATGGGTCTGGATTAGGGTATGGTGCTAAAAGTATGTGAGGAGGTTGTAGAGGAGGACATGGAGTGTGTGTGTGTCTGTGTGTGTGTGTGTGTGGGTGTGTGTGTGTGTGGGTGTGTGTGTGTGTGTGTGTGTGTGTGTGTGTGTCTGTGAGTGCGGGTGTGTGTGTGTGTGTGTGGGTGTGTGTGTGTGTGTGTGGGTGTGTGTGTGTGTCTGTGTGTGTGTGTGTGTGTGTGTGTGGGTGTGTGTGTGTGTGTGGGTGTGTGTGTGTGTGTGTGTGTGTGTGTGTGTGTGTGTGTGTGGGTGTGTGTGTGTGTGTGGGTGTGTGTGTGTGTGTGTGTGTGTGTGTGTGTGTGTGTGTGTGGGTGTGTGTGTGTGTGTGTGTGTGTGTGTGGGTGTGTGTGTGTGTCTGTGTGTGTGTGTGTGTGTGTGTGTGTGTGTGTGGGGGGTGTGTGTGTGTTAGGTTAGAAGTAACACCTGGTAGTGTTGTGGGTTTCCAGCAGGCTCTGTTCTACTTCCATTCACTCGTGACTGCTTGAGGAGTATTGCCAAATAACACCATGGCCCACGAAAGCAGCGCTTTCACAATGCTCCCCTCTTTCTGTCTTTCTCTCTCTCTCTCTCTCTCTCTCTCTCTCCTCTCTCTCTCTCTCTCTCTCTCTCTCTCTCTCTCTCTCTCTCTCACACACACACACACACCACACCCACACTCTGTATCCCTCATGCCCTTCTCCTCTCCTCTGTCCCCTTCCTCTCTCCTTCTCTCCCTCTCTCCCTCTCTCCCTCTCTCCCTCTCTCCCTCTCAGTATCCTCTGTGCCCTCGCCCTATCTCCTCCTCTCTCGCTCATACCCCCCCCCCCTTTCCCCTCTTCCCTCCTCTGCATAATGAATTATTTTGTCTCTCTGCTTTATGACTACAGTCCTGCATTCCGGAGTACACCGTACCACCCTCCCCTCACCAGTCACCATGGCAACACCGTATTTTCCTGTTAGTTCCATTTTGATATCCCAATTAAAGATGAGATTGTGGGGGAGAGGGGTGAGGCTGCAGGGGTCTGGGGGGGAGTGGGGGCGGGGGGGGTTATCACAAGAACTGTCAGTGTGGTTGTGGTTGGGCAACAAAAATTATGAGACGGAAAATGTTGCTAAACATTGTCCTCCTCTGCTCTAGGTAGGATGTTTTGGCCCCGATGATGATTCATGTGTGGCATCAACCTAGCATAACTAATGGTTTGACACACACACACATACTTTTTCTCTCCATCTCTCTCTCTCTCATGCACATACAAACGCACTGACACATGCAAACACATCGCTACTCTCCCTCACACCCATGGACATCCATACTCTCCCTCACACCCATGGACATCCATACTCTCCCTCACACCCATGGACATCCATACTCTCCCTCACACCCATGGACATCCATACTCTCCCTCACACCCATGGACATCGCTACTCTCCCTCACACCCATGGACATCGCTACTCTCCCTCACACCCATGGCCACTGAAGCTGAACTGTAGCCTCCTTCACACCTCTCTGGAGCTGCATGAGCCCCTCACGCTGTGTCTCCCTTTTACTCATTACTCCTTTCCCCTCTGTTCCCACCGTCACCCCGTCCTCTCCGCCAGGAGAGGGGAGCCTCGGCCCCCAGCCCCCGGCCCCCAGCCCCCGGCCCTCAGACCCCAGCCCCCAGCCCCCAACCCCGGTCCAAGGCCCTGGACGGAGCTGTTAGAGGAGGTGTGAAGACGCATGCGGTTTGACGTCCAAGTCTTAGGCATTACAACTGCAGAGGTTCCGGGTGGTGTGACTTAATTCTCTTTGTTTACTGCTTCGACTTACGTCCTTGTCACCACTGTGCCACCTTCCACTGTTGGCTGTTGGGATGTTGGCTGTTGGCAGGAACGGGAGGGAAGCTTCCTCTTGGTGGCCAGCCGAGCAGGAGCAGTGATGGAGGGCTGGGAGT
The DNA here is from genome assembly GCA_023658055.1 of Thaleichthys pacificus. Classification (NCBI taxonomy): domain Eukaryota; kingdom Metazoa; phylum Chordata; class Actinopteri; order Osmeriformes; family Osmeridae; genus Thaleichthys; species Thaleichthys pacificus. The sequence goes on from CM042858.1 coordinate 9,758,102, forward strand.
GTGCTTCCAGTGAGCCAGATGTGTACTGTGGGACTGAAAGGAGCTGTTTTCACAGCGTCATGATCCACGGGACAGTGACTGCTGACCGCTGCTCTCCCAGACTTCTGACCAGGCTGGGGTTCAGAACTGACCCCATTTAGCACATTCCTCTGACCCATTTGCCATGGCGGAGGCTTGTTTTTCGGGGCCACCTTGAGTCTGAAGCCTGGTCCCGGAACAATCCTGGGACTGCTGCTCACTGTGCAGATGGATCAGTGAGTGTGGTGCAGCATGGCAGAATCTTGTTGGAGGTTGTTTCGTTGGAGTGTTGTATTTGGGGGTGTTTTTGCATGGGCTTAATTGTAGCATAGAATGGTTGATTTGAGAGATACCTCGATTCAATATGAGTAATTACTTGCTACGCACTGATTTGGGTGATTATTCTAGGAACATTAACATACCCCATTCAAATGAGAAAAGTGGTTTCGTAATATCTGAAATGTGGTTGTCTCAGATGTTAGCATTGTATGCTTGAATACTAAACAGGCTAATTGGCTGGCATGGAAGAGTGATTTCCTATTTAAATATATCATATCTTGAAGAAATTGATACAATAGATCAGATTTGACTCAAATATCTGCTTCTACAGGTTAAATACGTAGGCTACAACCTCGACTGGAGAATACGACACAAAATATAATAAATGGAAAATAATACAACGTATATTTTTAGGGACACCAAAGAAAGCTCTGCCGCCCTCAACCTCACAGGAGCACTCTTTGTTTTACCGTGTAGGACATGCAAGTGATTAACATGAGAAAGGCGACCGCTACGTAACGTCCGTGGGGTTTCTCCAGAGAAAATAACAGGCCTCTCAGCTAATCCACAAAATCGGTTTCCTGTGTCTCTCTCAGGTTTTAGTGGGGTACATTACCATAGGAAAGACATGACACCAACACGTTCAGTCATTCTGACTCAATAGATACCCAACTGTCTACCCACCTACAGGTCTGGTCAAACCTGCAAGCAGACTGGATGGATATACTAACGCTCATTAAATAACATGCAGGGTCATGTGTCCTTATTTAGCCTAGATTTATTATGGGTAAAAAACATACAAAATAGACAAATCTAGCAAACTTAAATTTATAGGGCACTTATCATCAGGACTAGAACCTAATCAAATTCAATAAGAATCGGTTAGGAAACACACAGTTGCAAAAAATATATAGCCAACCCAAAAATGGGGTCGGGTGAAAGCTTTGATATTCAGAATATTTTATGACTGACAGCTTGAAATGACCTATGGTGAATGGAAACTGTGTGAGTGGAGGCGGAGCATATGGATGCAGTCAGTGGAGGTTAGTGCTATCCGACTCTGATTGTGTGCAGTGAGATGTCTCCGGAGTAGCCTACGCAACTCGACAAGGGCGATAAGTGCGTAACTTTTAGTTTCTTGCGGGTCTACATTTCATATCTTCAAGATTTTTTATCGTTATGTTTCTTGACGAATCAGTATTTTAGAGGTAGCCCGCGCCACAGGAAAACCCGGTGGAAACAAAACGGTTCTGTGTCACCTACATTTTTGTGAGATTTTCGTAAAAAAAAAAAAACTCTGGTTCCGATCCTATATAAGACATCAATGAAAAATCCTTGGCTTAAATTGACAAACTCCTTTTTATTGTTTTGCAAGGATAAACCGAACACGTCTTTGGGTTGCGGACTTGCATCTTTTTTACTGACCGAAATTCAGAGAAGTCGACAAGGGCTCGCGGACAAAGAATAGGGCTACAGCCCAGGATACGATAAGTTTTCATCTACACTCATTTGCCTTTTCTTGGGTGTTATAGGCAGACAACATGGACAAAAGACCAACATAATCTTAAGGACGTTTACTTATTGGACTTGGTGATCATAGAATCATAGCGTCGAAGAAAGTTTTTTTTCTTCTTATCTTGAGGCATATTGTTTAAAAAGTCTTTTTGAGTGCTGTGCAGCCTATAGGATAAAAACAAACTATCGGCTTCATCACCATCTACTAAATTGTTTTGGTTTCGCAATGTTGTGACTACAACATTTAAACCATTCTGAGTAAAACTGTTATTTGAACTGTGTCAGTCTCAGATGTGGTCAGTGTTACGACCAACGGGTACACGGCCCAGCTGACCGTGAGACAAAACAAATAGTTCGTTTTTGACTCCGACCCGAAAACGGTTCGTTTATAATACGGATATTTTGCCCGACATCATGGAGCTCACATCCAGGCACTGTGCCTTCATTTGGTTTATCCTGTCGGCGTGCGTTCTTCTGTCTTGTGGCGAGGAAGGTGAGTCGGATGGTCTATCTTCACGCATGTTTTGGGGTTTTAAGCACGCTTAACCATATCAATGTAGACTGTTTCTAGTAACAGTCGTTCACCTGTGTCATGACGTGACACACACGCCTCATTCACGGGCAACTTCTCAATCTGTTAGAACTGTTATATATTTGGCCTATCTAGTTTTTGGGCTGTTCATCAAGATAGGATCATACTTTTGTCATTCTGGTCACTTGAAATTAACCTCCCTAAGTGAAACCCATTTCACCTCTCCATGTCTAAATTGTAACATTGGAAGAGCAGTGTTAAATTAGCACTGTGCGTGCGTGCACGTACGTGTGTTGTCGTGCGCGCGCGGTCGCGCGTGTGGTTTCGTGTTTTTTTTAACCAGCGTTCTGGAAAGGTGACCTGTAGACCATTAGCCACCCTGACCATTTCTGTGCTGTTCCATCACCAATCAATCTTGAGCGGCATGGCTTGGATTAGTTCCACATTACATGCTGAAATGGAGACACCTGGTCCCCGCTATCTTCCAACAATTAACATGGCTGTGTTGGACAGAAATCCATAACATCCATGCTCTTGCATTACTGAGTAGTTGAGAGGAACATGTCTCACTAGGCCTGCAGCACTGCTCTCATTAGACACCAGATCATGTTTGTGCTCTAATCTTTCTTGACAGTTTCTTTGAGACTCCCAGCAACTTCCATGAAACATAACATCTGAACCACAGCCTGCTAGAAAGGTGGAGAACAGCTTGTTCTAGGTCGTTGTAGCAATGATTAGTCCAAACCTGTTTCTTCTCCTCCTCCATTCCCCTCCTAGTCTTTACTGACTCAACAGATATACTCTCTCCTCATACATAGGCGTCTATAGGCCACATACACCCCTCTTCACTCTTAACACATGGAGCTGACAAATTATTCACTTGTATTGAAGCTATTGATATTTATTTGCACAGTATTCAGTTCTTTTGAAGAGTTACCACCATGTGGCCCCTTCTGGGAAGGTCTTAGAAAAGGCAATTCTGGTAATTATTAATTTGGCCAAGTTAAGCTTAGGATCCGTGGGGGGTAGATTAGATTCTGTCCACAGGGTAAAAGTCTCCACAGACTCAAACCCACCAGGATTAGTGTGTATGTGTGTGGGTGTGTGAATGATTAAACAAAAGCTGATCTCCGAGTATCATATAACAGATATTTAGTGGTCTTTGTCAGTGAGGATTTGAAGAGAAAACAGACTTCTATGCCAGTGAGTTTTCACAATCAGCCTTCCTAGATTAACTAACCCCCCGAAAGACTCAAAGAAGGCTCATCCTCTCTCTGTTGCCTTCTCATTTCCTTCGCCTCATTTTTCTTCATCTTCTTCTTCTCCCTTCCCTCCCTCCTTCCCTCCCGACTCTCCCTCTCCTCTGTTGATCCACCGCCACGCTGAGTGACACCACGCTTCACAACCCATAAATTCAGCGTCTGAAACCAGAAACTGCTGAATGTCTGTTTTTGCTCTGAAAACAGGAGGCCTCAGGTGAAAGAGGCCGGGCCCCCCCAACCCCCACCCTCGGACGCAAATCTTTTTATTCTGTTGCTCTTTCCATCTCCTCCCTCCTGTCTTGTGAGTACGGCGGCGGCGGCGGCTTCTCTTGCTGACTGTCGCTACCCTGCCGTAGACCTGCGGATCTTTCCACAGAAATCCTATTAAATGGAACCTATTTTTATAAGAAAGGGATTTGCATTTAAAGCAACCCCCTCCCCGACACCCCCAGCCCATCATCCTCTGTGGCTTAATCCCACGATTAGCCTCTTGAAGAGTTAAAACAGGCATCCGAGTGGTGCAGCTGTAATCTACAGGCCAATCGGCCTCTGCTCTCTCGTAACTCTCCCCCCCCCCGCTCTCTCTCTCTCTTTCCCTTTCCTTCTGCCTCCCTCTCTTTCTGTATCTTCTCTTCTCTCTTTCATATCTGTGGTAGGCCGAAAACTGGATAAGACACCTCAAGTTTAGGCGTAAGACACCTCAAGTTTAGGCGTAAGTGGATAACCACAGGTCAAGCAAGCTTTGTCTTGACATTTTGTCTCTCAGCAGAGAAACAGGGACAGTGAGGGTCAGCTGATTCAAGACGAGCATGAATCAGCAGTTAGAACGAGAACATAACATATTGACATAAGCTTACAGGAGATAACGAGGGGCATCCACGAGAACTCAGGGCAGGGCAAGCTGACATTTGGGGTTTTGGGAGGACAGGGCTAAACTGCCATTATGATAAGGGGTTGTCCATGCTATAAATGCTGTCTGTTGTCATGATTGAATTAGGCTCTCGCTTTTCTGTGCTCCGAGAGACCTAACTGAGTGTGTCCGCTGTGTTGATCAATAAAATCTCTAACTGTTGCATCTGAAAACTTCGGACCGACTCTCTGCGTTCATCCATTGCACCTGTTCGGCCTAAAAAAGCTAGCCACCACATATCCCTGTCGTCCTCCCCCCCTCGCTCATCCCTTCCTCTTGTCCTCTCGTAGACCTGATGAAGTTGCCTGTGTAGACTGTGGCCTTGGAGAAGGCAGATGGACCAGAGAGCGAGCGAGGCTGGTTTATCAGAGCCCAGGCTATTCTGGTACTGCAGCGACCCCTAATAAGATGCATATGGAAATGTCGACAGACAGGTGGATCATAGTCTGGTTGATGGGAAAGCCCACCCCCACTAGGCCATGCATCACTGTCAGAGATACGCTGTCAGCCAAAAGGCGGGGCCCGCGCCCCGGGTGGCTCTCTCCTCCACCTCCACCCACACGCCACTCACTGTGAGAGGGGACACAATGGGGACGAGAGGGGCCAGGCGGCAGAGGAGAGGGAAGGAGGCCGCGGCGTGTTGGACAGGGAGAGCGAGGCACAACAGCACTTCACGTCTCTGAAGGAGGCATGGAAATACGGCCGTCAGGTCTAGTTGACATTAGGGAGAGAGGGGGGGAGAGAGAGAGGGGGAGGGAGGTAGGGAGAGAGAGAGAGGAGAGGGAGGGGAGGAGAGAGGAGGGAGAGAGAGGGGGAGAGAGAGGGAGAGAGAGGGAGGGAGAGAGAAAGGGGCTGCGTGTTTAATGTGTGTGTGTGTGTGTGTGGAGCAGATGACGATAATAAATCTCACCTTGATCATTGACAGAAGGACTTCCTGTGTGTGTGCGGTGTGCACACTTGCAGCTCCCGTGGGATTCTACCAGCCTCCCCTCCCCGTCCCCTCCCCCCCCACCCCCCCACCGCTTCCCCAGATCCAGGTCTGGAAGCGGGGGCAGCCTCCCCTCCCCCACCCCCCCCCCCCCCCCCACCGCTTCCCCAGATCCAGGTCTGGAAGCGGGGTGCTGGGCTCCAGGAACGCTGCCCCCTCTGAGACATTCCTGCATGTTAGCCACCCTCTCAGAGTACACACAGTTAGACATGTTCCCACTGGTTGTTCCTTCTTCATGTATCATCACCATACAAGCCTCCCCATCTCCCATCTCACCCCCCCACCACCCCCCTCAGTTCAGTAGCATGGCATTTTTCAGCCAACTCCCCAGTGCCAAGCGTTAAGTGAAGAAGGGTGTACAGAAGGCTCCTTTCCCTCAAGATGTCTGTTTTTACTTGGCTGGTGAAAGGGAGAGAGAGAGAGGAAGACCAACGGCGATGTGTCAGAATGAAAGAGAAGGCCCATGCAGGGAGACTATTCTGCTGAACCTCAGCTTGGATGTGCCGATCTTTACATGGTTTATTTAGCTGAAGTCTATGCTCTATTCAGACTGTCCCCCAGATTCAAGCTGTCCACCTCCCACTGAGGATTAGTCACTGAGAGCCACTCTGTGTGTGTGTGTGTGTGTAAATCAGGTCTGTGTGTGTGGTGTCTGTGTTCCTTTTGGAGTTTGCACATTGAAGATGAAACGGATTGTTTATTGCAATCCCTCATCTGTATAATTGTACCAGACACCGGTGCAGTTGACATGCAGGAAGCTAAACAGTGTAACAAATGTAACGGTTGACATTCAGGGGGCTTCGCTGCTGGTGAACGTCGCTCGTGTTCCCTTTTCTGCAGTAGCTTGATGCCTGTTATTTAGCGTCGGAGCGCATTTCGAGGGCTTGTGTAGAAGTGTATGTGCTGACCTTTCGTTTGGGTTCCTTCCCAGGCTTTTGTGGGCGGAAATGTCTCACAGCGTAACTGACATGGAGACACTTGCAAACACAAGCGCCTCTGCCGCGTTGTTCCACCGCGAGGACGCGACCGACTGTTTGGAATAGTGAGAGGGAAGGGGTTCCGAAGGGGGAATAGAGATAGAATCACCGTTTAATAAAAGGGAGAGGGGAAGATAAGCCTGTACTTAGTGAGAGATAACCCGTTCCTTCATGTGTACTTGACAGTAAGACAGATCTATGTCCAAAACTAATGTTTTCTTCTCGCTGTAAAGCTATCAGTGAAACACGTATGAGACATCCTTAAATAAACTCCCCCTGTAAGATATCTCCCCCATCAACCTCACTGGCGTTAAGCTCTCATTCAGATAAGCGGTGAGGATCTCTCAGCTACTCTGTGCTTTGAGGTGACTTAAGACAAAGTCCTTTGTACCAGACACACACTGTGACACCCAGTCTGTTTTCGTTAAGATGGGTATCAACAGCACGCAAACTGTACCACAGTTTTCCCCTTAGCTGTATAATCAGTAAACTTCCTTGATGTGGCTTCTTATGGAAAGCTTCTTTTAGTGTGGTGCTCTGTCTCTCAGGGGGGGGGGGGGGGGGGGGGAGGGGGGGGGGGAGGGGGGGTGACTCTGCTTTTTGTTCCACTCCAGCTCTCCTTAATTGGGCTTTTATGAAGTTTAATCTCACCCACCGCTCGGTGTCTTTTGTTAGCCAGGGAGCTCGGGTGCGATCTGTGTGGAGTCATCTGGCCTCTTTCAGATCAGCCCTCCACTGTGGGCATTAGTGTGGAAACTACATCTGACTAGGGGGGAAACACACCCGGAGTAGCACATCTGAGCTTACCTAGTAGTTAGCCAGGGATATGCACAACTTTTAAGTCCATAAATCCAGTTAGTCCTCAATAGCTTTGGTGTGGACTTCAACAATAAAATGGCGGCGTTTTCTGCTGTGCTCTTCTGCTGTGGCATGAGAATATTCGAATTTACGTTTACCCAGAATCCAAGGATTGAGTCCATTTAAGTCCACACGTTTTCAAAACCCAAATGAATGCCAGGCTCTTTTGAGGCTAGCTTTAATGCACTTAATCCTCGCTGCTTAAGGGTCAGCCATTTTGCTTTCGCAGCTGTGTTGTTCTGTCCTGGCAGCGGTAGTGGTTTGGTCCCATCCAGTAGCCTGCCCTCTAACTGGGTCAGGCTCTGTTTTGGGACTTGGGGGGGGCACCGGGGGCACTGGGACACCAACACTGCTCCACATCCACCCCCCCCCTCCCCTCCGTCCCCCCGTCCCCAAGATGTCAGGGAGGAACGAGGAGTCGGGATCACGAACGCGTTCTCACCGCTTTGGCATTCTCTTCCTCTCTGCTGCTCGACTCCTGTTCTTCAGACGCACGCACGGTCACACGCACGGTCACACGCAGCCGTTATTGTAGAGCGGGGTGTTTGTGCTTCCTGCGCAGGGCTCTCGGCCCAGTGCTTCTGGTGAATGCTGAGGATGTGTGAGGCCAGCCCCATCACTCTTCAGCCTGCTCCCCAGCAGGAAGCCACCAGGGGCAGGGGCTTCTGGGAAGGAGAGGCCTAATCTCACCAGCTCGGCTGACGTGTCCGACACGCATAAACACAGACACACGTACGTTACACGTCACGACGAGCACACACACGCGCGCCGTGTTCTACAAATACACACGCACTCGTGCGCTCACACACACAACACACACATATGAAACACAATCAAACCCCACGCAGGGCACCAGGAGAAGTCTTAGTGACAGAAAGCCCTGTTAAGCTCCTCTCGTCTTGTTTTCAGCTCTCACTCTTTCACTTCATCTGTTCCTCTCTCCCAGAACACTCGTAAATCCTTAACCCCGGTCACTTACCCCTCGCTGGCCTTCCACACTCTCTCTCTCTCTCCTCCCCGCTCCTCTTCCTCCTACACCCCCCCCCCCCCTCTCCTCTCTCTGTCTCTCATTTCTCCCACCCCCTCCATCTCTCTCCTGCTCTCCTCTTTTGGTTTGTAGGGGGTAATTGGTACTCTCTGTTTCCTTAATTAAAGCGGGGGTCTAATTGAAGCAGATGTAGGGCGAAGGCTCACAGGCCTATAATTTCCCTATCACACTCCAGAGCCCGGCAGAGGGGAAGTGAGAAAGAGAGTGAGGGGGGGGGGGGGGGGGTGGGTGGGGGAGAAGAGGGGGGAGAAAGAGGGGGGGGGAAGGCACACAGCAGAGGGGAAAGTGAAGTAGTGGCTGTGTAATTAAAGAGGGGGCTTGTTCACTCTGTGATCGGTTGGGTTCAGGCTATCATTTCAAGGTCAGTTATTTAAAGCTAGCACACATTTGGGCTTCCTCACCTCTTGCTGTGGAGTGGATGGGCTGGGATCGAGGGATGATGGGGGTACTGAAGGGAGCAAACAGAAGGTGTGTGTGGGGGGTGGGTGGGTGTGGGGGGGGGGGGGGGGGGTACCGGCAGCCGGGCCAAAGGTGGAGGTGGTCCAAAAGGAATACATGAAAGCCCTTCTGTCAGAGACCTGAGCCTTCTCTGCTCTCGGGAATTACAGAAGGGCAGGCTGAGGAATGGAGTCTTTTTAAAGGGATGAGTCAGAGCCTGCTCCAGCGCACACTGTCAATCCAGCTTGTGGTGTGTTCACGTGTGTGTGTGTGTGTGCGTGCCCTTGGTGCACCCTTAATCTCAGACATAAGCTTGAAAAAAAACCCAAACATCTGAACACACAAGTTGGCACAAGCTCAAGCAAAAACACTCAGACACGCATGCATCCTGTCTCATAAATATAATGATAGAGGTGTGATGAACAGTGATTATAACGCACACTCTCACACTACACACACACCTGTATTCCTAAAGGGCAGGGGTGGGGGGGGTTTCTCGCATGCTGCTCACTAGCACTCAGACAGTGTAGGGAACAAGGCTGTCAGCCAGGTCTATTTGGGTCAATATTTCAAATGGTTTCATCCAGTCAGAGCAACGTGTGTTGTTGCCACCCAAAAACAGGCCCCAATTTTCTTTGTAGAAAATAAAATATCCTCCTTACTCTTGAAGCCATACTGAAGGCTACCTCCATCCCTCCACCAGATGTACATAGCTGCTGAGGTAGAAGCCCAACATGGAGTTCATAAACACGACTTAGTTAAATAGGTTTGGGAATCCACCAGAATACTGAGATTGTTTATTGAGAACCCGCCCACCCCACCCCCCCCCCCACCCCCAAGTGACTTCTTTTCCATTTCCACACCTGAAGGAGCACACACCTCGCAGAGGGTCTGTAATTAGTTTTTTTTCCTGCGAGCTTGAGGTGCATCACATCGTGGGGAAGCACCGAGTGAGAGATCGTTTTCTCTTCAACCCTCCATATTCCATCCCAGCGCCCTGTCCTCTCCTCCTCCTCCTCCTCCCCCCCACCCCCCCAGGGTGGATTCTCACTCCTTCCAGTCCCGTCTGAAGCTGAGGACGACCCTGCCCTCCTTCACCCCCATCCTCTCCACCCCCCCCCCCCCCCCCCCCCCCCCCTGGTGTCCATCTCTTATTCACTGCGTCGGACTGTGGTTATCAGCCCTCTGCAGCCTGTTAGGGCCCGGGAGAAGAGGGTGGTAGAGAGGGAGGGAGGTGTCAAAGCTCTCAGGGATTGTCAAGGAGGAGGAGGAGAGGGAGGAGAGAGAGAGAGGACGGGATGGAGGAGGAGCGGCGAGGTTGTCGGTGACAGAGCGGGTGTCAGAGAGCGAGGGAGGCGGTGAGGGAGCCAGATAAAGGCTGCCGTATCTAGTGTGTCTCCGTCAATGACAAAGTGTCAGGACTGGTAGGATTCATATCAAACTATCAGAATTATTGATGGCATGGCAGTGCTGGCACATGCTGCTCTTAAGACGGCTGACCCAGAAAACACAAAAGGAAAATAAAAAAAGCATATGCTCTAAACCCACAAAAGAGAATGTACCACAGTGTAAAATGAAATAAGATAGATAAAAGTAATTCCCTTTACGAGAGAGAGGAAAAGAGAGCGAGAGAGAGAGAGAGGGAGAAGTTGGTGCTGGTGCTCAGAGGAAAATGTATTTATAGATCAAAGGCAGCCGGCTTGTGCTGAGATGTGGGGCTCGGCTGGGGATGGTCACATGTCCATCTTACCTGCAGACAGGCTGACCCTTGAGCCAGACCCCTGCTGGGAGCCCCTGGAGCTCCACTGGGCTGTGGACCGTGGCCACAGGCTCTCTGAACCAAACCTCCCCCCATCAATAAGTAATGGCCGGCTCACAATACAGCAAACAGACGCGCCATCATGGTGAGGGGGCGGGGCTTGGAGAATTTACACAGGAAAAAGAGAAATGATTTCGGCGGCTGTGCTTGCCCGTGACATTTCTGCATTGTTCCAGTTCGGGTCCCAGTCTGTATTGAATTACTCCATCATAGCAGAACTGTTGTGGCTGTTAACCCGGCTGGCAGTGAGCCGAGGCTTCGGGAGATTACAGAAAATCAATTCAGTTTTAATCACAGCTCCCTGCTGGAGGGGTGTGTAGGTGTGTGTGTGTGCCGCTCTCTGGATGTTTAAGTGCGTGGATGCTGGCGCTTGTGTGTGTGTGGTGGGCTGTGTGTGTATATGTATGTACACTGTGTGTGAATTTGGGCTATACCCTTGTTCCCACCATTAAGTCCCCATGTCCCCCCCCCCCCCCCCCCCCGCCCCTCCACTAGTGGTTTCTCACCAGGTTTATTTTAATCTAGAAATTGGGATGGCGGACAAGAGGGGGGGAGGGAAGGACAGAGGAGAAGGGGGGGTCAGACCTGTAGGAACCACACATGTGGTGGGTGTCTGAGCAGCAGAGAGGGGGGTCAGACCTGTAGGAACCACACAATGTGGTGGGTGTCTGAGCAGCAGAGGGGGGGGGTCAGACCTGTAGGAACCACACATGTGGTGGGTGTCTGAGCAGCAGAGAGGGGGGTCAGACCTGTAGGAACCACACATGTGGTGGGTGTCTGAGCAGCAGAGCTGCTGTGTGTTTCCTCCAGCAGGGTCTCGTCCTGCCTCCTCTCCCTCCGGCTCCTCTGATCCCAGCACAGGCCTTACAGATGGAACTCTGAGCACACCGCCTGTTCGGCGCTTAAATCGGCTTCATTCTGTTAGCATTGCATGGTACAGTCTGCACGCCGTGACGCCCGCGTGCGCGTGTTTATGTGCGAGCGTGCGAGCGGCGAGCGTGCGTGTTCTACCTCAGCGTGTGTCAGACTCACAGAAGACTCACGCTGTGTGTTGTGTCCCACAGAAGTTCTGATGAACACCAAGACGGAGATGTCCGACCTCCGCTGGACCGTCTACTCCATGCCGGACCTGAGGTGTGTGTCCTGCATACATATTGACTCTGCTTCCACACAACACACACACACACAACACAGCCCCAGGACACAGTGCCTCGACCCAGCCCTCTCATTATGCTCCTGCCCTCCTCCTGCCCTGCTGTTACAGTCCATCTCATCCTAATGCTTCACGCACGACAGCTTAAACACCTCTTACAGCCGTTTACACATTCCATCGTTTTAGGTTGTCCCCCCCCCCCCGGCTCATCGTTTAGTCATACCCTAGCACATGCCATGTCCTTCAGCTGTCTGCTTCAAGTACTGGGCCCTGCCTGGGTATGATGTGCACATCCTGCTGGTGTGGGACGGAGGTACACTGGCCCCTGGCCTCACCGTTGGATAACCCCCTCACCCTCACCCTCCTCACCACCCCCCCCCCCCTCTCATCCTCCTCACGCCCGCTCACCCCCTCTCACGCCCTCCTCACCCCCCCCCCTCTCTACCCTCTCACCCCCCTCTCAACCTCCTCTACCCCCCCCTCCCTCTCCCCATCTCCCCCCCCTCCTCCTCACCCCTCTCACCCCTCCCTCCCCTCTCACCACCCCCCCCCCCCTCTCACCCCCCTCCACCCCCCCCCCTCTCACCCCTCTCACCCCCCCTCCCTCTCACCCCCCCACCTCTCACCCCGTCTCACTCCCTCTCACCCCCCACCTCTCACCCCTCTCCCCCCCTCACCCCCTCTCACCCTCTCAACCCCGGCCCTCCTCTCACCCCGCTCCCCCTCTCACCCCCCCCCCTCATCAGCACCCTCTCAACGACCCTCTCACCCCTGCGTCGGCCTGGTGTCGCCTTCAGTGGGAGGAGGATGGAGCGGCCACGACGAGGAGAACAACAGCGTGCGGACCTATCAGATCTGCCAGATGGAAGGCTCGGCCAGCCACTGGCTGCGCAGCCGGCTGATCGGGCGGCGGGAGGCGTCGCAGGTGTACGTGGAGCTGCGCTTCACCATGATCGAGTGCTCGTCCAGGGACACGCACAGCCGCAGCTGCAAGGAGACCTTCAACCTGTACTACTACCAGGCCGACTCTGACGAGGCCACGCCCACGCACCCGGCCTGGATGGAGAACCCCTACACCAAGGTACACACACACACACACACACAGACACACATACACACACACAGACACAGACACACACACACACAGATGGGACCATTAGACACACATGCACACACAGGTGGGCTCATTAAACACACACGGTAGTATTGACCACCCATCCACAAGCACACACACACACACACACCTGGCTGACCCAGTTCCGCCTCACCTCCCCGACAGGTGGACACGGTAGCGGCGGACTTCCTGCTGAGGAAGGGCGGAGAGAAGAAGTTCAACGTGAAGACGCTGCGCCTGGGTCCTCTGACCAAGAGAGGCTTCTACCTGGCCTTCCAGGCCCAGGGGGCCTGCATGGCCCTGCTCTCGGTGCGGGTCTTCTTCAAGAAGTGTCCCACCCTGGTCAGCGCCCTGTCCTCCTTCCCCGAGACGGTGCCCCGCACCCTGGTCCAGGAGGCGCAGGGCGTGTGCGTGGAGCACGCCACCCAGCAGGGGCCGCGCCCGCGGGCCCCCAAGCTGTTCTGCGGCGAGGACGGCCAGTGGGTGGGCCAGCCCACCACGTCCTGCAGCTGCGAGGCCGGATACGAGGCCGCCGACGGCCACACCCGCTGCACAGGTGAGGGGGGGGGAGGGCGAGGCCCACCGGGGGGGTAGAGCGGGGGGGTGTGTGTGTGGGGGGGGAAGGCGAAACCCACCGGGGGGTAGAGAGGGTGTGTGTGAGGGGGGGAGGCGAGGCCCACCGGGGGGTAGAGAGGGTGTGTGTGAGGGGGGGGGAGGCGAGGCCCACCGGGGGGGTAGAGAGGGTGTGTGTGAGGGGGGGGAGGCGAGGCCCACCGGGGGGTAGAGAGGGTGTGTGTGAGGGGGAGGAGGCGAGGCCCACCGGGGGGTAGAGAGGGTGTGTGTGAGGGGGGGGAGGCGGGGGGAAGTGGTCTGCTGGCTGGCGAGTGAGTTTTGTTGCCACCTCATCTGTTTTGGAGGACACACTCACACCTAAACAATGAGACAATGGAAAAAGTGTGAAGGTGGTGGTTGAGGGTGGTGGTTGGAGGGTGGGGGGGCGGGGAGCGGGGAGCGGGGGGGCTTAAGAGGTCTAGTGTGAGAGGAGTTGAAGGAAGGATTGCGGTGGGGGGGTGTGGGTAATGAGCCAGGTGAAAGGCTGGGACGCTGGAGGAACAGAGGGAGGTCGGAGTGGGGGGGCGGGTCAGAGGTGAAGGGTGGTGTCACGGGGCAGGGGGGGGGGGGGCCGAGGGCGGGGACTGGGACATGTCAGAGAGAGACCCTGTGATTTATCCTTCAATAGAGGGAGGAGAAGACAAGAGGAGAGGAAGGGAGGGAGGGGGCGGGCGGGAGAATGTGCAGGTGAAAAATCCAGCACTCCTGGAACATCAAAGGGAACCAGATAACAGAGAATAGGAAGGGGGGGGGGATACTCTGTGGAGCTATACAACCCCCCCCTAATAACACAAATTAGCCTTGTAAAGCCTTGCACACAAAGACACACACACAGGTTGAGGAGAGCAGGCAGATGGGCCCTAATGTGGAGGAAACCGGCTCTCTCCTTCTTTCTCCTCCATTTTGCCGGGGAGATATTTTCCTGCTTTGACAGGAGTTGCTCTTGAGCCAGAAAAGCCCCACTCAGCAGGTCATTACAGGAACACCACGGCACTGCAGATGACTGAAAATGTAGGATAAGAGCATGTTAAGGCAATAAATCTCTGCCACGCCAGCACAGGCATGCACAGAGACAACAACAAAAAGGAGACAAAAGCTCGAGCCACCCATCTCCTCTTCATGTCCACACCGACACACCCTAACACACACAGAGCCACAGGCAGTTAGTTTCCTGTGTTCGCTAATTATTGTGGTCTTATTTCTCTGTTTTCCGCATGTGTGTGTCTGTGTGTGTGTGTGTGTGTGTTGTGAGTCTCCGCCCCACTCTCCCACTTGCCTCTGGAGAAAAGTAAAGAGAAGGTCAAGATGGGGTCACATTCCACTCCCAGCTTTGAGGAGAAAGAAGACCTTCTGCCTCTCTCTCTCTCTCTCTCTCTCTCTCTCTCTCTCTCTCTCTCTCTCTCTCTCTCTCTCTCTCTCTCTGTCTCTCTCTCCCTGCCTCTCCTCACACATGCTCACTCAGCGGCACTCCAAACTAAACGGACGTCAGCGTTTCACGCGGGCGGGCCGGGCGTGTTTTGAGGACGGCCAGTTTTCCATCTCCGTCCCCAAACCTATTTAGTGTAACGGGGAGAGAGTTGTGGATGCTCTGTTTTGCATTCCTCCTGCCTACCGGGGAGGAAACGAGTGTCGTAAACGGCTGTGTGTTGATGTATGGAGTGTGCCGGTGGCAGGGGAGAGATAGGCCGTAAAGCTCTTTAAGTGGCCGGGCAGGAGCCTATCTGGTCGCTGTAAACCTCTTCGCTGTGCGCAGCATCTTAGCAGCCAGCGGTTACAGGCTATTTATGAACAGGTCGGTCTGATGCCTTATCTCCTGAGGGCCTTTGATGCCCCCAGGACTCTGGACACTGAGGCTGCCAGGCCCCCACACACACACACACACACACACACACACACACACGCCAGCGCACATCTCTGGCGGAGCCCTCATTAGCATTATGAGTGCGGGCCATCTGACTATTGGAAACTTTTGATGACGCGTCTTTTTTTTTTGTTGTTGTTGTTTTTTGTTGTGTTGCTGGTGGGGTTTTCTGTCCGCGGCTGTTTTAACCCCTGTGCTGCCCCTCTCTGTGGCCTTATAGAAAGACCCTCCTCGGACACAATGGGGGGAGAGAAAAAGGGTGAAAGTTGTACCCCAGCACATGTATAACAAAGAGAAACTCTATTTATACTGTCTGGGAAAGGAAGGGCTACTCGGAATTGTAATGATGTCATTTTATTCAGAGATTAGGCTGACGCGGGGCTTTTTTTTTTCTTCCTCTTTCTGCCGACATGTAGTTTCCTGCCTGACCGAGTTAACACCTTAACTCTTCAGCCTCTTTATTTGGTTAATGATAAATCGGCTCCAGGGAGTCGGAAAACCCTTCTCTGTCAGGAAGGCCTGGTTTTATTTAACCCTCAACACTGCTGAACCCTCCCACCACCAGCACTAGAGCAAAAAGCCACTGAGCTCACCAGCATTGGGCTGCCACAGCAGATGTTAGCGACTAGCTGCGCAACAGTTGGATGGAAACTGGACCGCCATCTTAACAAACAGCCAAGGGGGCTTGAAGTTCCAGAACCCAATTCAAATCTGTTCCCAACTGTGAGAGTGCAGCGCGGTGATCATTCTAAACACGGCTGCTTTACGGCATTCCTTGTCGATCACCACATCTTTTGTCGCATGACTTGCAAAGAGTCAGGAGTTGTGTTGTGTGTGAAGCCAGCTGTAGTCTTTGTTCGTCCTGGTGTGTTGGTTTTCGGCTCGCCCAGCAGATGAAAGGGCTCCGAGTGGCTCTGATGACTAATCTCTCCAGAGTCCGTCTGTTTTGATTATTGCACACTTCACAGACTCGCACTAACACTAAAATTAGCACTTTGATATCCTCATATGAATACATACTGAGAATGGCTATTGACCAGATTTATTTGTACAGACGCGTGTATAAACCAATGCGAATGGAGCGGATCTGCAATAACACCCACGTACAGTACACTCACACACACACATACCCACCCACAGACATGCAAGTGGACACACACACACACACACGTACAGACAGGCATCACATGCTGTGCAAGATCCCTCAGTTGAATGAGCGTTGGTTTCTCTGCACAGGTTTGATTAATAGGGTGTTTACAGTGTGGCTGGGTGTCCGTGTGAATGGGGATGAGAGCAGAGGAGAACGCATTCAGATCCATTTCATTGTGTTTATGTATCCTGGCGGTGATTAATGAGCGCTCTAGTCCTGTTTGGCTGTTTTATTTTTCTTCTTCATGTGGTTTTTGGCTTCCGTGTCTCCCGGTCGGGACACGGAGGGTGGAGGTGATGAGTTGTGACGCGGCGCTCGTGGGCGGTGTCTGGGACCACACTAACCCTCTCTCCGTCTCCTCCTGCCCCCCCCCCCCCCCCCACAGCCTGCCCCCTGGGGCAGTTTAAGGCAGCTCCAGGTGGCCTGTGCTCGGCCTGTCCCGGGTTCAGCCACGCTGTAGTGACCGGCTCCTCCGCCTGCTCCTGTCGCCCTGGATACCTCCGAGCTGAGTCAGACAGCCCAGACACTCCGTGCACCAGTGAGTACACACACACACACACACACACACACACACACGCAGTCACTGAAAGACAAACACAACCGCACACACACACACAAACAAACATTCTCCCCATTCTCTCCTCTCTTGACGTTGCCCTGCTGCACTCGCTGCCCTACTTTCCTTGTTTCCCCCCGTCTCTTATATCCAACTGGTGTTTGTCTTGTTGCTTTCTCCTCTCTGTGTCCCCCCCCCTGCTCCTCCTCTTCCTCTGCTCTCCTCACCTGCTCTGTGGCTTTTGTCCCACTGCTTCACAGCATTGAAATGCTCCTCTTTTGTGCGGGCCTGGGGGTGTGGGTGGGGGGAGGGGTGCAGAGCCTGGAGGTCAGGCCCCAGAGAGGGGGAGGCATTGACGGCCCCTGAGTGACACCTCCATGCGGATTCCGGAATTTCAATTCACGGGCCGCACGTGTGAATGGGGAGGTATTTTTTAATTGGCCACACTCTGCCAGAATGGCCGTGAAAAGGAGTTAGGGAGGAGCGGCGGCTCCCGCTGTTGACTCCCTTCCAGCGGCCGGGAGCCCGGCGGGACAGGCTGGAACCGGCTGGGACTCGCACGGCCACCGTTCACGGCGATCCTAAAGCGCGAGTCATCCGAGGGCCCCCGTCTCGATCCCTTCCCGTCCCAGACCACGCCTTCCGTCTCACACCGTCTCCTTCAATGTCGACCTGAAGACGGGGGCGGCAGTCTCAGCTGAACGGAGGTACCTGATTGGCGCCGGCTGTCGCCACTTATACCGCCTCCCCCTCGTCCCCTGGTGCCCGCTATGTGAGGCTGGCACAGAAGCCACCGTGGTCCCCAGGCACAAGGCCCAATGACAAAGCAGTCTCCTTGGCAGGAGCCGGGGAGAGCGCTCCTTCACACCGTCTGAGTGGCGTTGCTGTGTAGTCGCGGTTCCTCCGCAGCGATCCCCGTCCCCGCCGCCTCCCGCCCGCTGATCGTTATCGCCGGGGTTTTTAGACGCGTGTAATTGGAGCAGCGATTCAATCCCGCGCCCCGGTGTGGCTTCCTGCCGCGCGGCTCCCTGGCGAGTCGGCCGCCGGCTGGAGGAGAGAGAGAGAGAGAGAGAGAGAGAGAGAGGGAGAGAGAGGGAGGGAGAGGGAGAGGGAGAGAGAGAGAGAGAGGGAGAGGGAGAGAGAGGAGAGAGAGAGAGGGAGAGAGAGGAGAGAGAGAGAGAGAGAGAGGGTGTCGGGAATCCAACGTGCGTGACGGGACTTCGGGGATGAGCCGTGGAGGAGGCTGATGGGAGGAGGGGGGGAGGGGGTGCAGAGCAGAGACCCTGGTAGAAATATCTTTGGAGGTGGGGGGGGGGGGGGGGGGGGAGTGGAGGCTGTCTTGGTATGAACACAGGATTAATGTTACGTGACGGGTCATGACCCAGTGGTGTCTGACCCCCCCCCACCACCACCCAAACTCTCTCTCTTCAGGGTGCGTTTCGTGACGGGGTGTTCCAGCGGCTGCTCCAGAGGTTTTCTGACTCTCTCTCCCCTCTCTCCCCCCCCCCCCCCCCCAGGGCCCCCCTCGGCCCCCCGCAGCGTCAGCACCCAGATCAACGACACCACGGTCACCCTGGAGTGGAGCGAGCCCCTGGACAGCGGCGGTCGCAGCGACCTCACCTACTCCCTGGAGTGTTCCCTGTGCGGGGCCCCCAGGGGACCCTGCTCTCCCTGCGGGGACAGCGTGAGCTACCGGCCCGCCCAGCGAGGCCTGCTGGGCCGCTCGGTGGTGGTCTGGGGTCTCCTGCCACACACCACCTACACCTTCTCCATCCAGGCCCTCAACGGGGTCTCCCAGCAGAGCGGCAAGGCCCCGACCAGCGACAGCGTCAACATCACCACCAGCCACGACGGTAGGAGACCGAAACTAGGATGGACGGAGGGGGGAGGGAGGGAGGGAGGGAGGGAGGGAGGGAGGAGAGGGGAGGGGGTGAGTGATACTGAGGATTTTGTGATTTGGCAATGTGAGGTTTCACTGTGTTTTCCACAATCTAATGACGCGTGTGTGTGTGTGTGTGTGTGTGTAGTGCCCGTGCTGGTGTCCACGGTCAGGAAGACGGTCTCTACTGAGAGCAGTCTGACTCTGCACTGGTCTGTGCCAGCTCAGCCCCACTACATCATCCTGCAGTATCAGCTCCGCTACTGTGAGAAGGTGAGGAACACCCAGAGCTCTCCCCCCCCACCCCAGAGCCTACCTCTCTCCCCCACAACCTCCCTCCCCCCCCCCCCCCCACGTGTCTCTCCACCCCCCCCTCCTCTCCTTCTCTTTCTCTCTACCATCACTCTTATCATCCCTGTCAAATGATCTCTCTTTTTGACTGTGCAAGTCCTGAAACATTCCCCTGATCCTTCCCTCCTCCCTCCCTCCCTCCCCCCCTCCCTTGGTTCCGCAGGAGCGGCGTGGCGAGGAGCAGTCGTGTCGCTACAGGGAGAGCGACAGTAACCAGGTGGTGTTGAGCGACCTGCGGCGGGCCACCCAGTACGAGGTGCAGGTCCGCGCTCGCACCATGGCCGGCTACGGCAGCTTCGGCCCGGCCGCCTCCTTCCGCACCCTGCCTGACGGTAAGGAAAGGCCCAGGCTTCTCTGGCGCACGGAGGCCCCGGTTTCATCTTCTGCCAGCAGTGAATGTACTTGTGTCTGTTTGCTATGTGCTGTCTGTGCACCAGTATGGTGAACTGTACACTCTCTCTCTCCTGCTTCTCTTCTTCCTCATCCTTAAACCACTCTTCAATTGACCTCCATCCTCTCCTCTCCTCAGAGGACGATGACTCCTCC
The DNA here is from genome assembly GCA_023658055.1 of Thaleichthys pacificus. Classification (NCBI taxonomy): domain Eukaryota; kingdom Metazoa; phylum Chordata; class Actinopteri; order Osmeriformes; family Osmeridae; genus Thaleichthys; species Thaleichthys pacificus. The sequence goes on from CM042858.1 coordinate 9,777,968, forward strand.
CAGCTCCTGGTCACAGGGGTTCTGATCGCCATGGGGATGTTGCTGCTCATCACTGTCATCACTGTGGCCGTCTACTGTATACGGTAAGAGGAGGAGGAGGAGGGGGAGGGGGAGGGGGAGGGGGAGGAGGAGGGGGGGGGGGAGGGGGGAGGGGGAGGGGGGGGGGGAGGAGGGGGAGGGGAGGGTGTGAAGAACAAGTGAGAAGGCGGGGAGGACTGAAGATATCTAAGGATATCGAAACAAAACAGTGGCTCTAATCATGACATTTGACATGACTTTATTTGATTTGAACCAGTCGAATCTTATCAAGCTATTCCTACCTAAAGTAATCCTATCAAACGATCCCACCAGTTCATGAGAAACAAAGCCGTGCTCATGAGACTCAGTGCTTAGCAGGCTAAAACTCCCTCTACCCTCGATGACAGCACGTTCCCTTCATTGTTTCAGGTAATAGCCCTAGATGCCCCCGGAAAGAAAGGTTCTGGGAACACAGAGAACCAGTTTGTCAAAGAATGAGCAAGAGACAGACAGACAGAGAGGGAGGGGGAGGGGGAGATAGGGGTAGGGAGAGAGAGGGAGGGAGGGGGAGAGAGGGAGGGAGGGAGAGAGAGAGAGAGGTAGGGAGAGAGAGAGAGGTAGGGAGAGAGAGAGAGAGGGTGAGAGGGGAAGGGAGGGAGGTAGAAGTAGTGGAGGGGGGGGCAGGATGCAGCCGTCCCAACCCTGTCTCCACAGGACAGAAGAACAATAGTCCTGACCTTGGGGCACACGCACTTAGAAGCCAAACACACACACACGCCCGAACACAACCACACACGCAGTACACAAACCCAGAACATGCATTGAAAAATACCCACACGTATGTTCAACCACGCACGTAGCACAATCCACACACATACTCCCCTTGTCCACACGCACAAACACACCCCCGCCCCCCAACACACGCACGCGCGCGCACACACACACACACACAACACAGTAGAGGTCTGGACCTCCAGCCAGCGGAGGGTGGGACGGCAGAGCTATTTTGAGCCTGTGGGGAAGGGGAGGGGAGAGAGAGATTGAGCAAGGCAGGGGTCCAGTAGCCACAGGGTCCTACTGGGATGGGCCTGGGCCAAAGGAAGTCTCACTAATGGAGCCCCCTAGCAGAACAGAAGCGAGCGGCAGTCCGACTGAGGGGGGGGGGGGGGGGGGAGAAAGGCAGAGGGAGGAGAGGCAGAGGGAGGAGAGGCAGAGGGAGGAGAGGCAGACTCGTGCTCTGCTGGGATGTTTGTGATGCTGTGTGTCTGAGACACGGGCGCACGGGCGCCAGCAGCGTCTGTTTTGGAGAGGGATGTAGACGGCGATATGTCACTGAGCTAACAATCTGTCTCTCCCTCTTTGACCCTCCCTGGCACCATGCCCTTTTTTTCTCCCTCGTTCTCTCTCTCTCTCTCTGTCTTCATCTCTCTCTCTCTCTCTCTCTTCATCTCTCTCTCTCTCTTCATCTCTCTCTCTCTCTTCATCTCTCTCTCTCTCTTCATCTCTCTCTCTCTTCATCTCTCTCTCTCTCTTCATCTCTCTCTCTCTTCATCTCTTTCTCTCTCTTCACTGCTGTTCTGCCCTGCAGGAGACACAGCAGAATGAAGGACCCAGAGCTAAGTGACAAAAACAGCCAGTACCTCCTCGGCCAAGGTGAGAACACGCATGCACACACCAGCACACACACACACACACACGCGTACTATTTATAGTACTTTTCAATGTCACGTTTCCTAATGTGGACCACACAAGTGTTAAGGTTGTTTGTGAATCCCAAGTTCTCTCTCCCTGACACGCGTCTCTTCACCCACGATCCTCTCTGCCTCAGGGGTCAAAGTGTACATCGACCCCTTCACCTACGAAGACCCTAACGAGGCCGTGCGGGAGTTTGCCAAAGAAATCGATGTCTCCTTTGTCAAGATTGAGGAGGTCATTGGAGCAGGTGAGCCTCTCCTCTCAGCGCTACCGTGTGAACACAAACTAGCCACCTTTTACAGATAATCCACTTCCCAGGGGTCAGGAGTTAGCATAAGCAATATGGACACCCTCCAGGGAGTTTAGCTTACCATGCTAAGTGTGTGTGTGTGTGTGCTGCAGGTGAGTTTGGAGAGGTGTGCCGGGGCAGGCTGAAGGTCCCAGGGAAGAAGGAGAACTATGTGGCCATCAAGACTCTGAAGGGAGGCTACACGGACAAGCAGAGGCGGGACTTCCTGTCCGAGGCGTCGATCATGGGCCAGTTCCAGCACCCCAACATCATCCACCTGGAGGGCATCATCACAGCCAGCTGTCCAGTCATGATCCTCACCGAGTTCATGGAGAACGGAGCGCTGGACTCCTTCCTGCGGGTCAGTCTGAATCTCTGCACACACACACACACAGACAAGCTTGTTGAATTTTCACCCTCACAAACAAAGCTAGCTCATTGACACATCCACGCGTTCTCACTCTCTCCGTCCTCTGTGTCGCCCCGTAGCTGAACGACGGCCAGTTCACGCCCATCCAGCTGGTGGGCATGCTGCGGGGCATCGCCTCGGGCATGAAGTACCTGTCGGAGATGAGCTACGTCCACCGCGACCTGGCCGCACGCAACATCCTGGTCAACAGCAACCTGGTGTGCAAGGTGTCCGACTTCGGCCTGTCCCGCTTCCTGCAGGAGAACTCCTCTGACCCCACCTACACCAGCTCTCTGGTGAGCCCACACACTGACCCCACCTACACCAGCTCTCTGGTGAGCCCACACACTGACCCCACCTACACCAGCTCTCTGGTGAGCCCACACACTGACCCCACCTACACCAGCTCTCTGGTGAGACCACACACTGACCCCACCTACACCAGCTCTCTGGTGAGCCCACACACTGACCCCACCTACACCAGCTCTCTGGTGAGCCCACACACAGACCCCACCTACACCAGCTCTCTGGTGAGCCCACACACTGACCCCACACCAACACTACACTCCCCACTCACAACACCACTGTGATGGGATGCACACCAGGGGTCTGGAAATACTTGTGGTGCGCTTGATTTAAGTCGAGTGAGGCAAATCAAATGCACCTCAGTTATAGATCACTTGAGTCACTGATGTGTGGAGCTGAGTCGGGTTAGGGAGCTAACTCCTCTCCTGTCCGGTGTGTCCAGGGCGGCAAGATCCCCATCCGCTGGACAGCGCCCGAGGCCATCGCCTTCAGGAAGTTCACCTCGGCCTCCGACGCCTGGAGCTACGGCATCGTCATGTGGGAGGTCATGTCCTTCGGGGAGCGGCCCTACTGGGACATGAGCAACCAGGATGTGAGTGTGTGTGTGTTTGTGTTTGTGTGTGTGTGTGTTTGTGTGTGTGTGTGTGTGTGTGTCAGATTGACACTGACAGAGAATGAAAACGATTAGCACGTCCTCCTGCAGACCCAGATGACGTCTGTTTAATTCGCCCCTCCGTCGCTCTCCGCCCTGTCAGGTGATCAACGCCATCGAGCAGGACTACCGCCTGCCCCCGCCCCCAGACTGCCCCACCCACCTCCACCAGCTGATGCTCGACTGCTGGCAGAAGGAGCGCTCGGCCCGCCCCCGCTTCGCCGCCATCGTCAGCGCCCTGGACAAGCTGATCCGCAACCCCGCCTCTCTGAAGATCGTGGCCCAGGAGGGAGCAGGGTGAGTGGGCATCGAGGGCCGCGGCGTGGGGGGGGGAGGGGTCAGGTAGACGGGAGAATTTGAATGAAGAATCAGTGGTAGAAATGGCATTAAAAGTCTGAGGTGGTGCTACGGCAAAAAAGAAAAAGGATATGGCTGCAAATTTTACAATATATGGAACATTTCTTATCTCCAAGCCGCATCGACAATTCCCACGCCTTTTACAAAGTGTGTCTCACTGATTTTAGTATCGCACACGTTGGTAGAAAGGATGTAACGCAGCACAATGAAACACAACAGCACCGTCGAGCTGAGGAGGCACAACAGGGCACACCGGCGATTTTGAGCTTTATAACTAAGGGACTTATTTATGTGTATTAAGCCTGCCTCTGGCATCCTCTGTGTCTGACCAACCCCCTCTCCACCATACCTGTCAACATTTGAGTACCAAAATCCAGGAGACCTCAGAACGGGGGGGGGGGGGGGGGTCCTGTCCCATTCCTGGCCACCCTGTCATTCCAGTCCTCCTTTCAGTCTTTCACTTTCCTCCGGTCCTGTGTGTCAGCCTCTGCATACCGGCCACTGGGCATGCTCCGTCGCCCTGCTGTGTCTTGCTGGGAACTGTCAGACCCCCTCCCTCACCCTGCATACTCACCTGTCACTCAAAGCCAGGCCCCGCCCACCCCCACAGCAGCCATTGTTTGGGCCTGTCACTCCCGCGGGGCTAGATCCCGCCCCCCTCTCTCCTGACAGACCCTTCCTCCCTGTCCCCCTCCAGGGGACCTGAATGTAAGCCCCCAGTGTTCTGGTGACAGGGCGTGTGTGTAACCTGTTTGTGTCCCCCCCCCCCCAGGCCGTCCCACCCCCTGCTGGACCAGCGCGCCCCCCCTGCACCCTCTTCCTGTTCCTCGGTGGGGGAGTGGCTGAGGGCCATCAAGATGGAACGCTACGAGGAGAGCTTCCTGCAGGCCGGCTTCACCTCTGTTGACCTCCTGGCCCAGATCACCACTGAGTAAGCACTGCTCCGACCTGCTGCCACAGGCCTGGCTGACTGTTTGTATGCCTGTCAGCTTGGCTGGCTTGCTGACTGTTTGTATGCCTGTCAAGTTTTTGGCAGGCTGGCTGAATTTTTTGGTTGTTGTCATGGCTGTCTATTCTGGTCTTGCAGTCTTTGTCTGCCTGTGTGGTATGTTGTGTGGTATAAATGGATTATATTGATTTGCTGTCTTCCTGTCCTCTCAACCTGTTTATTCCTCCTGTGACTGTCTGGGTCTACGTAAGTGTGTGTCTGTGTGTGTGTGTGTGTTGACGATGTGACTGAGTGTGTTTCTCTGGGTGTTCCTCTGCGCAGGGACCTGCTGCGTCTGGGCGTGACCCTGGCGGGCCATCAGAGGAAGATCATCTCCAGCGTCCAGACCCTGACCATGAGCAGCAAGAACCACCCCGGGGTCCTCCGCTTCTAACCCCCCTCCTCACCCCCCACCTCTCCTCCGCCCTCCTGGCCTCGGCCCCTGACTGTGACACAGACACCAGCACACCTCCATGTCAACAGACAGACCCCCGCTGCCATACATGGAGTCCCTTAAAGGAATGGGCGCAGCTTTGTTGACGCTAGAGACCCACGTTTCTCGTCCCTCCAGCCGGGGGGGGGGGGCGGGGCAGGCCGGCTGTCACCTGATGCTGGAGGAGGAGGAGGAGGAGGAGGATGTTTTCCATCTCCGCCCTCCCTTTCACTTTCCACTCCCAGCCCCTGGCGAATGTTTGACTGTGGTCCCGCCCTGGAGCCACATGGATCAGAACCGGTGTCGTTTTTTAAGTCGCTGTCGCTTTCATAGTTGGTGTACAGCATGGTGGGGGACTAGTCTGTGGGCTGAGGTGACACTTCCTGTTGTTGTGGCATGCATTAAGCCACGTGGATTGCTCTGCTCTGAAATGGTGGACAGGCAAACTGTTTAAGTCGGACGGTTAAACAGTTGGAAGGTTCTAGAACCTTCCGCCTTTTTATAAGAAGGTTCTGGACTGTAATCACAGTTTTTTCAGCAGACCTTGGGATTGGACTTCTATTGAGCGCGCCTCACGTTTTGCGTTTGCTTTCAGAATGACCTCGTTCTTTCCTCGGGTGTCACGGCAACGCGGGCCAGCCGTCCACCTGTCACCCTCCCAGTCAGAGGCAGTCTGGGCCTCTACCTGGCCCAGTTGTGTGGGAGGAAGAGAGAGGGACTGAGAAATATTAGCACTTTGTCTGTTTCAGAGAGAAGCTGTTGGCCAGAGAGAGGGAGGCGGGGTCTCTCCCAGGCTCCGCCCCCCTCCTTCTCTCTGCAGGACTTCCTATGTTTCTCTTGGAGTATGGTTGGCCATTTCCACTTCCTGTCTCTCTGCTGGACCGAGGCAGCTCATTTCCACAGTCTGACTGAACAAGGAGCCAGGGGAGGACAGAGACCAAGAGAGCACTGTTCAATCTCTTTTCTACAGAAACATTTCTGGGGAAAACTCAGCCTCGTTGTTTGAATGGATGCTATTGTAAGTGGTCTGTTCTTTTCAAACTTGTCTTCTTGCCTGAGTGCCATTCAACTTATTGGTAGACTAAAAAGCCTGTTTTATAAAGCAGATTTATCTAAGGAAAATGTCCTTTAAACTTGCCACCTCAGATGTTTATGTTTCACCTTTCAAGAGATTGTTTAGCCCCTCAAAGGACTATGGGAAATGCAGTCTTCACATTGAGGATCTGTGGAATAAAAACAGGGACCTATCTTTTATAAAGTCGCCTTTTAATTAATGTATAGATATAAGTATGATCTTGATCCCTGTCCCATCTGAGTGTATTCTGTATTCTGTTCAGTCACAATAAAGATACACGCCAGTGTTTATCACCCAGAACTCTCCTCGGTCTGTCTGTACTGCAACAGAGCTCTGGTTTAATGTTATGCACACACACACACACACGGGGGCATTCCAAGTAAGACGTAAGAAACAAGCTTGTGCACATTCATATTATGCACACGCATACACACACACACACACCTATAATATCCCCCTTCCCATAATCGTTTTAAGGTGATCCGTTTTCTTGGCAGCTCTTGTTTCAAACAGTCCTCCCTATAGATACAGTGACCTTCACACAAGTAAGGGAGAGCAGGGAGGGGGTTGGTGGCGGCGGCGGGGTGGGAATTGAGCTTACCCCTCCACCCCCCACCCCCCCACCCCCCTCCCAGCTTAACTCCCTCGCGGACATTCCTCTCTCCTGCTCCTTCCTTAACAGGGACGGCCCCTTCCCCCAGGGGCCGGGGGCTGGGGGCCCTGTCCTTTACCCCGCTCCCTGATACTCGCTGTGCTCCCCCCCTCTGGCCCTCAGCTCTTAATCCGGACGACTTGTCCCTTTCCCCTCCCCAGCACCCGTCTCCAACAACACGCTCCCAAGCCTGCCAACAGCCCCTCAGCTCAGCACAAGCTACCTCGCACACGCTGGCTAATGCTAACGCTAACGCTACCACCGTGGACCACGCTAACGCTACCACCGTGGACCACGCTAACGCTACCACCGTGGACCACTAGCGTGGCTGTCTTGGTTTTTAAGAATGTGCTCAGGTTGATTTATGTATCTGGGTCCTGGCTGTTGTGCTGTAGCTCACATGCGGCTGCCACACAGGAAGTGTGTCAAAGGGGCTTTCATGTGCCAGAGATAAACAATGAGAGGATGACCCCCCCCCCCCCCAAACCCCCCCTGACCCCTGACCCCTCCCCCAATGTAAAACAATAAATGTCCTCTGCTGCAGCTCAGCACATCTGATTGGTGGGTTCTGCTGAACTTTGTTTTCTCATTCATGCTCTTCAATTCAACCTCATCAAACTCCAGAGGTGCAGTTGTGTGTCCCGGTTGGACATGGCTTTGTAACGAGACATCTGCTAATTCCTTTTTCTCAGACGCAGAATACAATAATGAGTATGATTACACGTGCGAGTTATGCGTATGTTGACTGTGTGTGTGTGTAAGACTGGGTTTGAGAGAGAGAAACTGAAATACAGAAGTAGGCAGTTGGCTAGTTCTGCTTTGCCAGTGTTGACAGTGTCTGTGTGACCTCTGACCCCTATCTGAATGCCCATCCATTAGTGCCGTTGTAGTGCAGATAAGAGACTGGACCAATCACATTTCAGCACTTAAAGGATTGTGTCATTCCCCTTACATTCTTGTGCGCACTCAAGTGTGCAGCTAGGGGGGGGCAGGGGGGGGCTGGGGGGCTGGAAAGAGATAGAGCAGAGAGACAGGTGTGTTTGAGGGAGGAGAAGGGGAGTTGAGAGAAAGAGAGTCTGTTTAAGCTGTGGGGGTTGATGTGAACTGTCTGCCTTCTCTCTAATCTAACAATCCTTCTTTTGACTCACCGAGGGCCGTTCTGCTGTTCTGTAGCAGCAGGTGCAACTAGTCATGAGGAGCTGGGAACTAACATTACAACATCCCGTTCATTTATTTCTCTTTTCAATTAGCCGTGTGTTCATCCATCTTTCTGTCATCCAGACTGTTGGTTCCTTGTATACACAACTCCCCTCACTAGCCTGTCTGCCTCTCTGCTTGCCTGCCTGCCAGTGCCTGCCTGTCTGCCAGTGCCTGCCTGTCTGCCTGTCTATCTGTCTGTCTGTATGCTTGTGTCTGTCTGTCTGTCTTTGCTCAAGTGTCAGTCTGTGTTTATGCAGTCCTCAATGCCTTATCCCTCATCCGCCTTATCTGATCATCTGTCTTTACTTCCTCAATCCATCTTTCTCCCTGTCCACACACTCACACCATCCATCTCTCCCGCTGTCCCTCTCAGCTATCCCTAGCCCTCTTATGTCCCATCTCTAATGAGGAAAGGGGAGGAGTACCCCGCCTACTGCCCACACTCCCTCCCTCCCTGTCCCCAGTGTGCTGAAACTCAAGCCCCAGGCTTCTAGGCCCCACAGTGTTCTCCAACGAAAGGGGGAGATCGAAAGAGGGCAAAAAAAACTATAGAGTTACTCAAAGAGGCCCCTAAGTGAGAATCAATAACTTTAGGGATTGATTTGTGTGAGTGTGTCTTGTCGAGAGGATGTGTCCATATGGCTCAGCTAGCCTCAGAACTCCGCAATGTCTTAAGTCTTCTCTCGTTTATCCTGCAGCCCTGGAGCTTTTCCCACCAGACCACCAGACAAGTGGATTCCTTCCCTGTTACTTAACCCCTCTACAACCTTTTTAGTTCCACGTCAGGACGCTGCACTCAGACTGCCGGAGCTCAAAACAACCTTTCACACCACTCTGCATTCCCTCATCTGACAGAAATCCTACTCTACCCTCCAACCTGTACATGGCCTTAGAGACATATTGGACATTTATTTTATGTGGCAGTTTTTTTTTTTTTTTTTTTTGATTGGAGGCCAAACGATTTGTCACAAATCAACTCTGTTTCTCACAGAGATGGACAATAGTTGAGGCTGTGACATTTCACATCGGCCATTGTGAGATATGGCGATAAGATGTGTTAAAATCTCAGCCTCAGGTTTTTCCAGAGTGTTTTCTTAAGCTTGTGTTTGAATGCCTGTGAACCTAGCTCCACCCGTGGCAGTTTCCCAGTCAGTCTCACACTTAACCTCTCACACAGGCCTCAGCTTAATCTCCCATCTTAACCCAGACTCACCTCACCTCTAACCTCTACCAGTATAAATCCCCCTCAGCCAAACCCCTGTTCCTGTTCTGCTAATATACTCTGTGTCTCTGTGTCCTGTCTGCTGTTTTCTGTGCCAGTGCGGCCTGTTGTTTTGTCAGTGTGTGTGTGTCTGGGCAATACTTCATCCTATGTCCTGGTGTGCTCCCCATTCTCTATTAGTTCTCTTCCATCTGTTTAAATTGCCTTGTTCCCCCTCATTCTTCCTCGTAACATGTATATTTTATCCTTAAGTGTCTCTGTCACTTCAGTGACAATGAAGAATGTGATGAGGTTGCGTAAAGCACAACTGAGTAATGGCTACATTGTTTTTTGTTGTTGTTTTTTTCCATGGCTGGAAAATGACTGCAAAACTCTCGCACTATTCATACAGCATATTACTGTAAGCACAATCATGTGTGCAGGTTGAAAACCGGATCTGGAGTCCCATAGAGTGTCTGATTCCTAAGTGAGAGGGATCTCCCCTAGGGTCATACCCCTATCTCCCTCCCCCCCTACCGCCCCTACCCCCCCCCCCTCTTTCCTTCAGGCCCATGTGGATGATTTACAGCCCCTCATAATCGCTCATTAGACTGAAAACACATGCTCGCTCCCGCTCATTACTGACCTGTTCCACAAACCGCCAGCATGGTTTATGGGAACTCCCATCGTGACGGTCTGCAGGGCGCTGCAGTGTGTGCGCTTGTGTGTGTGTTTTTCTTTGAATCCCCCATATCTTTGTTCAGCATACGCATACTTAGAAACTGGAGGCCAACGCATATGCTTTTGATTTATCTGGCATCTGGTGGCAATAGGCATGTTTTTGGAGATTGTGTGTGTGTACGTGTGTGTGTGCGTGTGTGTTTGTGTGTGTGTGTGTGTGTGCGTGTGTGTGTGTTGTTTAAGGAACCGCTGAATTCTTTGCAGAGATTACAGCCCTCAGTATGAGGAGTATGTCTGAGCTACTGGCCCAGTTAGTTCCTCATCTATCTCACTGTAATGAAGAGCTGCCAAAAAGAGTAAATATCTATGATAGTCTGTCTTGTCCTACGAAGGTGCTTACTTTTAATGTGTTTGAACACAAACGGTGGTTTACATGCTTCTCAGTGAGTAACGGCGATGGTCTATGCGGCACAGCTGACCGAGTATAGCCGTGGATGTTCAGATACAAAATGGCTGCAGGTCGTCACCATGTAGAGGACTCAGTAAAATGGTGGCACGGCACAGCAACAACTTATTCCCTCCATATGGACAATGAAACATGTTTACTTTGTCGTCTGTAACACGTCTTTTAAGACGTGTGTGTATGTGTGTGTTGGCGGGGCGGCGGGGCGGCCGGGGGGGGGGGACGGGGGGGGACGGGATTGGCAAGGGTTGGGGTTGGGGGAGGGGGGGGGGGGCGGCAGGGCTTTTGGAGAAATGCATGCATAACAGAGAACAGAGTTACCCTCTCCTTGAACCGAGTCCTTCTTTCTCTCTGGTAATGAAAGGCAGGTTTCCCTGCGTTCACCTCCAGCTGAAGCCCCTTCCCAGGCCCCCTCTCTGCTGGTAGCAGACATGCAGCGCCTGTATAGGGAAGCCAGCGGCCCATAGCGACACAGTTCAATAATCTAAGCTGGTCACAGGCCTGTTACCAGCATGTTGGAGAGAGCGCATTAAAGCTCAATTTTAGGGTGAGTTTCAGTTCACTTTGAGACTTATCTTTCTTTTACAGACATGACTGGACTAACTATGGGCTTGGATTGATGTGAGCTGCGTAAATCCTTAAGTACATCCATTCAAATGCCTGGTTAATAACTTATTTTAATTCAGTTGAAACTCAACTTAGAAATCCTCTCACACACACACACACACACACAGAAGCACACAAATGCAGAACTGCATCCCTAATTAGTGTCATTGTCATGCAGGGACACCTACACACATGTTGGGCTTTATTCTGTCTGAAGAACTGAAACCACTGGATTTTTTGTGCCTCACGATGCTGCTATATCAGGTTTCCTCACATCTCTCGTCATCTTTTTTGCTTACCTTGGTCAAGCATGGATACAAACTAATATCTTAGACACAAACTCCCTCTCTTTCTCTCTCTCACACACACACACACAGAAGATGATGGCAAGGTTTGTGGTTCAAGCTATTACTCTGTATTTCATTAGATTGCTGCTATCATTTCAGAGTTCTGGAGAACCCCCATTCCTCGAATATCTATCAGTATCCCAGAGGTACCAGAGTTTAAGGCTGGCATCTATTTCTGCTTTATGGGTGACATTAAGTTCCTGACTTGGCTACCTTCAGCACTGTGGTCTTGCTGACAAGAATTTCTCACTTTCTCTTGCACTGATTTCCCTAGTGACTTTGAAAATTAGAGACTCATCCATCAAACATACCGTCACAATATTATTCTACCAATTATCTGCACTTTTTGCCTCTACGTCTTCCACATTCCCAGACACAGTCCAGTTCGACCACAGCCTTCTCCCAACATTACCCCTAAAGACTGTTTTAATGACTACCATAACTGACTGTAATAACTTTGTGTTCATTTATCTAATTGAGCCTGTTACTTCATTTAGTTCAGTTCCCTTAGGGTGTGTGTGTGTGTTTCTGTGTGTATTTTAAGGTCGTGGGGGGTAGGGTGGGGGCATTTCACGTCACTACAAAATGATTCCTTAAGTATGTTATGCTTTATTAACAGCGCAGATCACAAAATGCTGTTTTCAAAGACATCTTCAATGCTCGATCGAACAGCCATTCTTGTCTACAAACAGAATCCTCCATCCCACAGATTTTCAACAACCTCACGCTCTTTCGAAATTGACGTTTCAAGCCTTTTTAGTTTTGCGGTCTGAATTGGTTGCAATATTGAAGGTCAATATTATTCTTAATTTGCAGAGTGCCTTTATGTAGTCCTCTGAAACACTTTTTCATGTTTTACCCGCAAAAATATTTCTCTGTCATTCATGCTGGTTGAGGCACACTTAAGAACTCAGACCTCAAGCAATAATTCCTCTCTTTTCACCTTCCAGCTTCTCGTTGCGGATGTAAGCATCGATTATAGACCTCCCGCCACTCATATACACACACACCTCCCCCTGGGGTAACTAACTGCCGTGTAATGACAGAGGAGGTCTGTGTATAATTCTATACAGGTGTTCACCCCTGTGTGTGTGTGTGTGTGCATTAATATCAAAAGCTCCCAAAGGATCCTTTCCGAGGAACTGCTGTCTTTAAGCTGGTGATTTATTGTCCACACACTACTGACAAAAGACAAAGAACACATATAAAACATGGCATGTTGGTCGTGCCAGTCCTTGTTTGTCTTGAGCGACAAGCCAAAGACATCACAGCCTTTCTGAGGTGGATTTCTCAGCTGGATAGAAAGGAGAATGCTTGTGTTGTTTTGTCCAGGTCAACGCTCACAATGGTCACACAACTGGACAGAACCACATCTGTCCACGGCTAAATATAAGTGTGTTTATGGACCTGGTCACTTGAAGATGACAGGAAAAGTATAGAGAAGCGTTTTAAATGGTGTTGTGGTTTGGGAAACCAACGTTTCGTGATGATCTGTGGGTTTGCTGCTGTCCATCTCGTCCAAAGAGTCGTCCTCATTAGATAAAGGAAGTAAAAGCCTCCAGAAGTTTAGATGAGAGAGAACAATGATGTAGGGTTACAGATGGATCTCTATGGACGGTGGAGATACAGTGACTAATTGCACGCCATCACAGTTTTGTAACCCTCCTCCTCTCTCACTGACGGAAGAAAAATCCTCTCAACACAACTTGTCTTCTTAATTGGGTTTAATGATCAGAGGCTCCCACCTGCTTGAGTGTTGCTTACTACGTATCTGGTCTTTGTACCAGATACGGTTGTCAGTGGTTAGAGCTTGAAACAACATGATCTTTTGTTTCGTGTCAACTTGAAGTGTGGATATGTACAGTATATGAGCAGTGGTTACCGTTCTGTCTCAATGTACAGTTTGGCACTCAACACAGTGTGCTGCTAAACTCCCTGTAGCCTGAGCCCTTGCACAACGTGTTTAACTCTTTGCATACGGTGCATTTGATCACTTCTTGCTCCATCTCTTTCCTTTGAACAGTAAATGTTTCAATGTGTTTCCTGCTCAGACATTTTGTTGCTGAAATGGAAACTGTTTCCGAGTGAGAGAGTGTGTCAATCAAAATGTACAGACCGGTTGCCCGTGACGACCTTGGCACAGACATTTGCCAGACACTAAAGCTCATGTACCAACTTTTAACCATTGGAAACCACTTGGAATTCCAAATAGCTATTCAAGTAATTCCACGGTGTAGTAGCAGCACTGAGGTGAGAACGTTTCAAGTGAGTCTGTACATCCATCCATGTATTGGAAGGCTCTGTACTGTATATAGGCTATGGGTTTAGTTTTTGTTTGTATTTAAAATGTATACTGAGGCAAACACTGACTTGCTAATTAACGTGCATAATTAGCAGCCTCTCAACAAAAGACCTGCTCTCTCATTAGGGCTGATCAATTATAAATGAATTCTCCATTAAAGCCAACAGCCCACTTGCGATCTGTGTCCAGGGCTCTTCCCAGAATGTGATGGGAATCTTTGAGGGCTGTGAGTTTGAGGGATCTCGCCGTCAGACTACCTGTCAATGCTCGTAGAGACGTTCGTGAGTACTTGGGCTCAGTCTCAGACTGACTGAAGTCCGTGTCGGTGCTTCCGGGCTGTTGTAATAAAGGTTGACTGGAAAGTACACACAGATAAGGAGAAGGAGGACAGACGCTAAGTCTGCTGACCGGAGGGTTGAGGTTGTGGCCTGTGGTCAGGGAGAGTGTCAGTGCTCCACTGCCTGGACCACATCCTGCGGAGATGAAGAGATGAAGACAGCAGAGAAGCAGGAGAGAGGAGGACAAACAACACAGCCACTGCTGTGGCCGAGGCGATAAATCAACGAATCTGTAGTGACCATAACAATTGCTTCTACACAATGAGCAAGTAGTCTCTCTATTTCTCTTTTTTCTCTCTTGCACTTTCTCTCTTTCTCTCTTTCTCTCTTTCTCTCTTTCTCTCTCTCTACCCATCTTCTTCTCTTCCTCATACTAAAACATAGCCCGGCGCTTGGGGCTAATCAATAAATAGACCAAAATGACGTTCTGAATGAGACCAAAAAAAAAGACGACTTCAGTCTAATCTCAAAGGTATGAGAGAGATTTTATTTCACAGCCTCATTCCTTTTCCTCTAGGATTAGGCTGTCTTCCTGCCATCTCCCCTGGAGCAGCTCAACTAGCCCCCCAGGCAGCTGGGAGCCTCAGAGGCTGTTCCAGAAGGAACCAGCCACACCGGGAGGAAAAGGGAGGGGGGATTATGGGCCTTCGCTGAATCTAAATAGTCTCTGAGTGGTTGTGTGTCATGTAACAACAACACTGCAGCAATAAAAGAGAATTCCCTCAGCTTTCGCAAATAAACATTTACATTAGAATCCCATCTGTGGTGTCGATTCAAGATCCTCTTGAAATCCCTCTATTATTCAACAACAAAGCATTCTTGTGTATGGCCTGGCCGTATCAACAAACTGTTTGGACTTTAACAAACGTTAACTTTGATACTTAACCAAAAAAGAGAAATACTCAATTTCTGTTGGACGGAGGAGCTGAAGGAGCTTCATGGCATCAGACACCCTCAGACGGGCTCACAGCGCCCTCTAGAGGCGGCAACGGAGTTTAACGGCACATCATACCTCTGGTCTTCATCCTGGCAGTCACTGGTTGGGAGGAGGCATTGTAACGATTATTCTGTTAGTATTGTGTTAATACGTGTATCTGTGTTTGTGTGTGTTAATGTATGTGCCGGTAAGACTTCACCAAACATTGCATGTTGTGCGGGAGCTCAAGTACGTACATACCTGGTGATAAGACTAGGCTGAGAGAAGCTGGCCAGAGGGAGCTATCTGCAGAGCATATCTCTGCCTTTGAACACTATCTAGGTCAGGGTGATTGCTCTGCCTGGAAACCATGGAAATAGTAGATGAAAAAATGTGTCAGTATGACCATCTCCTCCTTACTGTATTCGGCACTCTCCTTTTACAACTCCCCCCTCGCCTTTTATTGTCATCATACTTATCCTGTACTCGTTTTATCTTATGAACCCTCGTTTGTTAGGGATGTCTGTTACTTGAATCAGAACACGGTAACATTGCTTTAAGCGTGGCCTGGTCAGGTCTGTTTATGGAAACTTGGCGCAAGGGCAGTTTCCTACTCCGCCCTTGAAGCTGATTGTTATTAAGTGTCCAAGCGCAAAGCTGACCCTACAGCACAATAAAGGTTACAGAGCTCTGCTATGACCACGGGAGAGGAAGAGGACACTTTCCATTTTCAACCTTTCAAACTTCCTCACCTACATGAAGTGACTGAACAATGTAGTTTTGGCAGCTGTGTGATTTATGTAACATACATGAACATGAAACATTAGCCAACTTGTGTTCTTCTGGAATGTACTTTGGTTGTTTTTGGCTAGATTAATCAAGATGAATAATATGAATAACAACAAGGATGATAATTATTCAAACAACTATACAAAAATTATTAGAATAGAATGAGAAAATTCAACTGAGGCATGGCTCATTCCTTTATTATAAGAATGTCAATCTCGGCTTATTTGCCTATTTATGTACAATTGTACAAAACATCAAGAAGGGTGATAATAGCAACCATAGTATCAATACTATGAATAACCAGTAATAGTATAATGATTAAAATGAAGTATTTATTGACACCACATTGACGTCACGATGTGAATCTTGAGGTCACAGTGACATCTACTGGTCATCACAACAATTGTACCAAGGCAGGTAGACGCACTTCCGGCCCCGTCCTCAGAGGGCACAAGAAAAACTCATTGAGAACGTCATTCTTCCCAAATGGATAATGCACGTTCATTTAACAGCGGGTTTACTGTTGGAGAAATAGAATGTATCCATGCATTCTACATTGACGTGTATGTTAAGGCAACTGAGTCAAATACGTCATATACTGAACATGCCGAGAAAGGTAGCATGAGCCCTGAGGACTACACCAGCAGATTTACGTGGAACACAGACCTCCAATGTTGATCCTGGCTCGAGGTAATGGACACCTGGGGGGGGGGGGGGGGGGGACATCAGAAATGTCATTGGTGCTGTCACTAACGTTCACCATCCCATAGACTATTTGTGTGATTTTAGCTTGCAGTCATATTCACCAGCAGTGTAGCAGGTGTTTTGAGCCACTGAGATGTTGCTAGGCATGCTTTGTATGCACTTCATCAAGCTGGTCACTGTTCCATGTATTCGCTTTTTAATCACATGTCCCATGGTCCATGTGGTTTCCTTATACAGCACCTGAACACAGCATAACAGTAGGTCTCACAATGCAATGCTCCCAGAGAAAGTATTACAGTGAAGATGATACCTGAACACATACCTGACTGTAGATAAAGTATGTCCCCTCTGTTACTATAGTGACCGTTTCTCCAGATAGGCCTACTTGCAGTCCATTCCCCAGACTTTTCCCAACAGCCCATTTGATCAGTGTGTAATCATCTTCATCTGTGAGAATATGCCTGGTTTAGAATCATCGAGAATAATAAAGAAGCACACAGTTGGCAAGTGCGCGAAGTTCAAGAAAGGATTTACTCACCATATGAGTGCAAGGAGAGCGGTTGAAGATGAAGAACAGCAACCCTCCCAGCTAAAAAGGAGGGATGCTAAGTTTAATGTGCGTCTAACAGAAAGAGAAAGAAAGTGGGAAAGGGAAGAGAGAACGACACTGACCCGCAAAGCGTTGTCGTCGTTTACCAGACCTGGCAACATCCCTTTTTTCTCTGCCGCTGACTATTCCGTCCCACTGATAACCTCTGTGAGAGTTAGACATCTGTATCACATGCCAGAGGTGACATCGGAGGTGAAACTCGTACAAATTGTAAACATGAGATTTGATGTCATAATTCATATGAAATCACCAACCGATGGTAAAATAATAAAATGCAATTTGAGAATCAGGCTGAGGTGTGCATTGGACATGTTAGCAGTCGAGAATGAAGAATTTTACTTATATTAAGTAAATACAATTTTTGTCACGCATATTTTTATTACTCACCTACCTCGCAGCGCGAGATGGCATCATCTGTCTCTCTGCATTCGAGGCCGGTCCATTGACGCAGTTCCCCCAATTCGATCTGAAGATGTCTAAGCCTGGTGGACTGCAGGGACATCAGGCAAAGGCAGATGCAGGCCGAAGCAAGAGAGGCGATACTCAGCAGCCATGAGCCATGGAAATGAATGATGGGCTTACTGTTTACCATCATGGATTAGGATGTTTCAACTATCTCCTTAACTTTCGTTTTCTGAATGTCATCAGGGAGAGGGAGGGCTATTTTATGTTTCCTATTCGTTTCTGGGAAATTACGAGTCAGTTGTTTTAGCAGGAAGTTACAAATTCTTGTCCCAAGGATTTAGACTGAACAAAGACACTGAAAAATGTGTGTCATGCATGGTGCCTTTTTGCCATGTTTGTTGAAATAAAGCATTTTAATTAATCAGAGTTAAGAGAATGAAGATAGTTCTGCATATCAAAAAGCATTATTCAGATTATGAACCAACTCAGTGAAAATATTTTGGTACAGATTATTTCCACTATTTTCCTGGACCCAAATACAAATTGGACAGCAAAATGACAGTTTGATTCAGACGGCACAAGGTCAAAGGACTCTTAAGTGAAGAGCTCTGTCAACAGCTGCAGGGCTCAGCATCACACTTCACTACCTCAAAGACAGCACAGCCATGTCTTGAGGGAACAAAGTCATCCAGAGGGGCAGGAGAGACTGTCAGTCATACCAGGAACAAGTTCAAGCCCTTAGCAACTCCTTTCAAATACCAAACAGGCTTATGTTCTTCTTCACATGATAGCCCAAACAAAAATATTGACCTTCTTATCTTTATTGGTTCGAACGTTTAAGAGAATACATGACTGCGTATCCTATGGACATTTCAACGTGAATACTCACACGAACAAGATTCATGCTTTATGTAAGACTGCAGATCAACAAAGCCCAACCCCAAACTGATACAATTATAAATACAGAACTGAACTATTCTTCTTCTGCGTGGTGCTCAATGCCCCAGAATTCTTTATGAGACAGTCGAGGGCTTTGCCACGCTCCCTTGGCTTGTCTGTCAGCGGTTGCCAGGACGAATGACATCATTGGATTCCCCCCGGGGGCCAGGTGTGGTGCCTCCTCAAATCCCCCAAACAGACTCTGTATGCACAGACGATATTAAATGCGATGTGAAAACTTTTCCTTTACAACCTCCACACCTGTGACCAGCTAAAACTCAAAGCCTGTCTTCATCCTTTTTGAACTAACGCTCGTTTGAAAAAAAAAAAAAAACAACACATCTCAATGTTAAGGCTGAATGTTTTTTGTTTTTGTTTGTATACCTCCGGTCTGAAAGTCGCATGTTCTGGAATGACTGAGACAGTTGCTCCGTCCTCTGTCTTGTCTTCACTGAAGCTCATGGTGGGCCCCTGGGGGGCCTCTGCTCCGGGGCTGTCACTGTCCTCTGGCCCCTCTGCATGGCTCGGCGGTCCTGCCTTACCCCACCACCTCTCTCTCTTCAACCTAGGTTTGGGATCGTTTCTTGGTTTTCTCTTATTGTGTCGTCATTGTAAGTACGGTATGACCATTGATGTTATGATAATAACAGTAATAACATGTGTCTTCTCTTTACTGGCCCCCTTCATATATATATACAATATATGTATTCATGAGTGCCATCCTGGCAAACTGTTACTCTCCTTCTCTGACCTGTGTTGTACACAGCATGCATGTGTGCAAACAGTTCCGTGTTGTGATAACAGGCCGTCGTCATAACAACACGTCCTGCGAAAGTGTTTAATTTACAAACTTCCAGGAGGTCCTACCGGTCGATGGAGCCCTGTCTCCTGCGTAGATCACCGATATGCTGCAGCACTGCTGCCACTCTGGGCTGCGGGACGTGGCAACGCCCTGGCAACGCCCCGGCTGTCCTGCCTCTCTTCCTCCGGCCCATCAGCTCGGCCGGGGAGGGTAACTTCCCAGAATGCAGCAGTCGCTGTCTTTTACCTGGCTGTGCAGCTGGAGGCCTTTCTGCAATGGCCGTACTGACCTATGCATATGGAAAATATATCTGTGAAAGTGGTGCAATTGAACTGCAATTGAAGGTAGTAGACGAGAGATAACTTTATCAGCTTTTATTAGGGAATATGTGGAACAGCATTAAACACAGATATACTACAGCATACACCGTAAGACAAAATAATAACTAAGATCACTCCAAACATGCCCATAGTGTGCAATCGTCATGTTCCTTTTCTCATCATCTCCATTTTGCTTGTAGGTTGGAAACTCACCTGGGCTTCAGCTTTACTGGATAACCTCTGTATCTGATAAGTACTGTAGGGTGAGTGTTCAAAGGACTCCTCGTCTTCACTAAACACACAGCACATAACTCTCAATGTGTATACAAATAGACCCATGTTGTCACATTCCAAATAGCCTACTGATTATATTGACAAACATGGAGAAATGGCAAGCGTTAAATGGTAATTGAGTGCTTAGTGGGGAGTGGACACCTTGACTGTTGGCCAAATGTCCTTTGCCAAATATCTTGTCTGTTTTCCGGATTGTAAATTTGTGGAAGCAGAGGGTGGTCAGGTTCACTCTGACGCTGCACAACCCTCGACTTCCTGAGAGGATATAGGGACCTTGTAAACCACACTGTGCTCACTTGGTTTAACTTTGCATGACAAAACGACACAGTATTTCTGCTTTCATATGATAAGCTATTTTATCTTCAGTTTACTCACTTGGCAAATGTAAGGAATTGATCACCATCTATCACCTCTGAATGATCAATAACTTGAGGGGTTTGTTCGTCTTGACGGTATCTTTGGTTGTCTCCCAAATGCCACATCGCTGATATTATCTCCCCTAAATGGGAACCACCAACAAATAGTAATCGTTTTTACAACATTTAAATGGGTCTATACAATAAAACACGCCGTTATTATTAATGTCACTTGATATAAATGTTTTTCACATTAGCTAGCGTTAGTTAAATAAGAATGTCAATAAATGAAGGTGACGTCTGACGATGATACCCGCCAAGAAGGCAGCAGCACGAGCGACATCTATGACGCAATCAAGCGACGTGCAAGTGACCTGAACTCATGTCTACTCATACAAGACTGCAAGTCCCTAACTCAATTTAAATGGTTCGTGCAAACATATTTTAGACGTAACAAACTGGGTGCACTTCGCGCAGATGCATATTTCTACTAGCTTCTCACTCATTTTTGCCTTGGGCTACAACTGTGCGTAGGCCACGCTGAACAGCAGTTCGTTCCATCATCGATGAGTCACTCTTATGCTCCATGCCGGTGAGTTTTCCATCATAACTCCACATCATCCACATTAGCACACCATGTGCTGCAGACAGTCATAGCTGCAACTCGCAGCTCTATTCACTCTGTCAGCTCACAAAAGTTACATGTCACATGTATTGGGAATTTGTGCGTGTTTGCAGTGTGCCAGTTGGTTCAAAATGTAAACATGACACCAATAAATCCAAGACTGTTATTTATTACACAACAAATCTAATTTAACAAAACAAAAGTGGTGAAAAACACAGACGCATGGCTTCTGATTTTAACTAAATTTTGGGCTTAGAGGACGGAGTAACTCCTTGTCTTCTTCGGAAACTTCTCTGCCTTTTAGGCATTGAAGAATTTGGGCAACTGGTTTCCCAGAACCACACGTCTTTCGACACCCTCCTCTGTGATGGCGGCTAAACGGGCCACTCCTCCGCTGGATCCATCTCGCTCCATGGCTAGCGCAAGAGCTGCAGAAGTATGAGAAACTTAATATTTAAAAATTAAAATGAGGTATTTATGTCATGTATTTTGAGGTTTAAATTAGCATAAGCATGGTATGTGTAAGAGATTATAATTCACCCCACCAAATGGATAATTTATGTTAATCTTAACAGATTGGAACTGTAAGAACCATATCCTAACTGACAGCATCTGCCGTTAGTTACCCACCCTGCGTAGTGAAGTGAAGACACTCCTCCTTGGTCATCCCTGTCTTGTAGTTGGAGTCCATGAAGCCGTATATGTAGGAGCTTCCAGACCCGCCCACCGACACTGGCTGCCTCACCAGCATCCCTCCCATGGGGACTGTGTACACCTGGGGGAGAGGAGGGGTGGAGGAAGGGTCACATCTTTCAGACTTCCATCCAGGTGTGGAAGGGACAAAGATTATGCGTTTACATTTAGTCATTTAGCAGACGCTCTTATCCAGAGCGGCTTACAGTAACTACAGGGACATTCTATCCGAGGCAAGTAGGGTGAAGCGCCTTGCCCAAGGACACAACGCCATTTGACACGGCCGGGAATCGAACCAACAACCTGATTAATAGCCCGACTCCCTAACCGTTCAGCCATCTGACCCCCAGAGCTCCAGAGCGTTGCACCCACCTGTCCACCCCTTCTTTTGTCCCAGCCGGCAACAATGATGCCAGCCATCAGCTCCTCTCTGTATCTGTAGCACATCTGTTTGAACAGGTTAGCTGCTGTCTGTACCAGTGGAGCCTCGTCCAGTTCAATACTGCAGCAAGCAAAGAAAGGGGCAAATTAATTGTTAGGCTACCTCTGTTAGGCTACTTTAACAGTGCAATATCCATCTGGGGATTAAAAAGTGCTACAACTCTTATCTTAAGCAATGGTGAACTCAGAAGCACATTGTAAAACAATCTACATAGCTAGGGCCTGAAGTGATCATTTTACTGCAGGGGTGTTTTGTTGAGATCTCTGGGTCTTACCTGTGAAAGCCCAGCTGATAGGTGACTGCATCAGCAACTGCCTGCGTGTCCGCTGCAGACCCCGAACGGCAGCAGAATATGCGGTCGTGTATGGGGGTCAGCTTGTCAGTAACACGGTTGGCAATGTAAGCCCTGCGCAAAAGTGTGGACACAGATGTGTTTCAATACAGTTACTGAACGGTTGTTGTTGTTGTTGTGATGTTAACCAAACAAGTTCTGCACGCATAGACACATACCCCGTTGTTGTCCTGGAGTCGGCACCCATTACAACCCCTCCATCAAACTCCACAGCCATTATAGTTGTCTGCAAGTGGATGAAACATGTTACATTTCTTCAATGATCGATTATCTATTTTAGTAAACAGAGTTGTGAAGCATTAATTCGATGAGGATAACCAGCTAGCTGTTAGTTTGGTGGCTGAGGTTTATTTGCCGCATCATCTTTGACGCTAGCTAGCAAGCTAACGCGGCAGGGGGACAACTGATGTGTTAGCGCTAGCAAACAAAAAAACATGGCAAAAGAAGCAAAATAACATTCCGTTCCCATTTCTCTCACCCCAGTGCTGACTTCTTCTCGAGTCCATTCCGGCACCAAATCATTGGTACTGAAAGAATTACCGGACAGGTTAGCTGATATACATGCAGCCATCTTTGTTGTAAGTAAGCTCTTCTTTGATGGCGTGTAAACGCAACGTTATACTCAACTTTATGCTCGCTACTGCCACTTACTGGAGTACGTGGATAACAACTTGTTTCCCTTTATTCTACAGGAGAACAGAAGCATCTCTAGAATGTATATTTGACCTACCGACAAAACAAAAACGAACCAAAAAAGCTATTAAAAATAATAATAATAATGCCGTTTACGTTCAAAATCTTATGTAAAAGATTATAGCATTCGTAAAACACTGAAGTCCTCACTGTGGATGGATTTGTACTTTACTTTGACCCTACGGCCATTGCTATTGATTGGGTCGATGGTTAAAACATGTAGTGTGATTCACGAGGGAGAGAGCTCTGCAACAGTGCATTAGCAGTAGGTACTGTGTTCTACATTACCCAAAGGCCAGATCAGCTGCAAAGTCTCACGTTTTTTTTCCCCTCATGGCTTCTCATCATATTCCATAGTGTTGAGGTGTTGAAATTCAATTTAACCTGTTATCTTCAATGTTAAACATTTGACCTGCCATAAGGAGAAACTCCACCCAAGACTATCTGTGAACAGATGTTTGTGCGAAGACAATAATGATAAAACATTTACAATGCAGGTGCACTTGCGATCAACACCAGATAGGGTTATGTTTCACATGGCTTCAGTGATGTCTTTTTAAGATCTAAGTCAAAGAAGGACTGCCTCAGGCAACCCAGAGATGCAATAGTGTTGAACTGGCTCACAGCTCTCTATTGGCTGTTATATTCTTTCTACTCGATCCAGGTCCACCCTGTCACAAAATATCACGTCAGTGTATTTGAGTCTGTTTGTATTTTGCTTAAATGTAGGCTTAAGACACAAGCCGTTAATGCAAGGGATTATTGGGCCAAATTCCATCATCTTTGCACAGTTATGCAACAGATTGCTTATAACCTGGTACTTCTCAAGCTTAGATAATTATGTGACATTAAAAGAAGCGCAAACACACACACACACACACATACACACACAATATTATACTGTTAGTGAAAATGTCACTGTGCTCTGACCTCCTCCACTGCACTGCCTGGAGGCAGTGAAGCTACACTGTAGGGTACCAGAGAAAATAACAAGATTGTAAAACACACTTCACTTTACAGCTCACGGTCGAATCATTTACGACATACTTACCTTGATTTTGAAGACTATCCTTCAAAACATCACAAGAATGTTTTGATTTGGAAAATAAATGTCAACCATAGTATCCATTAATGTAAGGATATTCATCCCGTCTATATATTTCTACATACAGAGGCAGTCACTTATATGTGATTTTGTCATGTTTGTGCTAAGCTCACAGGTGACAGGCCATTAGAGAACCCCCAGGGTCTGTCCTTTACGATGGCACGGGAGAGATTAATCTCATCCCAGCTGCCAGTGTGATCTCAGTCAATCAAAAGAGCGCTTATAGCATCTTAATCCCAGATCATCGCCTTTCCTAAAAGCCAGTGCCGTCCAGGGTCCACAGGGTATAGAAATAGCCCATACTGCAACCATAGCAGCTAGGCTACCAGATGTACTAAGAGGGAAAACAGATGAGAATAGACCTACTGTTAAAACCACTCAGACAACTGAATGGATAGTTGGGCAGTCAATGAGATTTACAGACAGGCAGGATTGTACTGTATCGCACGCCTGTTCATTCATTCACTTATTCTGTCAGAAAGTCTGTGTCACCAGCTGTAGGTCTCAATGTGTAGCAGAAGCATTTCAGTGCTGTTGAGGGGGTTTTCTGTGACATCCCCATGGTTACTATCTTTGATTAGACAACATTTACAATATTGTTTCTCTTACGACAGGATGAACATGGTCTGCTTTTTTATCGACTCAGTGGTTGCGGATAGAGCCAAATGCCGAATGATAAATGTTCAGTTTACGATTTTCTGATTGATATCAGCAATTTCTTGATATCGCCATTTTATTGGTGATATCATTTATTTATTTTGAGTTCCAAGCAACATAAAATTTTGAGCGTTTTCAGTGCTGTATATCTTCATCTTTCTCTCTCATCAATCCATGTTTAGGGTCACTTATAGACGGATTGATCACACAGGTACGTATGGTGAGACAGTGTGACAGCATCCATGTGTTGAAGTCTCCCATAGAGGAGAGGTGTGTTGCTGGCAAAGGACAGTGTGAAAAGAGAGGCTTGTCTGGTTGCCAAGACATCAGCCCAGCCCATGGCAACAACATTGGCCGGGTTTCCCAGATTCGTTAAGAAGCTCTGAACGCTAAGCGCTTCTTAGCAGCGTTCTAAGAACGCTCTAGAACGCTCTTAGAATGCTCCTAAGAAGCTCTTAACGCTAAGAGCTTCTTAGGAGCGTTCTAAGAACGCTCTAGAACGCTCTTCGAATGCTCCTAAGAAGCTCATAGCTCAAAACATTGTCAGTGGGGCATACTGAGGCTGCATGGCTATCTCACTCCAGCACCCAGTGGCACAAATGTAAATTGTTAAAATGTCTCTGTCATTGACGAGGAGGACTGCCTGGATTGATCTTTAGATCAATTGATCTATTTATCATATTAGTGTTAGAGTATAGACACATTAGATCCAAATCTACGATGGTTATCCATTGTTGATCGCACAGTGATGATGATGAAATGTATTTAAAGGGGTTGACTTCTACAGTCTTCCATTCCTCTCTTCTTTTTCCTTCATCCGGGCCTTCCGTTAATCTGGGCAGATGTAAGCTGGTAGGGCTGCAACGCAAATCCCCCTCTGTCCCTCATCTGAGAGAGAGATAAAGAGAGGATGCAGATTGCTGTCCCATCTTCAGCAAAACAAGCATGCAATCCGTCTTTCCTCTTTTTACTGTGACTGGATGAAGTGTGTGTCACTTTAAAGTTTCGATACAGCTTCATTCTAGATTAAGACTTCAGAAAAGAGCAATCAGAACTTGTTTTGATGTTTTACAGGTGATTTGGATCAGAGGGACTAGATACGTTTTTCAGTTATTTATTTTTTTACTCTCAAATGTGAGATATCTCGACCTGTGGAGAGTGGAGAGAGCAATACTGGATGGTTCTAGAAGCATCCTTATTTATACCTTTATATTTGCATAATTGAGTTTAATACTTTTTCCTTTTTTTTACAACAATGTAGTAAGAAAAATTAAGGCAAGAAGTAGAAGTTAAGGACCTCACTTTCCAATATCACACTGGTAAACAGACACAACCATCATGTTTGGAGGTCGCGGTGGAGGCAAGGGAGGCAAGTTCTCAGTGGAGGACCTGTATGGCATCAGCAAGAAGCCAAAGGCTGCCGGGGGCACAGCTGCCAAGGCTGGTGCCCGGGGAGCTAGGAGTCAGGCTCAGAGGAACGAATCACAGGACCTGGCCAGCCAGATCCTGGAAGCAGCCCATCAGCTGATGGAACGCCGCAGACTGGAGCTGTACCTCAGAGAGTGTGGCCTCTCCCTGACTGACTGTGAGGCCGAGCGCACGGCCATGGTGTACAGGTGAGAGGGAGAGAGGACGAGAGGACGAAAGAGAGAGAGAGGCGATAGGGAGAGAGACCACACGGTCTCATTCTCTGTGTTGATTTATTGATTGCTTATTTCATGTGGGTCATGTGCCAAAAATATCCTGTTCAAATGTGTTCTTCTTTCACAAAACTTTCAATTTATTCCATCTGGTTTTTCTATCCAAAAATGGTGTGCATGGTTTGAATACAATGGAATAAATTGAGAAAGACACAAAGAGAAGATTGGATTATATGCTTACGAGAGAGGGGGAGTAGGTTATGGGTTGAGATAAATCAAATGTCTGGATTTGGGAGAGAATGAGGGAGGCACAGTCTGGGAATAATACACTCTCAAACTGCTGTTTGAATCGCAGCTACGACAAAAAAGTACCGGTAGTTCTTTTCACTGTCCAATCACACTTTGTATGTTTATTTTACTCTCAGGAAAGGATGGAGGGGAATGTACCAGGGTGCTGACGTGTTTTATGAGACATATTTCACCAGTGACAATGACAGATGTTCCGTTTCCTAAAAGACACACCTTGCAGTTCCCCTGTTCCCCCACTAGAGATCAACACAATGTCCAGTATCACAACATTCCTTGACAGAGAATCATAAATGGAGCTATTGCATTGTTGTGATTGTAGCGCAGTGAAAAAAAAGCCCTTGTTTATTCTTTAAGTCTGACTGACCGGGTCAGTGTTCACAAGATGTCAGATGTCACATCCTTTGACAGTCATCCATCTTTCTTGTTTCATGACTAACATCCCACTATTCCTTTATGACCTTTTATGGAAGTTTGACTTAAGGTTAAGGTTGGGGTCAAAGGTTATGGTTATGGTGCTTGCTGTTACGAACAGAGGGTGAAGGTTTTAGCAAATAAGGGCATTCATCTTACGATCAGAGCTGTGAGCTAATGTGAGTATTTCGGTACACACAGCTAGAGGGGCTCTGACCATGGTGCTGAAATTCAGCCAGCTGTGCCCCCTGTCTTAAGTTGGTTTGACAGAGCCAGCTCAAATGAAGATGTGTGTCCAATAC
Organism: Thaleichthys pacificus; assembly: GCA_023658055.1. NCBI lineage: Eukaryota > Metazoa > Chordata > Actinopteri > Osmeriformes > Osmeridae > Thaleichthys > Thaleichthys pacificus. The sequence goes on from CM042858.1 coordinate 9,805,345, forward strand.
ATCTCTTACGAATGCCACTTTCTGGTCCAATCCATTCACATTGTAGTCACTATTTTAGTAGACTAAAACCTTAAGGATGAAATCAATCCTCAGGATCCTCCTGAACATTCTCTCTCTGGTGAAGAATGGCGTTCTAGCTGAGCAGGTGTCACTGTTTGCCTTGGATGTTGCATCTCTTCTCTGTATTGTCTCACTCCACACTCGCACAAAAGCTCACTGATTGGCTTGTGCATCCAAGGTTAACTCATTGTGATTGGTTCACACCTGTGTCCGTGCACCTGCACCCATTGACATTTAGAACTGTTTTGTAGTCAGCACATGTACATTTTAAAGTTATTTCTCATGATACAATATCCAATGTGGATAAAGTATTGCTTGTCATACTATGGATGGACTGCTCCTGATTTGACATTAGTGACCCTCCTGCATGATCAGATCTGCTAAATGTCATTATATTTCAGTGAGACCATATTCAACCATGGGGATGTCATGTGAAAACAGGTTCTATTCTACAAGACCTGCTTGAGGGGGTTCCTTCCGAGGTTTGGTTGGCATACTGTACCTCGAGCACCACTGCCGTCCCCCTGTCAGGTCTCCTGGGAAACCGCGGCTCCCTCTGCACTCTCATTCATGTTTCCCCTGCATGCCAGCAACTGCATAATACCGTACCACTCCCTCGCAGTCTGTGGAGTTAATCAAGAGATTGCTCGACTTGCGTGCTTTATTGTGATGAGGAAGCATGTGTTTATACAGAGAAGGCAATAGGGATAGGGTGGAGAGACCAGAGACGAGAAATGAATCGCAGGATAATTAATATGAAACGTTCTGCAGTTTTGTTTTTTTTAATTCAAAAATGTGTGGTTGTTATGGTGTATTGAAAAAACTGTGTGGCTTTGTGGTTTCTGATCTTCCTCGGCTGTAGCACCCTGTGTTGGATTTAAGTCCGTCAGTGCAAATCGATCACATTTTGGGGGGGAGGCGTGCCAATGTAACCAGCTAGTGGGGATTTAGTCATTTCTAATATGGTATTGGATTATTCTTCTCTATCCTGATATGCAAATGGAGCGTTTTAGCATGCGATAGGTAGTCTGTGGTAGGGTATAGCCTATCCCCTCATTCTCTCCCCACAACGCGTGAGAGAGAGAGAGAGAGAGAGAGAGAGAGAGAGAGAGAGAGAGAGAGAGAGAGAGCGAGCGAGCGAGAGAGAGAGATGCGCCTCTTGCAATCATCGACTTTGCGTGTCGTGATAAACATTTTTGGACCCACCGAGAGGAGAACCGATGTTTGTAATTTTTATTCCACAAATCTTTGGGATCATCAGCAGTTTTAATTAAGCTGTCGGGAAAAATACATCGAATGTTATGATTAGGCAAGGAATTAGCAAGCACTAAATGTATTCGCTGATCGTTTTGTGAATTGATTAAGCTATAGCATTTTCTGGATCCTTTTACAGAAGTGAAATATGTTGCCACATGGGTAACCAACCGATATTATCAGCATTTATTCTAGTTCGGCTGCATTATTCTTCAAAGTAGGCTAAATGAGATAGCCCTACACATTGGTGCTGCTGATGTGAGACTGGACACTGTGTTAGATAGGGAACATTTTATGAATGTATGAGGAATCTACGTTTGCCGCGTGTTGAATTCCGTGAGTCGATTAGTGAGTGTGCAAATTCTCACATTTGTATTCGTTGTACTTGCGACGCAATATGCCAGGCGAGGCCAGGTGCGAGGAAGCCTGTAGCTACGATTGTGCCGTTGTTGCGGCACACTCTTGGTCTCTAGCTGGACTCGAGACCGACAGAACTAACCTCAGTTTATAGCTGAAAAGAAGAAATCCAGCTGGTGAACGCTTTTTACCACCCCACCCAAAGGCTTACAGAAAGCATTATCGTCTCCTACACAGTATTTTCGTGTATCTCTGCGAGATAAAGCCAGACCGGCGGATTGCATCCGTTAACAGTTTCAAGTGAGGAATCTGTTGCGCTCTTTCTGCTGTGTAGTGTCCGGCTGAAGCTACCAAAGCCCCGTGGAGCTGCGCCCAGTAGCATCCTGCTGAGAATCCCCATCAACTCCCCGCAGATGACTGTAGGAATGTCCCAAAGAGGGAGCGTCTTGTGAGTATTCAAACTCCTAGTCTTTGTCTGGCTTCATCACTAGACAGGAGTCAGACCAGACGCTGACTCTGCGTGCGCCAGGTTAAGGCCTGGATTGTTGCCCGGCACCCTCAACTTCTGCCAGAAAACACAAGCCTGCCCGCTTTGATACTTTACCTGGAAGGCCTTGCTCCTCAACTACAACCACAGACAGGACAGGGACCAACCAGAACTTCTTTTAAATCCCTCTAGCTTTTTGCAGACCAATTAGCATTTTTGCATCCCAGTCTAAATAGCATCTCAAAGAGCCTCTAGAGACAATTGTCAGGATGCAGGTGTCTTTTGCCTGCACTGAGCACAACCTGAAGAGCCGCAGCGAGGATCGACTCTGCGGCCTTCGCACTGCCCCACCACCAGGGGGAGGCAGTGGGGGAGGAGGAGGTGGAGGAGGGAGCGGCCAGGGGGGCAATGGCAACTACATCCCCCAGGGCTCATCCAAGCCCAGGGACGTGTCAGGGTCGCGGCCGGCCCCTCAGGGCCATGCCCACATGAAGGAGGCCATTGGACGCCACAGCAGTATGAAATACAGGTGAGCAAGCGAGGGGTCCAGACCCCCGTTCAGGGCGGTTGGGGGTGGAGGCTGGGCTTCAACGACACCCTGACTGAGGCAGTTCACATTGGCACAATGGTCTCCGATTGCATGAGAGGACTTGAATAGGTTCTCGTGTGGTGGCAGTATAAAAGCTGGTGGCAGGTTGACCCGCTAGTGAGTGATAGATGATCATGATGAACAAGCGAGACAAATCGTCTCCCTGGAACACGATGGCAGCTCCTGTTACCTGGGAGCACCTCATCTCTGCAGGAGAGGCTCCTGTCTCTGCTCTGGACACAGGCCAGCCTGGCCCCGTTTCATTGAATTTCAATCAAACTCTTGAGTTGTGATAGCAGAGAAGTGTCCTTGTGGTGAATGGGGTGGTTTTTTCTCCTGTTTTTTTTTGGTACAACGTTGTAAGTGGCAGAGAAAGCTTGGTGTATTTTATGTAGCACCAAATTTATATTGCCTGTCGTGGAGATCACATTTTAGATTCAGCTTGACTGGGACTATACTGTAATATTGATTGAGCTGTTTTATAGTCATGTGTTGGAATCAATCATGAATTTAAATTTAAAGATACTGAAAGGAGAATAATAGGAGAACAACTGAATTAATTTGTCGTTTATAAGAATGGATCCAACGTCAGAGAAGTTTCTAAACCGACCCAGTGTGTGTCATTCTGACTGGAGGAAGGAAATGCCCCATAGCTCAATCCTGACACCATTATCCTCACTCAATTAAGTTTTCGTTTTAAGAGGCTGTTTAAATAGAGAATAGGCACAGAAGGAAATGGGGATGGCACAATGCAGTGTTCTTTTTTGTTATGCGCACATTCATTTAATTGGATTGAGGATTTATAACCTGGTTACTGTTTTGTCTTCATTGGATTTGTCTTCAATCAAGGAGGCTGTATGGAATATGGCCAGTGGTAACACCCAGCACATCTTTAGTGTATCTCTTATTTCGGGAGCAGCAGGCAGCTCTGTGCCTTATGAGTGCCCCCTTACCCCCCCCCCCCCCCACACGCACACACACACGCACACACACACTTTTTCCTGGGGCGTCGGCACCACAGTGGATTTTACAGGCCTGTGGATGACATAACGCTCTGCTCTCGTTACTTTCTTTATTTGAATTAGGAGACCCATAATCATTTTGTCTTTGCAATTGTGACTCACTTATCAAAAATGAAAGTCGTTTTTTTCTACCCCTCTGTTTCAGTTTGAAGATGCAACTAAAATAACATTGTGATAATTAACAATTTCATTCGGCCACAGTTGAAAGTGAAAATCTGTCCTTTACTAGTTGACAAGCTACAGAACATGACGTTTGAGTATTACTGCACGACTAAACTGGTGCTCCTCTCGGTTTAGCACAGTCATGTCTCATGTCTGAGCAGGGATGTCCTCTGATGTGTGTCTGGCAGAGCAGGTAGTGATGGTCCTGGCTGTGTCTGGGGGAGCAGGTAGTGATGGTCCTGGCTGTGTCTGGGGGAGCAGGTAGTGATGGTCCTGGCTGTGTCTGGGGGAGCAGGTAGTGATGGTCCTGGCTGTGGCAGACATGCTCTTGCGACGTCTGCAGTGTGAACCCCGTTCACATGCCCTTCACCCTGTGGGACCCGTGGGTGGGAGATGTGCTGGTTGATGAGCCAACTCCCCCTATCTTGCCTTCCTCCTTCTCTGCATGTTCCCTAATTGCCCATGCTAAGTCATTAGTCTGGGCATTCATTAGACTGAGGGGGGCTCCTCTCCAGCAGGCCACTGACCCCCTCGCCCCCTCCAGCCACCCCACCCACCCCCCCTCCAGCCCCTCCCTCCCCCCCTCACCACCCTCCCTCCCCCGTCAACGCTCCTATGAACCATCAACTCCCACACTCGGTCTGCCTCAGTCCTACTCCACCCCAAGTCAGCTCTCTCCCTGTCTGCCTCTCCATTTTTACATTCCTGCCTCTCTCTGTCTCTGTGTCTCTCACTCTCTCCATTAGTCTGTCTCGCTATCTTACTCTCTTTCTCATCATTGTGTTATCTGTCTCTTTCCATCGGTCTCTACCCCTCCCTTCATCTGTTTTTCTCCCTCTCTGTGTTTCTCTCTGATACACCCTTTTACTTTCCCCTTTTCTCTGTCAACACTTGCGGTGCATTGCAGCATTCTCTGCACGCTAGCTCTAACTAGCTGTTTCGTTCGTAGAAGCGGATGTTTTGCAGTGTAATATACTGTAGATTTCACATGGGTTTAAAACATATTCATTGCCAATTACCTCTGAAGAGGGTCTGTGGACTGATTCTCTTAAATGTATGTTAATCTTCCTGTCCCAAAGACACACTCCAACTAGTGATATCCCCTGGGGGTTTCCTGTCCTGTATCTAAGTCCTGCTGAGATTAAGAATGATTAAAAAGCCTTGTTGCGGCAGTCAGTCATTCTGTTAGAGAAAAGCAATGTTCATCCAAACCATCATTGAGGATAGTCTACGATTAAAAGGCACTTATTCATAAAGCGGGGAACGGGGTTATTAATGAGGTTATGGGTGTTACCAGATGACGCACATAATTGCAGAGCAAGACAGAGTACGAGTGTGTGTGTGCCTGTGTCTGTCACTGTGTTGGCACAGCTGCATCTCTGAAAACGCATCGCCCCAAGGAGCCGAACGTACGGAACCATCTGTAGGTATGTTTCCTACGAGTGTCTCAGGTGCAATCGAATTGCGTACGTCAGCAAAGACTACAGTGCTGACTGCGTGGCGAAACAGAACGACCGAGCTGTGCATTGTGTCTGTGCTCCTGTGCTGGGGTGTGGAGCGGACGAGCCCCTAAAATCACCTCGCCGGCGCTTGTATGATTTATAGGAAGAGACCAAGTAGAGGAATAAGGACACAGGAGGCCGTACGTGCTGCGTGAGGAGAAAAACACATCTGGGCTTCGATGTGTGCATGAGTATGTGTTCATGCACGCATGCATGACTGTATGCAGATCCGTGTGCATTCGAAAAGCAGCGTTCCTATCGAGCGTGAACGCCGGCAGACCAGCCGACCGACCAGCCCCCGTATCCTATGAGCATTCGTGTCAGGTCTGTGTTATCTGTGGGTGTGCGTGTGAATGTGTATGGGTGTGTGTGTGTGTGTGTGTGTGTGTGTGTACCTGTGTGTATGTGTGAGTCTGTGATCCCCCCAGAATCACAGATAACAGCGCTGCGGACTGCAGCACTGCAGAGTGAAGGGTGGGGGGGGGTGGGGGGTGGGTGGAGGGGGTGAGGGGGGTGGGCAATTGTCACACATAGCAACAGTGACACTCAATCTCAGTTATGTAGTACCAAAAGGAAGTGTATGACACCCTGTATATAAACTACAACCCTGCTTTTACACTATATCTTCACAACCTCTCACCCAGTCTGTGTCTTCCCATTTAGGAAGATTCCGAACAGTTCCGGTTCTAAATATCACTCCTCAAAGTGACATGAGGCCACTGTTTACGCTACACAATATGTCCGCAGCTTAGGTGTATAGGAAGCAATTCATCGAATATACTGTAAGGCGCCCAAGTGATCTTTCTGTTCAGCCTTTTACACGTGCCTAATCAATTACCCATGCACTTTGTCGAAACCTAATAAACACGCATTTCGCGTCACCTGCCTAATTTGCACATTCGCACGCCAAACACACGGAGAGTAGCACACATATGCACACATCTAAAAATAGCTCTGGCCAGGCAATGAAAATAGAGCAGGGGGGGAAAATAAAGCTGGAACTCGTCCGCCCGGATCTAAACGCTCTGACAGTCTGTCTCTTTCCATCGGGCTATTTGTGGCGGACACAGGCAGGCAGAGGGGCGAGGCGCTGGAGATGAATAGACGACGAAGCGATGAGTTCCGCTGCAGTTCGGCTGCCTCCCCAGCTGGCTCCCGGTCTAATTAGGATGGAGCAGAGCGCGTGGAGGAGGAGGAGGAGGAGAGCAGGCACCAAGCCCACAGAAGCTCCTGCTAAACAGACCCCATGGTCAGAGAGAGTCCTCTCTGCCTGCTCTCTGTTCCATCTCAGCTGCCCTGCAGTGGGTACCTGCTCGGATGTGGCATGCCCATGCAGTTAAGGACTGAATATGAATAAGCAGTTAAATCCCCCACCCCCCCTCATCTCATTGCTTATTATACAGTACATGTCAACCATGTTGTAGGGCACAATGCCCTCCAGTTGTCCGAGGGACGGCGTATTACTCTGAACTGTGATGTAAGAAGTGTAAAAGGTCAACATGTTTAACAGTGGCTGGGCACTCTGTTGTTACGGATGATTTTATCAGGGCCAGAACAAAAACCACTTAGCAAGATTGCACAGTGGGTGAAAATGCTGGGCCTCATCGTAGCTAGTATTAGTGTGTCATAGCCACACATACTGAAACATAATGTACAGCTGTTGACATTGACCTTAGCTATAGGGGGATACTGGATAGTCAATCCTGTGCCGACAAATTGGATGTGCAGAAAGTGCAGTTTGGAGTTTTTAGAGAAGGTATAGTCATGTCCATATTAATGTGTTCCTCCTTGAACCCTTCTTTGTTTTACCCCGCCTCCGTCTCTCTCTCTTTCTGTCTCTCTCTCTTTCTGTCTCTCTCTCCGTCCCTCTCTCTCTCTCGTCTCTCTCTCTCTTCTGTCTCTCTCTCTCTTCTGTCCCTCTCTCTTCTGTCTCTCTCTCTTCTCTCCGTCTCTCTCTTCTCTCTCTCCGTCTCTCTCTTTCTGTCTCTCTCTCTTCCGTCCCTCTCTCTCTCTCCGTCTCTCTCTCTCTTTCTGTCTCTGTCTCTCTCTCTCTCTTGCTCGCTCTCTCTCTCAGAAACCTTGGGAAGTCAGGGCTGCGTGTGTCTTGCTTGGGGCTGGGTGAGTAAAGCTGGTTCCCAAACTCCACCATAAACATCTTTGAAAAATGCATCAGGCACACAGAACAGCTCAACAGGACTCATTGTCAATCTGTTTGTGTCCATTTATCTGCCTGCAGGCACCTGGGTGACATTTGGATCACAGATCTCAGACGAGGTGAGGGCCCAAACGTTGCGTTTCCATGTCGTTCTCTCTCCCTCCCTCCCTCCCTCCCTCCCGCTCTCTCTTCCATTATTTCTGTCTGTCTCTCCGCCCCGCCCCCCCCCCCCTCTTTCAATCCTCGTTATTGCTTTTCTCCCTTTTTCTTTGTCTCTCTCAGTAGCTATCTCTCTTGTCCCCATAGACGGCTGAAAACCTGATGACCATCGCCTATGAGAACGGTGTGAACCTATTTGACACGGCGGAGGTGTACGCCTCGGGCAGGTCAGCTCCTGCACACATCACCCCCCTTTCTGATCGATACCTCCTCTTTTATCTCCCCTCTCTCTATCTCGCCCTTACCCTTTCTCTCTGACGCCATTCATTACCTATCTCTCTCTGTCCACAATCTCTCCACGCACGTTGTTGTTTGTGCGTCACTGTTTATCCGGAACGTTGTCTTTCCCCTCTCCGCAGGGCCGAGATCACCTTGGGCAACATCATCAAGAAAAAAGGATGGAGGTGACATTGCTCATGTGTCCAATGTGACTCAAGCGCACACGAACAGTTGTCTGTCTGACCGCGTCAGATCAAAGCTTTCTAATGTTGTTCAGAAGCCCAGTCTGCTTTGTGACATATGGGGCCTCTTGTTCACATGCAGTTCAGTTCCTAACCTCTGTGGATAACAGCATGTTTTCAGATGAGGTGTCTGATGACGCATGACCCCCCCCCCCCCCCGCCCCCCTAACCCCTCTCCTCTCGTGTTTGGCAGACGCTCGAGCTACGTGGTCACTACGAAGATCTACTGGGGTGGCCAGTAAGTAAGACGCCAGAAATAACATCCAATTTGCTGTCATTGTTCTGGCCGATGTCAGACAGAAGTATCGTTGGGATTGTACCCATGATTATGTACTTTGTCACCCTCGCAGGGCAGAAACGGAGAGAGGGCTGTCTAGAAAACACATCATCGAAGGTACAGCGGAATGATCTCGCAGGACATTATGTGATTGGAATGGGTACGGGGGGGGGGGGGGGGCGGGGGGCGGGGTTACGTGATTCATGACGATGAATATAAACTCTGATGCAGGCCTGAGAGGATCCTTGTCCAGACTCCAGCTAGATTACGTGGATATTGTCTTTGCCAACCGTAATGACGTCAACAGCCCCATGGAAGGTACGTTACTCTTTATCAGCACTATAAGATGCATGGTTGATGTTTCTGAATGTTTCTGAATCTGTGTTGGTGTGATCCCTCCTGTTATAGTCAGATGTCTGTCAAACAGCATCACACAGCCTGGCTAGTCCACTATTAGTCAGCTCAGTCTCCTTAAAAAGCTTTGAGAATGAGCATTTGTTTATATATTCTGTTGAACTACTGTAGCCTCTACAGTGCATGTGTGCCCTCTACAGAGCTTCATGGCCTTTAACGTCATACGTATGTTTGTTGGCAGAGATCGTCCGGGCCATGACCTTCGTAATAAACCAGGGAATGGCCATGTACTGGGGAACCTCTCGCTGGAGCGCCATGGAGATCATGGCAAGTTCCTCCCCGTCTCTCTCTCCTTTTGGCACACCTTCTGCCCATGAGGTCATATTAACACCTGCTCTCGTCTCCTGATGGCATAAGGCCCAGCGAGCGGTAGTGGGGGATGCCCACACTAATGGCGTTGTTCCCTCTCCCTGCCCCTAGGAGGCGTACTCTGTGGCGCGCCAGTTCAACCTGATTCCACCCGTGTGCGAGCAGGCAGAGTACCACTACTTTCAGAGGGACAAGGTGGAGGTGCAGCTTCCTGAGTTATACCACAAGATAGGTCAGTCACAGTACCACATGACCGGCGTCATCGTTGACTGTCCAGCCCGAAGCAGTAAACATGTACTCTCTCTCTCCACTCCTGTGAAGTCACTTATCACATGAGGATCTCTCATGTCAGGCCTTGCTTAGATAACCCAAGAGTGGAGGGGCGGAATAGAATCCCGCCCGGAGATGTTTTATTAAGTTTAATATGACTCACACGTTCCGTGTTTTTTTCTCGGAGTAAAACATGATGTATTTTTTTAACAACGGCCTCTCTTTTTGTTTCAGGCGTCGGGGCAATGACCTGGTCTCCCCTTGCATGTGGGCTGATCACAGGGAAATACAGTGAAGGTGTTCCTGACTGCTCACGGGCATCCATGAAGGTGACTTCTGTCATGAGGGCAGGGGGGAAAGGGGTGGGGGAGAATTCTGTGGGTTGGAAACACTGGCTGTGTCTACTACCGTGCACTTCGAGCACTGACTTTCAGTGCTTAGGGCGCTTACACTGACAGAACCAGCAGAATTCAGTGCACTGAAAGTACCCGGATGACGCACTGCAAACGGTCAAAAAATGCAGTGTACAACGATGGACACTACTCGCCCTAAACGGGCGCCATATTGGCTACGTAGCGGAAGAGGAGGAGTCCTTTCGGCAGCTTTTCATTTAATTTCTAAAATAATGGCGGACGAAATGTCTCGCGAGCAGATTTGAGTCTGTCACTTCCGCCTTAGATTCGCGGGTGTCACAATCAGATGGTTAAAGTAAGTGTTCCATTTGAGACAGCACTACTCAGCGACGGAGTGCACTACAGATGTAAGTGCACTGTATTGCAGTGTACTTAGTAAAGTGCGCGGTAGTAGACACAGCCACTGTCTTTTAAAACCTGTGTTTTCTGTCCATTGCGTTTCTGTGACGGACTCAGTTCCATCATTAGTGTGTGTGTGTGTGTGTGATCTCCCCTGAAGGGCTACCAGTGGCTGAAGGAGCGAGTGAACAGTGAGGACGGTCGCAGACAGCTGGCCAAGATCAAGGAGCTCCATCTGCTGGCTGATAGACTGGGCTGCACTGCTGCCCAGTTAGCCATAGGTACGATTGTGTGTGCATGCATGCGATCGCGTGTGTGTGTGTGTGTGCATCCGTGTGTGCACTGCTGCCCGTGTGTATTCTACACTCTTCCAGTTATCAACACCTCTCCACGCTAACGATTTTGATGTTGGTATTTTCGATCCAAGCCCAGTTGTGTGTGTCCGTCTCTAAGCGTCCGTGTGTGCTGCTCTCTCTCTGCTTGTTCTCCAGCGTGGTGTCTGCGCAGTGAGGGAGTCAGCTCGGTGCTGCTGGGAGTTTCCAACACTGAGCAGCTGGTGGAGAACTTGGGTTCCCTCAGGGTAATGACGCACCCCTGAACTGCACATCGCTCTGACTTCACTCTGCATTGCATGCTCCTCAACCACAGCTCATACAAACCACTAAGTGAAATGTCCTATAGTCAACCGTGAACAAATCCCCATCATTTTTGGTATTTTTATTCATATTAAACTTTCACTTTTTCATAGTAACTGTTAAGTTGTTACAAAATAGACAAAGTAGCACTGAAGCATGCCAAGCACCTCTGTGCCCTCTGACTGACCGACTGCTCCACCCTCTGACTGATCGACCGCTCCACCCTCTCCAGGTCCTGTCCCAGATGACCCCTCAGACTGTCACAGAGATCGATGCGCTCCTGGGAAACAAGCCCCACTCGAAGAAAGAGTCACGGGCATGAAGAACCAACAGAACAAACAGCGAGATTAAGTCAGGGGAAGATGAGGAAAGGAGACAAGGACACTGGGGAAGGCGGTGTTTGGCCCTCCTGTATACTCAACGACTTGCATGTCCTCCGCTTCCAGTTCTTGCGCGTTTCCATTCTGCGCATTACATTGTATCATGTATGAAAAAAAAAAAAAGGAAACCTTTCAATGTGCAAAAACAAAGGTTAGGTTCTTATATATTACACATTAACAAGTCTTCACTGACTGATCACTGCTAAGAAGAGGGTGTGGCCATCAGGTTACTGTCTTCCCAAGAGACCAATGAGACAGCTGGAGAAGGCGAGAGTTGATGGGGGAAAGATGGAGGGCCTGTAGTTGTCTGGAGGACTGCTCAGTTGCCTAAGCAAACGGTACCTTTCTTTACCAAGAATGACGTTTCTTTTCTAGAAGACCGAGCCCCTCTCACTTGACTGTAACTGAGGCTGTCGTAGTACACACTGTCCCTGCAGAGGCCTGTTACTGTAGTCTCTCTGAGGTTAGGTACCCAGCAGAGAGCCAAAGGTTAGCGCATGCGTGTGGCCTGTCATTTCCCCTTCGTGTGCATGTGACTGGCCTGCCAATCTGTGTGCTTTAACAGCAATCTTCCTTTGCCTCCTCGCTGTGTAAACTGTGCGCATGTCCCTTTAAGAAAGAAACAGCCCTTTCAGGGCGTCAATGTGGCATGGCTTTTGTGGTTTGTGTAGATTGGCTGTGCCCCTGTAAGCGGTCTCATTGCACTAAATGGACAAGCAGGCTGATCTAGGGTAAGCGTTGCTGGGCGCTTTAGTGTCACTGACTGCCTACAGCACACTGCCAAGTCCAACTCCATTAGCCTATGTATTATCCTATATTCTATATCATACAATTTTGGCGTTAATGACAATGAAAATCAAGGCTTCTCCTTGTTCTCTTGGAAGAGCTGTTTATTTCCCTCTAAGAGTATAGACGGAGTGGACTGATGAAAATATATTTTCACCCCAATGACAGACTGTGGGTAGAACAATGTATGGTGTTTTGTGATGATAGGTTTTTAGCGAAACCATATAATATGTCATTCATCATTTTCCATACTTAGAAAATATTATTCTGTGGATAAGTTCAACCCATCTAGCCTGTGGATTCTACTGTAGGAAGAGTTAAAAGAGTATTAAGGACTCTTCTAGAGTTTTCTCTGAGTAGAACGTAGCATTAGAGAAATGCAGGGTCACTGCACACACTGTCAGTCAATGAAACCGACTCACATGTTAATCGATTTGTAAATCCAAAAGAGTATTTCTATCTTTCCTAAAAGATGCAACAAATGCACAGGATAAAAGGTTAATCAGGATTTAGACTGGTGGAATGAAATCCTGTTTTTGGAGTCATGGTTGTTGAGTTTGAGATTATGAAATTCAACATACTTTGTGGCACAGGTCACAGTGGTAAGATTAAGTGTGAGGCAGATTTATTTATTTTGTCTTCTATTGAGCAGCCTGGACACATACTGTAGCTGTGTAGCTCTTTATTTTTTTAGAAATTGTCATTTTTCTTTTCCATATGGAAAAAATATATTACTGCCTCTTGGTTTTATTTTGATCTATGTCATGTTAACTTTGTCATGTTTCAAGAGCCTCTTATTTTTATCTCCTGTAGGTTTTCTGGAAGTCAGTTCTTTCATGAGTACCTGTGAATTTGAATAGAGGAAGATTCGTCCCATTATTGTCATTTCCCATATTGATGAGAGCAACCAAGTGTGTACTGTGTTTTTTGATACAGTTAAATGTTATTAATGTTAATATTAATTTTATGAAAAATGTTGACTTCATGTTTGATTCATGTGGAAAGATTCTTATATTAACTGATCCAATAATATTGACGCCTCTATGTTAATGTGATATGACTGACAGGATCATAGTTGCCCATGTATATAAATACTTCAATCACTCCTGAAGACTGTAACTTTGCCTGCATAACTTATATTTTATTGTCTTGAAACAAAAATGAAAAAAGAGAGAAAGAAGACTTGTACTGAATGTATCATGTTTGCCCTTAAAATACCAGAGAAAACTAACGTACTTTAACTCCCATGTCTTTTGTAGATGTGTTTTATAAGCAGGTCACACAGGCCAAGCTGAAATATTTAATGTAGATATACAAATACATGTGCACACACACACACTCCCACCACACATGGACTCATAGCTACTTTGAGTATTACAAGATACAGGCATGGTCATAGGTGCAGACCGTTTTCCAGGTTTGCGGATAACATTTACATCGCTATATTAAGAATACATTGCGAGTGCGTTTTCAATCATGACCAGTGACCACAACCCTTCCTCTGTATTCCTCCAGGGTACTTACTTAACAGGAAATGAGCTGGTGAGTCAGCCTGGCCTTTCTGTATTACACCCACTATGTGCTTTAGGTGTTTGCCCACCGCATTTCTACTGTCTATCAGCAGTGTATGTCACCTCCTCATGCAGAACTGACTGTGCCCTTCTGCTTTCCTACCATGTTGAAGTAAACACACAGAGACAGCTGGAGGTCTGACCTTTACGGAGAGAGAGAGAGAGAGAGAGAGAGAGAGAGAGAGAGAGAGAGAGAGAGAGAGAGAGAGAGAGAGAGGCAGAGCAGAAGTTAATGTTTATTAATGAATTAATGTTAATTCAATGTTGCAGCACAGTTATGACTTACACACTAACATCGAGTCGAGATCATAAAAGAGCACATATGCATTTTACATAGTGTATTATTTGTCACTAGAGCCATCTACAATCGAATGTTTCCGAAAATATGAGTGGGGCTTTTGATTCTCTACAGAGATAATGAAAACTCCACCCACCGCGGCTCCCCAAAAATACAAAACGTGCGAGCCTCCTTCAACAACTTACTGCGGTTGCGTAAACCCTCCCACTTATTTCTATAAACAAATCGTACTTCCGTTGGTGGTCATTCAATCCAAGATGGCAGACCTTCTGGGCTCAATCTTGAGCTCGATGGAAAAACCTCCAACAGTCGGCGACCAGGAAACCCGACGAAAGGCCAGAGGTATAAGCCTGATCTTACAGACAACGTTTGGTCCTACGTTAATTTTTTGGGAATGCAACTAAAGAAAGTAAATTTGATGTCATAATTAAGATAAAAAGGCTTATTCTCTTCATCCTTTTACACCCTAGTATATCTGTGTACGCCATTAACCAGTCATGGAGGACTATTTGCCCTTGTAGTCAATTTCGTTATCGTTTAGTACTTTCCATTGGACATAAAACATATAATCTAGCGCTCTTATTGGCCCAACGATCTATCATGTAGGCATCGTGTAGGACGCTACTTGCTGTAGAAAAAGCTCCACCCCTTTACGCCTATGCGTTTTCGTCGTGTTAATGAATAATGTAGTAGGCCTTAATGTTGCCCGTACATATATCCCAACAGTTTGATTTATTTTAACATTCTGATGGATATGCCTATTGATTTAGTATGTATTATGATATGAGTTAATTCAAAGTGAAGTATGTTGGTGCCAACATTTACACATTTCTACCGTTCAACAGAACAGGCTGCACGCCTCAAGAAGATGCAGGAGGATGAGAAGAAAAAGAAAGCAGAGTTCAGGAAAAAGGTCAGAATCTCTCGTCTTCAGGGGTTTGATACTGAGTCTTTTTGCCCTCATTCATTTCACTCAATGTTCTGTCAACATTATATGGTTGTTTAATATGATTCTGCCCATTGTCTACTGAAGATCCGACACACTAAAACTCCACCTCTGTTTTCAGATGGAGAAAGAGGTGTCAAACTTCATTCAAGACAGTGCCCAACAGAAGAGGAAGTACAATCCTATGGGGAAGATTGAAAGGAGTATATTGTGAGTGAACGCCTGCATGTCGAGAGTTAAATAAAACATCTCTCGAACAATATTAACTACCCTCCGGTCTGTCTGCAGGCATGACGTTGCAGAAGTGGCCGGTCTGACATCCTTCTCCTTCGGCGAGGATGAAGAGAGTAGATATGTCATGCTTTTCAAGAAGGTCAGTATCCGTCAGCGTCCGACATTTCAATAATATTGATGATTGAGAAAATGTCATATAATTGTCCCCCACAAAATTTATAGCACATTTTCATCCACTGGTTGTGTCCCTGATTGCAGGAGTTTGCGCCGTCTGATGAGGAGCTGGACGCCTACCGTAAAGGAGAGGAGTGGGACCCCAAGGTGGCCGAGCAGAGGCGCAGGCTCAAAGTAAGGCGAGAGATAGAGAGCTTTCTCACTTCCAACCAAACATCTGGAAAACACGAACAATCTGCATTAGGAATTAGAGGTGTATAAGTAGGCTGCAGAAAGATCATGACGTGGAAGACGTGTGTTTTCATGCGACGCTCAGCTTCATCACAACCCTGGCAGTAGGCTCCAGGTTTGGAGCTGTTGCCCTGTGGAAGTGTCAGATAGTGATCTTTGATCGTGGCTTTCGCAGGAACGGGCTGCTTTGGAGGAGGCGGCAGCCAGCAAGTCAGAGAAGCGAGCAGCTTCTCCCAGCTCCAACTACCGTGACAAGTACAGCCATCTCATCGGCACCTCTTCTGCTAAGGACGCAGCACACACGCTGGAGGCCAACCAAGCTTACGGCTGTGGTGAGTGTCGAGAGCATGGGATGGGTTCTCCAGACATTTACATTTAGTCATTTAGCAGACGCTCTTGTCCAGAGCGACTTACAGTAAGTACAGGGACATTCCCCCCCGAGGCAAGTAGGGTGAAGTGCCTTGCCCAAGGACACAACGTCATTTGGCACGGCCGGGAATCGAACCAACAACCTTCTGATTAATAGCCCGACTCCCTAAACGCTCAGCCATCTGACTCCAGAGAGTTCCATCTTTTGTGTGTGTCTGTGTATGCCCACTATGTTGTCTGAGTCTCTGGCTCGTCTCTGTCTCCCCCCCCCCCCCCCCCCCCCTCAGTGCCTGTCGCTAACAAGAGAGACACCCGCTCCATAGAGGAAGCCATGAACGAGATCCGGGCCAAGAAGAGGCAGAAGAAAGGGGAGGAGGACACAGGAGCAAGCAGCACTAGTTAGTGTGTGTGTGTGTGTTTGTGTGTGTGTGGGTATGAGAGAGCGCGTGTGAGTGTGACATTATGATTGAGGAGTTCCTCTGTCAGAATCTCTGTTGTACAGTATTTACCGACAGTACTAGAATATTCGACACCTATGCTACTGTTTTGAGCCTCAACAGGGAAAGACAGTCTTATTGCGACATCTAGTGGCAGTTCTTTTTAAAGTTATTATGTCTGTAATCTCCAAGTGTTTTCCAGTGGACAGGATACTTTACGTTAAGATGACATCTGTTCAGAATGAAACCATCTTGATTAATATTCACATGAAAGAATTCACGTTTTTTAGACCGTTTTAAACTGTTTGGTGTAAAGGCAAGTCTGTGTCTTTGGAATGCTTCATTTTATCAGTTGGGTCTGAAAATCAAATTCCAGACATTTATTTGGTTATTGCAGTCCCTATACAGAATTATAGGCCATATTGTGGAAATTACTATTGCTGTGTAAAAAAAAAAGTTTGTTGTTCCATGTTTTTTCTTTACCCAGTTTATAGCAGTCTGGCATCACCAGTTTTATCTTATTGCCATGTTTCAATAAATGATGAAATGTCCAACTTATTTATGATGTATGTGTGTTGTCTGTGACATGTTACGTAACAACAACAAAAAACGTACAATTCTTGGAGGTACAACTTTTATTTAACAAATCCTATTGGATAGTTAATAGTAGTCTTCAAAAAGACGTGCTGGTCGACAGGTCAAGTTCCATCTTGGTCTGTTAACCCGTCCTCGTAACAGTGGAAGCAAACTTAATCTCCTACGTTGCCATGACCATTTCTCAACTAATGTTGAACACGCTCGGCCTCTGGTACGTCGCTGATCTGGCCTTTCTCTTCGACTCCGGTTAATGTTACGTCTGCCTGCTTGTGGCTGTGGCCCCCTACGTGCAACCTCAAGCTGGTCATTTCCTTGAGCAATTAACGCCTGTTGAGCACGAGTCATAACCATGACGAGCCAGGCGCGTCTCAAGACGTCGAATGCGCGTTATTATTCACCTCAAACAAATAAACCAATTTCATTATGACGTAATACAAGCTGGTGAACCCTTTGTATATAACGGTTCGGCCTATATGCTTATGATGCGTAGGGCCCATTGTGGGATGTAAATGAGTCCATAAAGATCTATAGGATACAGTATTTGTATGAAACCTACATTTAAATAAACATCTCAATGGAGCGTATGGGGTAGTGGTTATTGCAACACCAAGATATGTGCTCGCAACACCACACATACAAACAGTAGACATTGCCTTGTTTTATATAATTATATAATACATTTTATGATGTCATATAAAATCACTAGTTAGTCTAAGTTCACTCATGTCAATGATGCACCGCAATTCCGACTGCACCAATCGTTTGTTTGTACATTTGAGTGTTCTATCCTGTAGGAGGCGCCTTTGATAAACCGAGAATAAATGCGTGATTTTATGTGAAGTTTCACACTATCCTGGGGTTTGCTTCGCAGTTCGCGGAATTATTTTCGATTGGAGAATCATCCCGAAAATGAGGCAAATTCTCCTATTAATTTGCTTCCGTTGGCTTGCTGATTGTGGTGCGGAACTTCGTACACGTGAAGGTATGACAGTGATTGTAAAAACCGTTATATTAAATGGATTAAACGTACTAGTTTTATAACTTTAAGGATAATTAATCTAATAAAAAGACGTATTGATTAAACTGACAGACGTTACGTCAACGCCGCTCTTACCTAACACTTTTTCAACTTAAAAAAAATTCCTTAGCAAAAATACTTTTCATGTGGTCGAACGACTCAATCAATTATACATGCCTTGCTTGGAGTGCATCTAAGGCAGCGATTAGTTTACGTGAACTTCTGTGATCATCTTATCCCATGTATTTTCTTCAGCAGCGTCCGGAGTTGTCTGCTCTTTTAAAGAAAAAACATACCGACCCGGAGACAGCTGGCATCCCTATCTGGAGCCTTTTGGATACATGTTCTGTATGCGCTGTGCTTGCACTGAGGTAGGCTATACTACATACTGACTGACTAACCCACATGGATGGATGAAGCCAGCAGACACCGGACTACAGAAACAGGATTTGTACCTGCAGAGAGAGGTCAAAACACTGCCGCTAACAAAATTATAACTTACATTTCTACTTCACAATTTTGAGTAGTTATGATACTTATGATAGTCTGACAGAGTTTAGAGTTAGAGTAGACTCGGTGTTGGTGTAACATGTGCTTGATGTAATGGCCATATGTGTCAGGTTTGGTGGGTGGTATTTCTGTGTGTGCCCATAAACCATGTCTCTCTTTTAGACAGGCCATGTGAAATGTAACACAATAAAGTGCCCTGCTCTTCGGTGTGAGAATCCTGTGACTGATGCCAAGCAGTGCTGTCCTCGTTGCACAGGTATCCCCTCAAAAGCACAACGGAACACATAACCAATCAGTTAATTGGGCCTTTTAAGTTTGCAAGAACACCTGCGTGTCAAAGGACATGGATTTCCGAACTCTTTCGCACCCTTTGTAGTAACCCAGCGGTATAAACTTGTCAAACTTCCTGTGTTTTCTGTGGTTATTTTTGTGTGCGGGGAATGTTCTCTGTGAAGACGAGCCTAGGATTCCTGCAGGATTGAGAGCCCCAGTGAAGTCCTGCAGATATAATGGGAGTATTTACCAACCAGGGGAAACCTTTACCAAACTTGACCTCTTCCCATCCAGACAGACTAATCATTGTGTCATGTGCACATGCTCTGTAAGTAACTCCTTATTTTCACCTACTTTATTCAAACTGTTTATGTTTATGCAGATGATTTGACTGTTATAATATTTTTTCCGGTTAGCCAAAGAACAATGTTTTTCTCCCATGCTGTAGGTTTATGGCAATTTTCCACCGATTTAATCCGATCCCTACTTTAATCCAAACATAATCCCTTTTCTATAATATTACTATCTACTTCTCATTTTCTTCAGAATGGAAACATCTTCTGTGCTTTAAAAAGCTGCCAACCGTTGACCTGTTCCTCACCAGTGTCCATTCCAGATACGTGCTGCCTGGTTTGCAAAGGTTAGCCACACTTCTTGGTTGACATGTTTTTAGTGACTATTGCATTTGCATGACTTTTGTTTGTTATAATGAAAATGGTCTTAAAACACAAATGTTTTGTGGTCTAAATGTATTTCCTCTTGAGAGAAGATGGCGGCATGAGTGGATTTTCTACAGCTGAAAATGGAGGACAGCAGTTGAACCGAGGAGTTGTATGTGCTTCGACTTTTCGTTTGATTAACTTGTGATTTAGTCTGTTCAAGTAGACAAATATTAAGATGTTATACTGCTTCAGTATATTAAATAATAATGGAAGTGTAATTAAAGCCTTATTCCTATCAATCAATCATAATACAACCCCTCCCCCCCCAAACAAAATCTTAAGCCATGATACATCTGAAAGTAAACCTCACTAACATCTAACATCTGTGTATAGAACATGTTTAGACCATGAACCATGGCCTCCCTCCAAAGTATTGACATTGGAATAGCCAGGGATGCCAAAATAGCCCTATGATGACTGGTCCTGTTTGTGTGTGTACATACACCAGAGACATTCAGTGGATCAGTGTGCTGCGGAGCAGCTCCGAGAGCGCTCTGTCAGGGGGACTCCGTCCACAGCCAGGGCCACCCCCAGAGGCCTGAGCCTGGCCAAGCTGCACCTCAAAGGGGGCTCAGAGACCACAGTCAAGATCGTCCTCCAGAAGAAGCACCTCAGAGGTGAGTCGCTCGTCCGTGAGACAGTCCGTGTGCACACAGTCACCCATGAAGCTCAGGGATTGCCTCTCGTATTGGACTGCGTTGTGGGGTTTTAATTGATTTCTGCTGCTCTCAGCTTGTTTGTACAGCGGCAAGACGTATTCCCATGGGGATGTGTGGCACCCGGTTCTGGGGAGGGTTCTAGAGTGCATCCTGTGCACCTGCAGAGATGGTCTTCAGGACTGCAAACGGATCACATGTCCTGGCCAGTATCCATGCGATCATCCCATGAAAACAGAGGGAAAGTGCTGTAAGATTTGTCCAGGTATCTCAGTGCGGGTTACAACAACACAGTATTGTTTTCGATCTACTGGCACACCCATCAAATGATTATAATCGTTGGGGTTTGAACATGACTGTTGACATGACTGAATTGCTGTGTCGTTACCGTAGAACTGAGACCAGAGAACAGGACGGACTGCTATCATGGGCACGGCAGTAACACTCTCTTGGTGTACAAAGTGGAGCCGTCATCCAAAGTTCACCCAGAGGACATAGTTAGAATAATTGCTATTGAAAGACAAGGGACTGCTGAAGTCGAAGTGCAAGTGTGGAAAGCCGTAGGAGGTAACTGGGGTTGGGGCTACCGTTAGAGGACCTGCCAAACAGAACTGTTACTGCAGCATTGACGAGAGTGCGTTTGGTTGTGATACACGGTGGCATAATACCAAATCATTAAGAGACTTCATTTAGTGAATTCAGTATGTTTAATTTTGTGTTCTTCGCAGGTGTTTTGCAGATGATAGAAACTGCAGAGACTCAGAGGAAAGACGTTATAGATCATCCTGAAAACTACACACTATTGACAACACTCACTGAAGGTATTGTAACGCTCACCCCAGCGCTGCAGCGTTGAATAAGGAGGCGATGACTGGCTTGCAACTTACGTGCATATATTTAGGGCCGTACATTCAGCTCTTCAACAACGAACCGAGCCCCCGCTCTCCTCAACCTCCCAAACCCCAGTTGCCCCCCCCCCCCCCCCCATCGCGAGACAATCCCCCCCCAATAGGTCTCAACAATAGAACCACATTAACCTTGCTGGTAACCTTAGTGCATAACACAAACACATGTAAACATTTGTCTAACTGATGAACTCACAATAACAGGGACACATTAACTCAGCTCGTTACAGTATTATAATTATTCAGCTTGCTAGTACTGGCCCTCTTGCTAATCGACAGATTACATTTCAAGCACAGGAAGTAAACAAGACAGGGGTTTTATTCCCTTTTGTGTCAAGTGTCATGTGAGCTATTTGTTTGTTTCTACACAGAGACCTGGAGGACTTTTAAGGATGAAGGAAATAAGCAGAGTGAATTTCCTCAGACCATCATCTGTGAAGAAGGCATAAAGGAGGTAGTCAAGTTCTTAAACCCAGAACAGCCGGACTCAATTTGCTCAATTTAATTCTTAACTTAATCCTCACTCTCAAACTGTACTTTGCATCGACACTTATAAAGACGTCATCTGAACACAGCATATTCACACGTCAACAAGTAGAAAAGTGTTTTAGTTTGTTGTATTATTATAAGGACTATATTCAAACCTAACTCACAATGTAATTTGAGATTACTAGTAGTCAGCAGAATTATGAGAGAATTACCAGATAATGTTTGGTAGTAAACCCAATGTGCCTCTGATTAATCCACAGCTTCTTGATGGCTTGCATTGTCCAGGCCT
This sequence comes from Thaleichthys pacificus, assembly GCA_023658055.1. Taxonomy (NCBI): domain Eukaryota; kingdom Metazoa; phylum Chordata; class Actinopteri; order Osmeriformes; family Osmeridae; genus Thaleichthys; species Thaleichthys pacificus. Next base: position 9,827,155 of record CM042858.1, read on the forward strand.
ATTTAATGTGACTGCAAACCATGATTACACTTTTCAGAAAATATTTTAACCATACGAAACATGAGCACATGCATATGATAGAAAAATATTTTACATCTGGACTGAAAAACACATGAAAGCAAACTGTTTGGCTATCACTGATTCTGGTAAATACTACTGTTTGAAATATTATGGAATTTTTGAATGTACCAATGAATTATAATCATTATATTTATTGTAAATACAAATTGACAGATGTAATTTTGTGGCTGAAATGTAAAACGCTTGTGCATTTCATACATGGTACTATGTATATATCTATGGTTGTATTTGAATGTGTGAAAAATTTGCAGAAGAACCTAAAGCAGTATTGCTCTGAGGACTGATGCATGGATCCAGTGCGCTGCCATAGCCTTGATATTACCTGGATTTACTGGTGATACTATGAAATATCTTGAAATGAGTAAACTGTGGCACAGAAGGTCTGACAAACTGTGTTTAAGATATACATATCCCGAGACTCCAGGCATCCAGAGTAATCCCTGAGGTTTTAACTAGAGATTTGTGCGTACAGACCGGCTTTGATATCCAAGCCAAAATGCATAGAAAACGTAAAGTATGTGTATGTAAAGACAGTCTATGTATGAAGTTTCTGTATTCTAAATTCTTAAATATATAATCTAATATATCATTTTCTTCCTGCTACAGCGTTTTCATAAATTATTTCTAGTGAATAGTTGAATTGGTTGGGTGGAAGGATTTTCTGTTACATGCAATCAAACATTTGTCATATGTTGAGCCAGTTTTTCAAGGCCAGTTTTTTGCAGGCCAATTTTCCATGAGATTGTGTGTAGGATTTTGGTACTGGTTGTGTCCCTTTAGTACGGATGCAGAGCATTCTAGCACCTAAAAGTCTAAAACAGGGAGCCAACCAAGTACAACAGTACCTGGGGCAAGAATTCCTGCATAAGACAGGCTATTGTTTTCCACTGAACTAGCCTCCAAAAGCTGCAAACCAGGGGAGAGGGTTTGTTTTTGCCTTCAAATTGCACTTGTAATTTGGATTCGTGCTCCGAAGATAACATTTGTTTTCTCAAGGGCTATAACGGCCTGAAGGTATGAGTAGAACAACAGAGCGGTGTGATTTGTATATAAATGTATGTCAGGAGTTGGAAGCACATCAGTGTTTTTAAGACTGACTGAAGAGGGAGAGGAGGTTCAGAGTAACACTGGCAAGTTCTTAGGATATATATCAGCCCCGTAGCCCGTAGTGTTTATAGTAATGTTCTATCCTTAAGCAAGATGGATTTGTATTCTTCATATTTATAGTACTGGGGGAATTGTCATCTTTGGTCTTAAAAAACAGAAAATATAATTTTTCCACAACTTCATCGGATCTCCGACTCTGGATAAGAGCGTCTGCTAAATGACTAAATGTAAACTTCAACTTTAACGAACTGTTGGGTAGTAGCTGAAAATAGCTTGCATTTATCATTATAATTCTGCATGGCCAGCAAATGATCTCATCCTCCCATGTCTGCCTCATTGCTGAGCAGCGCTGTGAACAGCCTGTCAACAGACTTGTTTGGGTCAACAGGTGTGGGATCACACTAATTGTGAACATGCCATGTTCTGTGCAGTGGGTTAGAACTGTACTCACTAGCCTAAATTTGGGAGGAGTGCAGAGACTTGGGACTAATATCCCTTCTCTGTGAACTCCAAAAGTCTACGCTCTCTCTCCCAGGGCCACAATGAGTCATTGTTTTGCCCCTCACACATTGCGCCAGACAGCCCTGTCTATCTCTCACTGAAGGCCTGACAAAATATTTAGAAACAGAAGTCCCTCAGTTGTAGACCTTAATAGTCACACAATGGAGCTGTCATGTATTTGTGCAGGCTGTTGGAGTTGACAGTTTCTGGCAACATCTCCGTCTCTCTCTCCCTCTCCTCCCTCTCTCTCTCTCTCTCTCTCTCTCTCTCTCTCTCTCTCTCTCTCTCTCTCTCTCTCTCTCTCTCTCTCTCTCTCTCTCTCTCTCTCTCTCTCTCTCTCTCTCTCTCTCTCTCTCTCTCTCTCTCTCTCTCTCTCTCTCTCTCTCTCTCTCTCTCTCTCTCTCTCTCTCTCTCTCTCTCTCTGGGAGAAGGCGCCCCAGATCACCTGGAAATAGTTTGTCTGCACCTTTAATTATTTCCCCTTCCTTATGTTCTATTTTAGCACTGTTGAAGATTTTCATTTATTGCCCCAGGAGCTTATCTTCCGATGACTTGCTTTTGGTGAAGATCTTTTCAGCGTCGACATGGTCCGTTCATTTTTTGAGTGGAAGTTTCAAATTCGCTCTAAGTAGCATTTGCTCAATTCAGCTATGCATGCTTAGTCTTGGCACTCGCAATTGTAACAGCTGGGTGCAGTCGGTGGGTATAAATCAGGTAGTGGGGTCAGCGTGCTTTCTGAGCATGTCTGCTCAACCTTGCTGCCCATTGTTAGAGGATATATCCGAGCATGGAATACTCTGAATTGAGGGAAAAGAATCCCTGTATAAATAGATGGAACGTTTATCTTTTCCGTTCTTGTGATAGAATGGTTGCTCTTCTGGGGTTTTTCCAGAGCCTCTGAAGCCTTTTTTTCTGCTTGCAGCTGGGAAGGAAATATGAGCCTGTCAAGAATATGATGGGATGTTTGTTGTAGGTCATGTAGAAATGTTGTGTTTAGACTAGATTAGGGCAGGTGAGGTAAGCAAACCAAACAAACGTCTAAAATATCTGCCCCAGAGCCACTACACCACATGATGCCTCACAGATACTCTGTTTATGAGGAACTGAAGCATTAAAAATCAATCAGGCAGTCTTTTGATTCAAAGGGAGCCAAATTGTGTTAAGTTAATTAAGCCTGATAGGTGTGTTTGCTTTCATAGCTGATTAAGGTGTTCAAGAGAACCCCTGAGTTTATGCTTCATCAAAATACTTCCGAAATATATTAAGGGCACAGTTTTTTACACCCTTCCCCTCTCCTTAATTAAGTTGGCCCTGATCATTTTAGCTGATGATTAGAGCCTTGCCAAGAAAATATGGACAATACTGGGATTCATGTCCTAAACACTCCAGTCAGCAGACCCTCTTTCCTGACCCCCACTGTTTAAGGGTCAACATTTTAAACACATGCTTTGTAATGGATGGATGATTGATAGACTCAACTTGAAATCTTTTGTTCATCGCCAAAATAACCATAGTTGAGAGGATTAAGGAAAAAGACCACAACTAAAACCTTTTTAGATCTCTAATTGGTGGACGGCCTGTACACTAAAGACTGCCAGACCATGCAGTCTTTCTCTAAGATTACATGATAAGTGTGCTATAGTTCAATTGTGTATCAAAGAGAATGATGAATAGGACCAATGTGCAGCGAACTCATTTGGCACATGGATTAATGAGTAGTGTTGGTGAAGTAATCATGACTACCCTCCTGTGCCAAATGTAGTGTTGGAGACCCGGCAGGAATATTATCCAAGAGCCGCTAGGCCTCAATCCCTGATTCAGAGCAGTAACCGCAAACACCCGCCAATGGTCGACGAGGTGTTTGTTGTGCATGCGCACACACTGAGATGATGCCTGTCGAAGATCTGGACTACTGAGGTTTGACCAAGATCATCAGAGTTCTTCCTATATTCGCTTTGCGTTTATTTTCTTTGGGCCCGAAGTAATCCTCTCCTGCCAAGTGCTGAGGGAGCATGAGTTAAAGTCTGTTCTCAATTATTTACTTTCAATTGTGTTCATGGTGAGAGAGACGTTCCTGGTGGGATTACGAACGTGAATCAAAGCTGTAAACTCTGTAGTTGCATTTACTATTGTTTGGGGTCCGTTACGAGAGAGGGCTTTGCCACATGCTTCAATGTTAGCGTTTACGATTTGAGATTAGTTGATACATGAATTAATATGTTGATGAAATGTTTGAGACCATGTGTGCAGTAAAATTAACATCTTTTACAGCATCACCTATTGATAACTTTATATTTTGCTTTGCTACATTGAAATGTACCTAATGAAAGGCACAATACAGTAACACTAAAGATTATGGAGATTATTAGCACACCTAATGACTAAAGTTGATTACTTTACTATAACACAACTGTATATTCGTCATATAAGAAGAAAAAAAAGGAATACATACTTTTATCTATTTTCTAAAGTCAAGCATTCATGTGTTCCTTGTATTTGTGGGAGAAAACAACCTGAACATTCATATTTTATATACCCAGTATTCATGCATTTGATCCTTGCAAAGAAAAGGATATACAGTTATTATTAGTTATTATTATTATAGTAGTTATTATTACAGATGTTCTAGTAGCATGGACAAGTTTCTGCAGTAATAAAAAATAATATATATGAATTTAAGGACTTCCCTTACAACCTCCATGCATTCATAGACTAAGAAATTGAGTGCCTAAGGCATCTATGAATTTAATAACGGAGAATCACTTGATATATTTGTAAAATACCTTCTGATTTATTCCACCTGGGCTAGAAGCTGCATTCCACATCTGTGTAGCTGAGCTAGAAGAATATAATTGGAATCTTACGGTGGGCAGAACCATGAAATCAAGGACAGGGGAATAGCAAGGGATGGGGAAAGAAACAGAACTAAGGAAATAACTAAATAGTTTCGGTTCGGAAATAATAATAGAGGTGGAGGTATTTTCTGTTACCCAAGGTAGTGAGATTTTCATAAATATATTACAAAGTAGAAAGTAATGATAAAAATGACTTGCACTTGTACTTCTGTGCATCTAACACTGTTAGCAAGAGTTTGATGTAGTTATCTACATGCTTCCCTTCTACCTCCCCTGACTCACCATGGACAGCAAACCTGGAAGTCATTCATCTTTTATTGAACCTATGGATGGAGATGGTTTCAGTCCAGCAATGTTCCATCACAGCCTGTATGTTCCAGCATGTACGTCTATCATCAGACACTAAATGTATGTTTTAGTCCCAAAAGGTGTTTGGACTTTCGGGTTGTCGAATGCAGTTTCAAAACATCCGTCTTTGGTTCTTTGTACATCATGTTTTCCTACTTCATTCTTAGTTTGAAAAGGACACTAGCCAACTTGATTTTATCTGACCAACAGCCATCCAGACACTACATAGCTCTGGATCAAACAATTTGTTCCCTCTGTAAGTGCATCTAGATAGACACCATGCCAAAGGATAGTTTGTATCAATCATATCTCTGGAAGGGAAGTTTACAAGAGTGCCAGAATGACATCACAAGATCAGAGGAGCTGTATTTCAATAGTACAATGTTCGTAAAGTAACTGATATATATATTTTTAAATCATCTTCAGTTTTAGTAGTCCCCCAAATATTATATCAACACAGCCTCCCTTTGATGAAACAGTTGTAAAATCAAGTTGTATGAAAATACTTTAATTGTGATTACGCATCCCAACTATATTACGGCTAACTACAGACATTCTACTCATTTTTGCTGCGACAAGCAGCTCGATAGCTTGCTCGGTCAGTCCACAAAAATTGCATGTGCATACGTGGACTATTGTGAAATTCACACTTGTTTATATAAGACATGGCTCGCTAGCTCCCCAGATCCATTCTACTGTTGAAGTACAGCAGTCAGATATATCACAGCATTGGTGAAAAGGTCCTCACATCATTTAATGATATACAGTAAAGAGAGTTAGGAAAAATTGCCATTGTCAAAGCAATAAAACAAGTGTCATGTTCCACATGGTGTTGCCAAATAACTACACCCAATGTGAGACCCCATTGTTTCTGTGTAGAACTGAAGAGCGTGAGTTAAGCCAAACCAATGTCCACAAGGTTGTCAAGTTCAACTGATGGTGGTGATCCCTGGTGGTCATCCGGAGTGCTCAACAACAACAGAAGAAGTCATTTATCATTTCTTCTGGAAAAATCCCATAATTGAAGCCTGCTTGGTTCCTTTATTGGCAGTGGGAGTAGATTTCTTCTGGCTTTTCTTTTCCTCTTTCTTGCCAGTTGATAGTGTAGCGGGGGCTGAAGTGGGTTTACTGGCCTGTACTTCATCCTCCGTCTCAGAGTAGGATTCACTCTCGAAGGCCTTCTCGGTCACTGGACAACAGACAGACATTCTTTGATCAGACATCGAACCTTTCATGGTTATCCTATCATGTGTTTGTACAAGAATGAAGAAACAGGATATTTAGACTGTAAAATCCAAACGCGACAATACTGGATCACTGATATGAAATAAAGTTATACAACCGTACCAATGCAGCCCTCTTCATCCTGAAAGGTATGAGCTTTCAAGACACGCCTCCTTTTCCTCTTCTTAGGGGACTTCTCCTGGATGGATATAAAAAGAGACTGATCTATAAAACATAAAAATAGATAATACACCTTTGATATTACTCCAAGATGTATTCCTTAGGGTTTAGTAATCCCAAAACAAGAAGTTATATCATTAGACATCTTACATCAGGGCATGAAACTGGTTCTCTCTTTACTTGGCAGCCTCGACTCGATGAAGGCTTCCTCACATCTTGTTGCCGTGGAGAATCAGGAATAACTATAACGGGGACAAGTTAGCTCAACTTCAGGTTGTCATCCAATTGATGCCTTTTCGATGACCTAAAATGCATTAAGCTGCATGAAGGATGAACTTTTGCAGCGAAATGCAGGGTCCAGAGCCACAGCAGGGCCGTGCAGCTCGTCTTACCCTCGTCGTCACTACTGTCTGGCTGAGGCTTCTTGATCCTCCTTCTCTTCTTCTTCTGGCTCTCCGTTTTCTCCTCCTCACCATCAGAATGGTTGAGCCTCTTGGTCTTGCTACCAAAAGGAAAGATAACAGTTCTGCGTTCAAGTTGCCGTCATGGTTACATCCTTGCATGCACATGTGTTTTAACGTATGATTAAAACGCACCTTCCGTGCTCCTTCTCAAGCACATCCTCCGGTTCGGCCATCTCCAGCTGAGTTTGTTTCACAGGCGGGCTTGTAGGTTTACTCTCTACTGGAGAAGGTTCAGCTACTTCCTCCTGTTTCACCGGGTCCGCAGGCTTTTCTGTGGAGAACACAACATGTGTCAAGTTTAGATGGCTCATTCCTAAAGGACACATTATCAGATTTGCAGATGTGGGTCTTCTCACTTGCTGCTTGTTTCCCGAAGAAGTTACTCATAGCATTTGTCTTGGAAACTGGTTTATTTTTGGAGATCTCAATCTGGAAAATTGAAAAATAAAAATAGGTCATTAATACGAGACTAAAGTATGTGTTACAGTTGGCAGTGTTTGTATAACAGAGATCCTTCAGAGAAGAGCGAGTAGTAAACATGGCTACCGCAGGTACATCTGCAGGTGTGTCCTCCTTCTTCTCCGACTTGATCTCTTTTTCGTTTTTGGGGGCATTCTTGTTTCCAAACATTCCCATGATTCCTTTAGGCTTGGCGGTAGGTTTAGCAGGCAGGCTGGTTTTACCATTCATGACAGATTTGACTTCTTGTTCCGTGTCTGGTGGCGGGGCCTGTGCTCTCTCAGGAGTCTCTATGGGGATTGCGCTGGCACAGTGGATAGCACTGTACCTGTGCCAACAGATTGATACATTATATTCTAAAGATCAGTGAGTGAAGCACATCTGTTTTTATACTATAATTGTAGTCATTGACAGCTTTTTATTCCTATTCTTTCACTGACCAACATGCATTTAATATAGATGGGTAACCTGCTGCAGTTCTTCATATTCTCCTTCACAGCATCATAATCAACACTGTACAGGGGACCACTGTCTTTCAGCTCAGCTTTCTGGACGCTGTACACGTGGACACTAACAGTCAGGCTCAACTTCGACTTCACATCTGCGAAACACAGAACACGTTTAGATACAGATGTGGCCTGCACATGACAAGTGATTTTAGAAACATGTTAAATTACATGTGAACACCATCTAAAACACAAAAGATCTGAATGAACCGTCCACCAGCAGGTGGACAGAGAGATGACGTACCCTCCAGCTGATCTTCTCGCACGACCGACACCTTATGGCTCTGGAATAAAAGCAGAGGACCTCATTAATCACACCAGTCATGCCTGACCACTCAAGGACTAAATATAAAAAGATGAAAGTTATGAAGACAGGCATTAAGTGCACTGATAACATGCAAGCTAAACGTCATAAACGTCAAGTATATCTGTGGATTGTGTGCTCAAAGTCACGGGGCATTCTGACTTGTCCACTTACCGCCTGGCCATTCTCAACAAACTTGCCAGAGACTAGATAAGTAGCATGAAGCTGAGTAGAACTATCTCTCCTTTTCTGCTCCAAGTAATGAAACAGCATTCTGGAATATAAAAAGATCAGGAAGCATCCATTTTGAAACAAGGACAAACTGACGTTTTTGCAGCGAGTCACTTTAAAGATCTGTCGTCAACGTAGAAACTATGCTTAATGGGTTCAATGTTGCTGGTTATCACTCACTGTTTGGCCAGGTTGACATGGACACCGAGTGTAAGACTGAGCCATTTGTAGGTTACCTGGTTGAAGACACAATAGGTAAACATGATTCAGCGAATACTTGTTTGATTAGGAAGTTCTGTAATATAGCTAAAACCTTATTTTACATTATTACTCAGATGAGGAACTGTAGCTAGGTAACAACATTAGTGTTGTGGCTAGTGGCTATCTAGCTAAGCAAGCTAACCCTCATCACCAGCAATAAAAGTCGTAAATCAGGAAGAGATCACTTACTATCTTATTGTGGTCATTGACATATTCATCAATATTATCCAGATACATTTCATCCATTGTGTTACTTGAAAAGGGTTGGCTGCCAGGTTACTTGTTGCTACGAGTTTGTACCAAGTAGTGGCGGGAATACATTCGCCAGCGCTTTATTTACTTCCTGCTTGGACCAGGATGTGTTCACGCGACTTACAGTAAGTACAGGGACATTCCCCCCCATGTTCACAACCGTCCAAGTGTTTAGAGATTGTTGTGACACAATGTCCGCTCAGCACCTCTCTCACCGCTCATCTAATTTTCAAACCAGATGTGCTCGATATTTATACATCTGGTCTGAATATTGCATACAACATTACGGATTTAGTGGTCCCCTCTTTCTATATCCAAGTCATAACACTTTCATTTTCCATCAACACCTACATTTATTATTTTTCTATTGCTTAATGTTCATTCTCAATTCTGCAACAGAAAATATAAATATTTAGTATCCACTCATTGAGAATGAAATAAGACACATTTCAAAATGCAAGACAAAACGGTAATTAGCAGTACAATGTTATTTTTTATTTCAGTTTTCAATGTGAGACATCTGGTTGTTTGTCTCTGACTCGATGTGTGTTGCTTGTTCTACTGTTTTCACATGAACCATCTTGTATTTTTTCTTCATGTCCCTTAGTAATGTCAAAGCCTCTTCATACTCCTCCTTGTAGACATCTTTTTCTTCTAAAACACTGTCTGTAAAAGAAACATAATTGACATATTCAACAAATGAAATATCTGAGCCACCTCTCAACCTCCCAGTAGACGCTGTTAGTATTCATACTTAAGTGGACTTTAGTGATTGTTTTCCTGTCTTTCATTTCTAGGAGCATTTCCTGAAATCTTTCCCCTTTGAGCTTTCTTGGTCTTGGCGGTGGTAGTTTTCCAATCTGTGAATTAAAAGTATGATTTAGCTTTAACTTATTCATTAAAATATGGATGACAAAATCTGTCAGTGTATGAATATTTAGAATGAATTTAGAGTTTAACGGCAACCTTTTTCTCTTTTTCTGTGAATGGTGTTTGAAGGCTGTCAAGTTTAGGTTGGGAATCTCTGTAGACAAGGAGATTCTTGAGTGTGTGTTCTAACATCCTGACAGCAAATTGAATTCCTGTGAAACAAACCATTGCATGAAAACACTTATAATGTCTTACATATACAGATTACAATGAAGTCAAGTCACAATTATTGCTACAGTATATTTAAAAACATCTGTAAAACAATTTAAAATAAAGCATTTAAGATAAGATTTAATACAAGGACATAAACAACAAGGATAACATTGCTACACTTACACAGTCGCATAGGATAGGGAGAATAAATGGATCTTAAAATAAGATTGCCATACCAACAGGCTCCACCATATCAGGATCTGGTTTTGCATCCCACAATAATTCATAGCCTTTCAATTTCTCTGGAATGCCAATGCAATCTTTTTTCTCAATCTCTTTGAGATCCTCTGTCATGTCCAGTAGAGGTTGGTTTGAATCAGGTAAATTGGTTACCTGATAACAATAGGAAACTGTCACAATCAAACCAGCACACTGATAAACCTTGAAGTCATTTGTAATAGAAAAAAAAACATGACAAATATTATCGTTACCTGGGTAACAAAGAATGAGTCTCTATCTCGGAATGGATCATTAGCTGATTCCACTTCAGCATCCATAACATCAGAGCATCTCGTAACTGACCCCTCTTTCTTCTCCTCTAACTTGGTTTGTGTGCCAGAGCTCGGTGTGGACTTTCTCTCCAGTGAGCCAGGACTCAAACAGAGTTCATCATGTTCCGGTCCCATTTCTAGTACAGGGTCATCAAATAGAGTAGGAGTTGTCGTCAGTATAGATGCCTTTGGTACCTTCCGGATTTTTGTTTTGACCTGTCCAGGGAAGTGAAACATCTCAATTATTGACTGGGAATAGTAATCTGTAATCTGAAGGTTGCCAATTCAATTCCCGGCCGTGCCAAATTATGTTGTGTCCTTGGGCAAGGCACTTCACCCTACTTTCCTCAGGGGAATGTCCCTGTACTTACTGTAAGTCGCTCTGGATAAGAGTGTCTGCTAAATGACTAAATGTAAATGTGAAGCCTTAGAATGTCAAACCCTGAGCATTAACACTAAGTTAGAAACGCTACATTCAAACCTTTCGTTTAGAGTCAGCTGATATCATCAAAGGAGGTTTCACAACTTCAGGTGTCTTCTTCCGGACTATTCTGATACCCAGCCTCTCCTGGAGGAAGTAGGTCAGCACAGGAGGGTCACCTGCACGTCCACAAATCTCATATCAGTGACATTCCTGTTTCACATAATCAACAGACTACATTGTCCACTGTCTATCAGATACAAACCACTTCTCTCCATGGTGAGTGGATTGGAGTGAATCACAAGCTCGTTCAGCATAGGAAACAGAGCGACGGCCAACAGCCCTTCTTCCTCAAATATCTGAAGATGATTATTCAACAGAGGTCCAAAAATCTAACTTTACCGATGCACAACATAATATTTCACAACCATGTAACCATATTGAATAGGAACAGTACAGACCTTATTGTTGGCTAGGTTGAGGAAGCGAAGCTCTGGCAGTGGCAAGGTGAATGCTCCAGACGATTCTTCTCTTTTCACAGTGTCAAGAGAAATGTGACTCTGGGAATTGTGCGGGACTACTCTGGATTCCTGAAGAGAACATGCAGAGAATTTACAAGCCCCTAGCATGTGAGTTTGACTTTGAGCACAAAGTTGTTCACTTACGATCACTTACCCCTGAGTCATTCTTCATTTCCTTACAACTGTGTTTTGAATCATCTGAGTTGATGAGATATCAGATATAGAGATAAAACACGTGAGGAAAACCTGTTGAACTCGTACATATATAATGTTTGATTTTGTGTATACCAACCATGCAGCCAGTTAGAAGCTTCTCTGATTACTCCAGGGGAGTCAAGGTAATTCGCAAGGTCTTCACTAGGCTGCTTGTTCTCAGTTGGCCAGTGCTGCAGATGCCCTGTCTGTTGCATGTATGGTATGTCGGAGATATAGTTTCCTTGCAGGTTTAAATACTGTAGTCTGAAAATGGGAAAACGGGAATTGTAAAACATTATGAACATACTATTCATTTCACTAATAAACATCTATTACAGACATGATTTATATGAACCTTCAATCTGTAACCAACCTTTTCAAGTTGGCAACGCTGCTGAAGACTCCAGAGGAGAGTTTATTGTCATCTAGCGATAGCAGCTCAAGAGCTCTGAACCGTGTCCCGGCATCCTCCACAGATCTGTGGAATAGTGCTTACTTTTATAGTTGATATATCCCTTTCAACATCCAAACACAGTCAGAGATAGTGCAGTACTGGCAACTTTGTGCAGCCTGTGTGGAATATTTACATTTACATGTAGTCATTTAGCAGACGCTCTTATCCAGAGCGACTTACATTAAGTACAGGGACATTCCCCCCGAGGCAAGTAGAATGAAGTGCCTTGCCCAAGGACACAACGTCATTTTTTCATCGAACCGGCAACCTTCTGATTAATATCCCGATTCCCTAACCGCTCAGCCATCTGACCCCGGATATCTATTCTTCGATAGTCTACCGCCCCCCAGTGGTTTATAGGATAACCTGCCACCAAACTAACCACAGCAAATGCATGGGTGTATGTGTCAGAAAACATACAAATGATGTTATGTTTTTTTTGGTCAATATGAATGAACTCACTGCTGTGAGGGGCCTTTGTGTGGGGCAGCCAAGTTGGGAGGAAGAGCCTGGAGCTGATTGTGAGTTAGATGAAGGGCTTTCAGACAAGGCAGTAAGCCTATGGACATGATGTCATCAACAGACAGGTTGTTGTAGGACAAATCCAGAACCTTGTTTAAAAAAAAAAGAGCCTTCAGTCAAACATCGCCTTCAGTCTCGATGTTGCGGAGTATCGAGATTTCATACGTAGATACCAAGAAATAATCCAGTATTGATAGGTCATGGTCAGTCATTTTACCTCCAAGTGAGGGAAGCCATCAGGATTGAATGTTATGTTGCAGAGACTATTCAAGGACAGCTCAAGCTCCCTTAAGGAGGAGAATTTGCTGAATGGCTCTAGAACAAGTAATAAAAAGGGTTTTAGATCACGTTCATAAAATGGCTTTGACACTCGAGAGTTGTTTTTACTCTACCACTGTTATGTCCTGGTAAAGGACTACAATGTTCAAGTTATTATTGTATACATACAAATATGTTCCAAACTAGAAAAACTATATAAAGAGGGGCCAAAACTAAAAATAGACAGCCTGATGTAACATTTAACCTATTGGAAGAGAGTTGTCAGATGCGTTGACATATGCAACATTGTCAAAATCCACTAAATCTTCAGTCTTGACCTGTTGAAGACAAGAAAACATCAACGTATGCATGGTTAGTATAATATAAGTCTCCATGTGTTCTTTTCTGATGGATCAAATTATTGATGGGATTCTTACAGAGTTCAGTCTCTGTTCACTGATGTCCACTGAGCACAGGTCAGATGGCTGGTCCACGCAATGCAACTTCATCTAGAAGGACAAGTTAAGAAAATCTTATGTTTTGTCTACTACAGTAGATCTGCAATCTAATGTAACCCAGTAAAATCCATCCTTTTAGTCTTGATGGGAAAAATGTGGGCTGCAAAACAAAGTGACCTTGCGTACCAGTAAATTGCCATCCAGTGTGTTGCCAGGGATATATTTAACTTGTTTGCCCTCAGATACATCAGAGTTTGAGAACTTCAGTCCCTCCGTTTTCATCTGACCTCTCCTGTATTTGTGTTCCATTGAATTTCTGTGCGCCACAAGCCAATGGCCAACTCCTGGAGAACAAATTAACAGCATGAAGTTGTTTACAGTATTGTCTTTCAGACAAGGCAGCCTTTTCTTGTATGCTGAAAATGCAATTTCACTACCTAGGCCAACTAATCTAGTAGTATGTATAGCTTACTAGCTACTGTAGGCTATAGCGAAGTTACTATACCTTCTCTTCTTTGATGAAAGAATGATCGGATGGGGAAACAATTTGAATGATAGCTCTCCCCATTATCTAATTTGTATTGTTCGGATGAAGCCATCATTTATGTTGCTTCTCTAGATGAATAACCACGCCGATGATTGCGTTAGAGAAAAGTTTCTAATGTTGCATAAACCGATAAGTTGAGAAACAAATGTTTCCATTATGTGAGCTTGATGAAACGGCCACTGTATCGGTGAGAGTTACTGTATCCTAGCAACAGATAGGTAGCAAGCTAGTAACTTCCCGTCCAGCTGTTGGCGGTATAGAATCATTTGGTCCCTTTTGCAGCCGCACTCACCCCACCACTTCGCATTAAGAGAGAGAAGAGATGTCTATCATAACATCAGGCGTCTCTAATTTTGTGAGAAGGAAAAATAAAATGGGCAAATCCTTTGTAGCAATGTCAAATAATAATTAGACAACCGTATATTACGGGATGACATGTAAAGCCTGCTTCTGTAAGTATTAACGTTAGTACATAGCCTATCTCTAGCTCTCGACTTGTTCAAAGATCACCATTTCATTTGATGTTGTTATCCAGCTAGAATGCTAGCTAGCTACAGTAATGAACGTCGAGGCAAAATTATCTAATGTTGACGTTGAAATGAGTTTCGGTCGAGTGATCAGATACATTTAAATTCTAGTCAACAGTAGCTTATTTTCCACAAAAATGGTAGTTAAGCTAATAGTCTAGTAGTCTAGCTACATCGGAACATGTACTGGCACTAATACCAAAAATCTCAAAAGGTTATTTTAATAACTTTTATAGCCATATCACAAAACCTTGTCTTTAATGTTGGTTTAGCTACAATAAATGTGTAGTCTATGCCAATTTACACATTCAAATTATGATTTTGGACATTTTGTTTTGTAATCTAGGTACAATGTGCAACTGCAACGTTGTTCGACTGCTTGGAGATCCACTGTAAAATGAGTGTGACCGTGCTTCTGTAAGGTTGCCTGTGTGAAATCTCTCGTTATAGAAATTCAAATCAACCATGGGCAACACACCATCACGGAAAGGCTATGAAAAGCAACCAGAGAAAACCACGCTGTTCAAGAAGGAGCCGACGGGAATAACTTACAGAATCCCAGCTCTCCTCTACTTGAAAGACACACAAACATATCTCGCCTTTGCAGAGAAGCGGAGCTCTCCATCAGACTGCGATGCTAAAATTCTTGTTATGAGGAGAGGGTCACTTCAAAATGGATCCATTCAGGTGATTATCAGAAACGTGCACCCTGATGCCATTATGCCATAATGTCCAAGATTATATCCATCCATGCTTTGGTTGTATTTGGAATTAAATTCCAGTGAATGAGTCTATATATCAAAATCAAAGCTGCTTTTTAGTTTATTGCCTGTTAACACTTATTTGATGTTTAAACCCAGTGGTCCCCATCTCAAGAGGTGACGTCAGCCTTTTTACCCGACCATCGCACCATGAACCCCTGTCCTGTCTTCGAGAAGAATACCAAGACTCTGTTCCTGTTCTTCATCTGTATCCTGAGCAACACCCCAGAGCACCGTCAGATCATCACAGGCAGGAACAAGGCCCGTCTATGCTACGTCACCAGCAGCGACGACGGCCAGACCTGGAGCCAGGCGAAGGACCTGACGGAGAGTGTGATCGGCAAAAACGTCCGGAGGTGGGCTACATTCGCTGTCGGCCCGGGACACGGCATTCAGCTGGAGAGCGGCAGGTTGATCATACCGGCCTACGCCTACTACGTCCCTTTCAAGTGCTTCTCTTTCCCCATACCCTTCACGGTACAGCCGCACGCTCTCTCCATACACAGCGATGACTTTGGCCAGACATGGAGGATGGGAAAGATGCTCCAGCGGAAGTCGTGCGAGTGCGAGATGGCAGAGATTATCGACCACGAGGGCCGGAGTCACCTCTACTGCAACGCCCGGAACACACACGGCCACAGAGTGGAGGCTCTGAGCGAGAGCAGCGGCGCTTACTTTGACAAGCCCCGATTGGCTCCCAAGCTGGTGGAATCACGCCATGGTTGCCAGGGAAGCGTGATCGGCTTCCCTGCTCCGGAATTCGTACCCAATGACGAAGCGGACAGCATAGGAGGCACCACGTCACCCCTGTCCCCGGACACTCAAACATGGCTGCTCTTCTCCCACCCTACCAACAAGACGAGCAGGAGGGACTTGGGGGTGTACCTGAACCGCTCCCCCCTGCACTCGTCCGGGTGGGACCAGCCCTGGGTCATCCACAGCGGGCCCAGCGGCTACTCCGACCTGGCGCACAGTGAAGACGTTGAGCACTTCGCCTGCCTGATGGAATGTGGGAAGGAGAGCGAACTTGAACAGATCGCCTTTGTGTCTTTTAACCTAAGTGATGTCATGCAGACCGTTGACAAGAGAGAAAAGAAAGAACTGTAAGTTGTTGAGTTTTATTCCAGTAGTGGTCAACACCTGTTTCATGCTCAGCTCATTCTCGTCTTTGATCTGAAATCGGTCTAGCTGGGAGTTATGAACCCACAATATGATCTGAATCCCTCTATTCGTACTGTGTGTGTGTCCTAAAGCAGATAAAGCATGATTGTTTTATAAATATATAGTAGTTTTCTACCACATCACTGATTCTGTAACTCCTGTGACGGAGCTATGTAACATCATCAAAGTGGAAGCAAAGTACATGTGATTACAGAATGACAATGGACTACACTGCATGAGGTCCTTGAAGGACAACCTACCTGTGATTTGTTTGTTGTTTTTTTTAAGTTGTGCATATGTGTATCTCTCAATGCCATTTTAGAAATGTAAGAACTTACTTTTGTGCGGATCGGAGAGTAATTGCAAGTGCATTCCAGCCAGCCAATCACAGTGCAAGTTGGATCTATTACCTCATAGCTAAATCAGCTCTCCTTAGATGTGTCAGCGTGAAAGGTCTAGGGGATCAATTGTGAGATGGGATTCACGGCTTAATTTCTCATGCTCATCAAATGGGCAGTGAAAAGAAATGAGCCTATTGTACCTCTCATGCTATGGCCAGACTATAATATCTCTATGAGACTGCTCCCCTTATGGTTTTTGTTTTAATTTTTCCATTGAAATGAATTGATTCTCTCATAATGCATGGGTTTCTTAGTCACCTGATGGCTGTGCAACAACACTGACATTCCATTTCTGACTATTGGCACTTAAGTGAGCACTGTTTACAATGCATCACTGTGAATGCTTTGACTTGATTTTGACAATATTTGACAAACCTTTTGTTGCATCCACTGGAATACACGTTCTCTATCAGGGGTAGTTAACTCTTTTGTATAACAGTGCTCAGCTGAGTGGATGGCTGTAGAATATTTGATTATTTATGTATTATTATAAAAAAATGTTCCATATTCAAACAGTGTTCCATCCCAATACCTCACCACCTTATAATTACATTCAGTTGTGTCAACTACCTCCACATTCCCATTGTTGCCTGGCGTCTTGGAAATCCAACAAGCTGAAAAGCATCATCTTACTTTGACAACCCCAGTCATGTGCCTGTATAGTAAAAACTCTTGTTACTTGTTACCTTATATAAAAGGCATGCCCAACCATGTATTTTTGAGAAAGCCAATAAAAATAATTATTCAATGCTATGTTGTCATTTTCATTTTTTTTTTTACAAAACAATATTTTGTGGCAATAAGGTTACATGGTGTGCAGTATGTTACGGGATTGTTTTAAATATGTCATTTGTCATTATTTTGCTAGTCCCTCAGAATATGAGAATTGTGACTGACTAGTCTCATAGGAAGTCTGGGTTTCAAAGTAAAAATGTCAATGCAATATAAAAATATTTTGTGTACTGCAGTATGATCATCAAGGTTTTAACGGTTTTGTTTCCTTTTGTTTCATTTATAAAACGAAATGTCTCAAACACAGACTGCTAGAATTTTGATGTCTCAACAGAAGAAAATGTTTGATTCCACAAAATGATCTGAGTTGTCAAAAAACGTCCAAATGTCAAGATCAGGTGGCGGCTGCACTGTTGACCCAGTCCCACACATGCATGGAGCCATCGGCAGCAGCTGAGAGGACAGTCTGAGGCCTGCTGGGATGCCATATGTGAGATGTGACCAGAGGAGGGCTGGTGCTAGGATGAGACACACTTGACATCACATGACCCTGGTGCACAAAAAGAGGCTTGGGTTCCCTGCACTCCGGTCTCCAAGTGGAGGTGTCGTAGATCTCCACCAGTCCGTTAAAACCTGGAACAGTGAGATCATAAATACTGTAAGAAAGTCTATATCTGATATCAAACGTTTTCGTTGATGGAAGTGGCCGTTTTACTTACCTGAAACAGAAAGACAGTTGTCCAAAGCAGGTGCCCATGACACGTTCATAAAATCCTGACTGGGAACGTTCCTCTGGATATCCAGTTGAGCCCGACCCACACAGCTTCTCAGGTCTCGTAGGTCGGACAGCACGACCAGGCCGCACGAGGACAGCCGTGCTACCCTATGGCAGCCCTGCTCTGGGGAGGACAGGCCTGAGGAGGCAGCCATGCACCACAGATCCGACTCTCTCCCCTCTGCTGGCGTAGGCGTAGGGACTGTAGATGTCCTTGTGTCCCCCACAAATAGGTCCCCCCCACAGGTACAAGCCAGAAATACGCTGCCAGTCACAAACTGGAGGGAGCTTAACACATCCGGGATGTCTTTTCCTACGGGGGGAAAGAGGAGGGATAGGATGTTACGTGGATTAGTACACCATTAAGTAGACAGTAGTGGCTCTTCCCAGGAGGCTGTGTGCTCTCTCACCCACAGAGTAGAGAGAGCTTCCAGACGTCAGATCGGTCAGCTGGAGGTCGCAGATCTGAGATCCATGAAGAACATGGAGGTCTCCGGTTAACCCGGGGGCGATCTTGCTGCCACTCTGTGACACGCGTGTGGGCTGGATGCATCCAGAGCTCTTTATGACATCTATCATTTGAAGACAAATTACAGGGCGGCACCGAGTTGTGAATCAAACAACTGCTTCTATTGTTTACTGTAGTAAAGGTCAGAGTTTTAGGTGTAGACGACGCAACAGGAAACGGGGGGGGGGGGGGGTACTCACCTGAGTCTTTGCCCCCTACGTCCCAAACCTGCAGTTTGTTGCTCAGCCCATCATTGGTTACCACACACCTTGGAAGGACAGATAATTTTGTCACCCTTTTATACTTTTGCAGCAATCTCATTAACTATAAAATGGCAATGGTTGATCAGTTGACTATTTCAGCCCTGAAATAGCACTGGCTGGGTTGAAGCACTAATGTGGGGTCTCTAAATTCCTCTGGTAATGAATAATAAGTATTTTTCTTTCTGCATGGACACCTGTACCTTGTTCCTTGAATGTGTTTAAGGCAATGAACCGGTCCATTTGTGAAACCTCCATGGACCACTTTAAAATCTCGCTCTGCACACAGACCCTGCAGACACAGAAAAAGCTATTGTCAGTGGCATTCCAAAGTATAATATTTCAAAGCATTTTTAAAATTAAACTCAATTAATTAATCTCTAGGTCTGTCAATATCCATACCTGATTATCATCTGCAAACAGTTTAAGAGGAAGAAGCAGCTCCAAAATTTCATTCTTGGTTGAACTGTATCCAGCGACACATATAGCTGTAGAGACAGTAGAGACAGTATAATGGAAAAACTTCCGGTTGATGAAAAGAAAAAAGGGTTAATTTTGCGAAAACTATTTAAACAGACTTTTTCCTGCGGTCCATTCAATAACTCTAGTTGGATGTTCAAGCTGATACACATGAAGGTCCTTGTAGCTGAAAAGGAGTATGAGATGCATGGCTTAGAAAGTCGGAGAAACAATTGAAATTGTTGTACAGATCGTTCAGCGACGATTTAAAATGTTCAATGAGCAACAACTTGACTTCTGGTTTGTTGAATACCTCAGTGTTTTAGCTTCTGTCAACTCATGCAGACAAAATATATATAACAGAAGCCCTGCGCAACTGCAAGAACTCCTTGAAGATGTAAGATTAAAAAAAGAAAAAACAATTCTTACGTTTTCAGAGACTCGATAAACCAGTCGTCAATAGTCTCATCAAAGGCTGCAACATCTATTTCATTCATTGTAGACCGCTAAGGGTGGCTTCGGCTGAACTTCGCCAGTCCAGTGATGGCACATTGTTGTTCACGAGTTGGGAATGTCATGGAAGTACCACTATCGCCATCTAGCGCATTGGAGTTAACTCCATGCAATGCCAGTTGACAGACTTCTCTGTACATGATCTACCACCTCCAAAATGTATTTGTATTGATTGTTATTTTTAAATAAAGAATTATGTGTTTGGCCTTCCATTATAATTTTTTTTGTTTAAAATTGCATTCACAGTGCAATTTACTAATTATCATTAATGTTACAATTTGTTCAACCGTTTTGATAGTATGTGAGATGTAACTCATGCTACCTTCCCTCCCCCCAGAGCCGTAGCCACTGGCCCAGGCCTACCCAATTTGTTCTGAAGCCTACCCAAAAACTAAAATATCTCTGGGTGCACATCGCAAAGTAAAAAAAACTGAAAAGATGCCTATCCATATTTTTCTAGGCCTACCCAAAAAGATTATTCTGGCTACGCCCCTGCCTCCCCCTGTCCCCAAATCACTAAATGAGAACAGCTGCAGTGAGCCCCGTGATATAACTGGGAAGACAGAGAGCCTCATGTAAACAGATTTGTGGGGTTTTACTCCATTGTGGTAGTGTCACGCTGTGCTGACTGAATAGCACAAGCACAAAGATAGAGTGATAACCAGGCCACAATGCAGAGCACAATGCAATGGCCCATGTTTACAGATAGCATCCCAGCTTTTAACCTCTATTGCACCAGTCCAATCACAAGTCATCTTCTGACTTCATAAAACACTGATGTCTAATATTTTTGTTCTGTGTTTTATTTTTTGATGGCTGTATGTCTGCTGAGGTCTATTACAGCATTTTGCCAATTGAAGAGATTTGACAGATATGATTATATTTGTGATCCTGCTGTTGATTAGATCAAAGACCTGAGACAAAAATGTAAAGATTTGAATATCAAACTATTTATTTCACCTTTTGGTTTGGATATGCTAATGTGACTATTCATAGCACGGGGTGCAGATGAGTGTCTGGTGAACAGCGTAATCTGTGCTTCAACAATGGAATCAATGGCTGTATGACGTAGTTTCAATATGCCAGACACAGCTACCCAGACATGAAGATAATGGTGAGATGACATAAACATGAACATGAGCTAAAGCACTTCATTCACAAAAGCTCCATTCCACAACAACTATTTGGGTCAGTCACTTGACTTGCATTGTGTGGTAGCTTTACAATAGTTGGCATACTTAATAGCATACTTGCAATAACTTAACTCTCTGTCTCTGAGCGCTCTGTTATATACTATAACTGGCTGAACGTAAGGCCAGGTGGGAACAGGCTAGCTCAAACAACAGAGTACACCACCAGTGTTGTTCCACTTGTATCACTGTTAAAAATAAAAGGTGCATCATGTTTGTGTCTTTTGGATCAGTTGACAGTCTCTCTCATCACTACCTACACAGTCAATCAACATATGTGGAATTAATCATTAGACAGATTTATTCTCTGTATAAGAGTTTATTAATAACTGAAACAAACAACAGCATAAATTACATATAAATAGCAAACACTAACATTGGTAAGTGTATTATTATTAATGTATCTTCTACAATTCATTTCCAAAGCTTAAAAAATGTATATAAAAACAACTCAAGGTACTGTGTGGTTCAAATCTATGCACTTTGGATCATTCGATTGATGCCCTCAGCTCTTGAAGTACTTAATTCTTAATCAAAATAACATTTATGTCTGATGGAAATTAACATTTGATAATTTACCTGAACCATGTATTGGAACTAAAGCGTTCTTTTTTAACTTGTCAACCACATACAGATACTGACATTCAGAATGCAGCAAATTGATTTGAACTTGTCAGAATAAAAGGCTTGTTCGACCACATTATCTTCAAAAGATTCATGAATAAATAGGTCCTTTCTCAAGGTCACCTCACGGTCTTCAACTACTGTTTAAAGAGCCACACAGCCCTGCCCATTCAACCTAACTCAGCAAGGCATCGATCCTCAGTCAGTGAAGTTCTTCCGGTGGTATTATCTTGTCTGTAACTGCTAAAACCGCATTGCACAGCACCTGCAAATGATGAACAGAACACAATGAGGTGTTGACTGGTAGGTTGTAGAACTTTATTGTAGTGAGAGCATAGAGTTTCAAAATCATTAGACATCAACCATCCAGGGTGCTGTACTGACCCTCATTCCAATAGATGAGTAACTTAATAACATACATATACATCTCATCATGTATGTACCTCATATCATGTATGTACCTGTATCTGCGTGGACAACCATGGTGGCCAACAATATACTCTTGGGCGTAGCAGAACCGTCTGCAGAGTCCTCTGTTTCCACACGTCCAGTACTGCATCTCCGTATCCTCAGCTGGAACAGATTAGGAAATGCTCACAGTAAGGAGGAAAAGAAACCACTTCATCCCCCCATTGTCTGTTTATGGTTATGGACAATTAGACGATTCGAATTCCCATGACAGATGTCATGACAGAAACACGTTTGATTATACCGCAGTGTCGTTTTCAATGGCACATTCAGACATGAAGACCTGCACCGTCACATCCAGTTACAAGTGAAGGTATCTACTGCTTACCCTCAACAGAAGACAGCGTGAGGAACAGCACAAGGAAAAACAAGCCCAATCCCTTCATGTTTTGGTGTCACAAACTTCTCAGACAGTGCTGTTGCCAGGGCCGGTGTTGCATTTATAGTGTTTCACCCAAGTGGGAGGAGTCAGACAGACAGTACAGGACGGTCATTCCATGACAGAGGTATCTTTGGGGATGAAAGTGGAGTGAAGCAGATCTCCGTTTGTGACACAACTGCAGTGTGTTAAGTGTTAATGAGGATCTAAGTACATTTGGTTTGACCAAGAGTTTGAGCAAAACTGTTATCTTAAACCTGATTGAGGCCAGCATAAAAGTAGAGTAGTCCTCTTACTTCAAGTCGAAATATTAGTTTACAGAGGAACATTTGGGTAGCCTTTTTGTTCTACCTTTTCAAACAGTTTAAAAGTACTTACATAAACCTCTCTGATTGGACACCTGCAGCATAACCCAAGGGAGTCAGAAGAAAAATGAACAAAACCCTCACCACTCACGACTCCCCAGAACACGGCCTCACAGTATGTGTTGAAGCAACAAGTTCACCTTTTTGATTAAAATGCAGACAATCAATCTAGCTACCTGTCTCTTGGCACTGTTTCAGCGCTGCTCTTTCAGTACACTGCTCTGCACAGGTCTGAAACTGGCAGTGGTTAATGTGATACTGCTGATGCTGTCAAACTGCAATCAAACTACACACAAAAACAGAGCTCTGATGACACAGGAGCTGTTGTGACTTGAACAATAGAAACTATGTCCAAATTGCGCCACCTTGTGCTCTCATGTTAAACAGATCAGTGATCTCACGGTTGTTAATGATTGAACCTGCACGTCCCAGTATGTCTCATGTGCAATGTGCAATTGTATTTTTTGAGGATTCCATCTTAAAATGAGAGGGCCACAAAAAATCATATATATTTTTTAACAATTGCTTTTTTTCTACATATTTTGATATCTGCTAAAATTAAAATAAAAACATTTTTCACGTTTTTTCTAAACGTTATTTTTTTTAAACCTTTCTAAAGTCCTTTTCCAAATTTTTTTTGCAACCTTTAAAAAGTTTTTTCGACTTAATGTCGTTAGAATAGGGGACCTCCCTGTTAAATAGCTGAAAATGTCGCGTAGTGACCAGTTCTAAGAGCTATGCTGATTTTCTGTATGAGTGTTATGGGTGGCATATGAATGTCAACATACGTTACTTTGACAAACTGACAAATCGATAGCCTACAAAAACGACCCCATCGTTCACACCTCACACACTGTAGGCCTATCCCTTATTCATACTTGATTCCATTCATTTAGCTGACAGTGGTAGTTTAGGATTGGCCATTCGTTTTATTTCCTCATTCCTGCAGCATCTGGCACTTCACTTCCACCGGTCTAGTCAGGAAGTTTGTTATGCAGGTGTCTTGGTTTCTGCTTCATTGATCTGGGATCAGAAGAAACACTAATATTCGACCTACAATAAGATATCGATCTGAATAACATTGACGTGATAGTGTCCATTTTATCGAGAAACTCAAATACAGCTTACCTGTGGAACACCTGTCGCTGTCACCATCTTCACAGGACAATGGACCACGACTTAAACATCGCGTGTCGAAACTGAGCGAAACTAGTGGAAGGAACATTGTGAAGGCAGTGAAACATAATTTGTTGACGTCTAATTTCTGATATGGATTCAATGCATTCTGGAACTAAATTTACTCCCACGCAGGTAGACCTTCTTATTTCTACTACCTCCTACTAAATAGCCTAATATTATCGTAGACTATCCGAATGTCGCCTACTTGGCTGTTTTGGTTTCATATTCTTCAACGATAGGCTATTTCCTTAAATGTGTGTCCTGTCACATTATAAGAAAAATTCAGAAACGCCTGTATTTCTTAATTTGATAGGCTATGTGTATGCAACATCTAACTTGTTTATGGATATAAAGTGTATATTGTCTCCTGCCGGCAGTCGTGTCCCCATATCAAACACTGGAGTGCTTGACACTGACAATTATCTCAAATGTTTCAGGTGTCGTCTTTAAAAAAACAGTTACATTTAACCCATTGCACCAGGGACATAATAAGGCATTTCACACAAGCAATAGAAATAAAATACGACTGTCCACTCTCAAGAAAATGTATTCCTAGAATGGTTAGCTACAGTACATACAGAGAAACCTACACATTGCTTATATAATACGTGGTTCTGTCACACATGGATTTGATTCTTTTGACGTTAGAGGAATGTTTGTCAATGTTCATTAAAATGGGTGTGGAAGAGTCAAGAGAAGACAGGATCTGACATGCACAGTTCAAAATCGTGGAAAATAGAACACTTTTTTGGATTTGGAAATTATTCATATTTAAAATGTGTTTTTAAGCTGGTTCCTTCATATTGGTTGCAAATGTGGCTTTGGCTCCCAGAATGCATTACACTAAGCACTGTCAAAGGCACTGTACAATCAGACAGACAACATCTCTCCATTCCCTGTGCCAGGATGACGATGGTGACACCTCCATCCAGTTCCTGCCTGCCTCAGACTTCACAAAGCTGGAGAAGAAGACAGGGCACAAGAAGAAGAAGATTGGTTTAGGAATCGGCTTTGTAGTACTGGCAGCAGTGATAGCCCTCACAACAGGATTGCTGGTTTGGCACTTTGACTGTGAGTAACTGTTCACTGTAACAGTCTGAAGAGACTAAAAAGTTCTGGTTAACTACATCTAGATACCTAATTTATTACATTTATAGTGTACATTTATAGTACTAATCACCCCTGTCCTTCCTCCATTTTGCAGCGCGCAAAGACGTGAGAGAAAGAAAGTTTTACGTTGGCTCCATCAGCATCTCTAGCCAAAGATTTGTAGACAATTATGAGGACTCCAACAGCACAGAGTTTCAAAACCTGGCCATGCAGGTGAACGACAAGGTGAGAGAGGAGGATATCCGTCAATATACGTCTTAGTGTTAGTGTCCGTTAGTACTGTAACTTGCTCCCTGAAATAAGAATAATGTGTAATAAAGTGATTCATATTTCTGTAACTGATTTGTGTACATTTGATTGTGTTTCAGCTAAAGAACGTCTACATGAAAATACCAGTGCTGTCCAAATATTTTGTTGGATCAACAGTTCAAGATTTCAGGTATTTCACCACTTCTAAACCTCTGAATTCATTCTGAATGTGATGATGATGACGATAGGTCTTTTGATTCCTCTATACTGTATCCACTCCAGTGAGGATGATAGTGGGAATGGAGACAGTGTATTGGCTTATTACCTGTCAGAGTTTGAGGTCCCCAAACCACTTGAGGATGATGTGGACGAGGCTATTGGCTCTCTGGTTGTGGCGACGGACAGTCAGCAGGGTCGCATGGGTCGCAGGCCTGTCAGCTCCCTCAGCATGAACAACGTCATTTCTGGAGGTACAGCTCTACGATATCTTGTTATGGAGGAGTTGTAGCCCTATGCATCCCTACTGGTATAGTCTTTGTTGTGGTTTGAGTAGATTTGGTAACTTGGTGATAGTTACGCAGAGACTAGGCTTTTGTAAAGTCAAATTTACTATTACTCCTACTTTTAAGTTTATTCCTACTGTTAACCATCCCTTTATTCCCTATTTATAAACATGATTAACTAAGTATTAAAGAATGGTTTGTGATAGTTTCTTCTTGTTTTTAGACCTCAGTGTTTAGAAGTATGTATGTAAAAAAGTGTACATTGTGTGGCTCTTTATGAAAGAGAAAGCTTAGTAAAGATAAAGCCAGATTATGATCTGTGGTTGACCAGTTCAAATCTCTTAAGCATTTGTTCTTCTTTTGTTTTGTAGCTCTAGACCCGCGGATGACAAAGACAACATTCAAAGGTAAAAGGAATTATTGAGGCACATTCTTTGCTGTCAATCCTACGGCAGTTGTACTTTCTATGTGTCCGTGGAAATAACTTTGTAGTGCATTGTGGTGACCACGTTTGTTTGTGTCCAACCTTTCAGACAAAAAGAAATACTCCTATCACACCCGCAATGAAACAGGGACAATCCAATCACCTGGCTTTCCTGACTCTCCGTATCCTCCCAGCACCTTCACACAGTGGAGGCTGCGGGCAGACCCAGGCTACAGGGTCAAGGTGGTGTTTGACACCTTCAACCTGGAGGAAGACTGCCAGAAGGACTTTGTCAAAGTGTATGACTCACTGGTGCCCATGGAGCAACGCGTGTTGGCAGAGTGAGTAGAGAACGGTGGACACAACCCACATTATTTCACCTTTTATTTGAATAGTGTACCTGAAGTAATCAAATGCGATTTGGCAAGTAAATACAGACTACTCCTTGACTCTGACCACTGAAATACTGTTAGAACTCTGCACTTCTGATCCTTGATCTTCTGCTATACTTTCCATATGCACTGTTTGTTTGATGCTTTTGATATAAGCATCTGCTAAATGAATGAAATGTCAAACGTGTTGGTTTCCGTGTTCAGGAAGTGTGGCTATATGAACCCCAGCGAGCCCCTCTCCTTCACTTCATCTGGGAATGTTATGCTGCTGATATTGGTCACCAGTGAAGAGAAGAACTTCCCTGGTTTTAGGGTCAGGTTCTTCCAGATTCCCTTAAAAGCTACAGGTACAGTAAGCCGAGTTTCTAATAGGTCCGGCTGCCAGACACTCACTGTATTTACTGTAGGAGCAATGGCTCTAATGGACTGTTACCACAAACACGCTGAGTCACTTGGATTTGTGTTATCTTGCATTCGGTAGATTGCGGGGAGAGATTGTCAGGACTGAAGGGCACTTTCACATCACCAAGCTTCCCGTCCTATTACCCACCCAAGACTAAATGCATCTGGGACATTGAGGTCAGTAAACATTTCACACAACTGTTTTTTGTTGTTGCCGATTGTTCATTTGTCTATGCAGTTAGAGTAATTAGAACGATTTGTTTGTTTTCTTCCAGGTCCCAATAGATAGGTTCATCAAGGTTCAGTTTAGCAAGTTTGTGTTGGCTGAGCCAGTGAAGGATAAGACATGTCCTAAAGACTACGTAGAGGTCAATGAAGAAAGGTGAGTCCTCCTCTAGTTTATCTACATGGACATGTGTGTTTGTTTACATTTATATTGTAAGTTACCGCTTGACATCATTATTATTTAGTTCACCAAACGACCACCATGTGACATTTTCACTAGAGTGTCTCTTAATAGCAATATCAATGTTGCTGTGCGTAAATCACGTCCAGATGGTTGTGTGATGGTCTGCATTGTTTTGTAGGCTATGTGGTGAGAAACGAGACAACACTGTAGTCATCAGCAAGACCAACAAAGTCCGGGTGGTATTTAACTCTGACATGTCCCATGTGGATAGAGGTTTCTCTGCGGAGTTCGAAGCCTTTTTGCCGTCTGATCGTAAGCTTGGGATCCGTTTGACACTTAAGGAACCATATCCCATTTTCTGTTATGCTCAGGCCATGCCACATTCTAAAACACATTTTCTCTGTCAAAGCTTGTCCCGGGAAGTTCAAATGCGCAAACAACCTCTGCATCGACAACAGCCTGGAGTGTGATGGCATGAATGATTGTGGAGACAACAGTGATGAGGACCACTGCGGTAAGTACCGACCTAACTGTTTATTCAGCTCAAGGCGCTAACAAGGCCTTTTATGTTCTATCAACATAAGTATGCAAAGGTACGACTAAGCAGGAGACTGTGTCACAATCGGCCTCTGTTCATTCCCTGTCCTGGTGCAGAGTGCAAAGAGTCCCAGCTCCGGTGTGGAAACGGCCTGTGTAAAGCCAAGTTCTGGCAGTGTGACGGTGTGGACGACTGTGGGGACAACACAGACGAGGTCAACTGTGGTGAGGCGAAGCCACACGTCATCAGAGGGGGGTCACACGTCACTCATCTGGGTCTCTGTCATTAAGGCAAAGCCACACGTCATCAGAGGGGGTCACACGTCACTCATCTGGGTCTCTGTCATTATTACCACTGAGTGTTTCCTGCACGGTTTCCCTTCCCCAGGGAGCTGTCCAACCGGGGAGTTTGCCTGCAGAAGTGGCGGTTGTGTCTCAGAGACACTGAAGTGTAACGGATATCCTGACTGCACCGACAGCTCAGATGAATCCAAGTGTCCCAAATGTAAGGATGGGGAAAAGCTATTTATTGTTAAATGACTGAAGTTCAGAGGGGGGGGTCAGATGGCTGAGCGGTTAGGGAGTCGGGCTAGTAATCAGAAGGTTGTTGGTTAGATTCCCGGCCATGCCAAATGACGTTGTGTCCTTGGGCAAGGCACATCACCCTACTTGCCTCGGGGGGAATGTCCCTGTACTTACTGTAAGTCGCTCTGGATAAGAGCGTCTGCTAAATGACTAAATGTAAATGTAAGTTAAATAACTGGAGCACATTTATGAACTGTAACAGTGGTTGTTTGGCTGAGATTGTACTTTTTCTGTTTTCAGCCCTGGTAGTGCAATGCTCTGAAAATACATACAAGTGTAAGAGTAGCCGTTGTATCAGCAAGATGAACCCGGAGTGTGATGGAGAAGTAGACTGTGAAGACCACTCTGATGAGGCAGGTTGTGGTAAGTCTCTTGCTCTCCCTTTCTGGGCACCGTTTTCGTTAATATTCTGATAACTGAAGGGTGTGTGTCTGAATTGGTTTGTAGAGTGTGGAATCAGACCCTACAAAAGCTCCCGAATTGTGGGTGGAGAGATCTCCAGTGAGGGGGAGTGGCCATGGCAAGTCAGTCTTCAAATCCGGGGAACTGGCCATGTGTGTGGAGCCTCAGTCATCAGTAAACGCTGGCTGGTCACCGCTGCCCACTGTGTCCAGGATGACGATAAAGTCAAGTGTGTATTCTGTTTCTTCATCTCAATCGCTGACTGTCTCTCTCTCTCATTTCTATATCCCTCTTTCTCTCTCTCCCTTTTTTCCTCTCTCTCTCTCTCTCTCTCTCTCTCTCTCTCTCTCTCTCTCTCTCTCTCTCTCTCTCTCTCTCTCTCTCCCTCTCTTGGGTTGTCTATGAAAAGTGGGATCACGACCTGTTGTGTCTAACAGGTACTCTCGACCAGACATCTGGGAGGCTCACCTTGGCCTTCTCATCCAGAGTCAGACTAACAAGTGGACCATAAAGAAGAACCTGAAACAGATCATTCCTCACCCTTCCTACACCCGTTTCAACTATGACTATGACATAGCACTCATGGAACTAGAGAGTGAGGTCACACTCAACGAGAACATCTGGCCTATCTGCTTACCAGCTTCCTCTCATGATTTCCCTGCTGGCAAATATGTGTGGATCACTGGCTGGGGGCACACTAGAGAGGGAGGTGAGTTGCTGCGATTATTTTCTTTTCTGTCTCTGTTTCTGGTTTATATGTGTGTGTGACTGAGATAATAACATTAAACCAATGCACACAATGTCCCAGGTTTCGCTGCCAACATCTTGCAAAAGGCAGAGGTCCGCGTCATCAACGGAACAGTGTGTAACAAGCTGATGGAGGAACAGATCACGTCACGCATGTTATGTGCAGGTGTTCTGACAGGAGGAGTGGATGCCTGTCAGGTAACCCGGACAACATCATATTGTTAACAGGTTTTGCTGCTTCTGCATATTGCAGTCACACCTTTGTAGTCACAACTTTTACATTCACATTACATTTACATTTAGTCATTTAGCAGACGCTCTTATCCAGAGCGACTTACAGTAAGTACAGGGTAGTAAGTAAGTACATTCCCCCCGAGGTGAAGTGCCTTGCCCAAGGACACAACATAATTTTGCACGGCCGGGAATCGAACCGGCAACCTTCTGATTACTAGCCCGATTCCCTAACCGCTCAGCCACCTGACTCCCTTTTACCCCATGCTCTATCTACAGGGGGACTCTGGAGGTCCGATGTCTTCTACAGAAGCACAAGGGCGTGTGTTCCTAGCGGGCGTGGTGAGCTGGGGCGATGGCTGTGCCCGCAAGAACAAGCCTGGAGTCTATACTCGTGTGACTAAGTTCAGGGACTGGATCAAGGACAAAACTGGGGTGTAGCATACTAGGAACTGGGTTGACAGGATGAGTTGGTGACACACCCAATAACTGTCACTCTTAGCGTGAACTTGTTTTTCACTCCATGACATGAAGTGCCAACCCTTAAAGTTCAATGCTAGGCTTGAAATCTTTAAATGTCTGTTAAATGTTTTTTTCTGCCAAAGGACAGTCCAGCAATTACATTGTATGGTGTTTACATGCTTTTGTGTTTTTATCTGTTGTGTTTTTGATTTGTGCATTTGTTTACCAGGGAAATTATTTTGGACAATCCATTCAATATGTGTTTCTTGTGTACTCAATTCAAATTGGTAGAGTACTTAAAGTGGATGGAGTGATTCAAGCATGTTTTTCTGGTTTATCTGAGGAACATCTAAGATTCACCCTACCTATTAATCAATGGATAGTTTGTTATAATCGCACTGGGTCCATGGTTTTATATTTAATATGAATTAAATTTGTATTTA
Source organism: Thaleichthys pacificus (assembly GCA_023658055.1). Lineage (NCBI taxonomy): Eukaryota > Metazoa > Chordata > Actinopteri > Osmeriformes > Osmeridae > Thaleichthys > Thaleichthys pacificus. The sequence continues at coordinate 9,858,136 of CM042858.1, forward strand.
TCAAAGAACAGAACTTCTGAACCAGAGTTCAACATACCATGTGTGCAGTGACAGAAAAGAGCACAGATTCTTATCTGAGTTCTTTGAGTTTTCATTGAGGCACATTATTTACATAATCAGGGAAACTATACCTAAATAGATACATTTTTTTTTTTCAGTTTATACCATCTATGATTCAATACCAAATTTCAGTTTAGCTGGTTAAGTAACTGAGAAGGTTTACATGTGGTGTACAGTATTTTTGATACATTTAAATGATCTGTCCTGAATATGAATTATTATATACATTAAGACACTCAAAATGTGGATGTGCATGAGGTGTCTATTGTCTGAATATATTGACTTTGAATGAACATTCCTTATCTCCTTATTTCCTAAACATTCTGGTTCTTACACTATATGTGAATCTTAATTATTTGTGATAGAGGGTTTCACTACAGTGAAATCATATTTTTGCTACGGAAATGCTTGATGCCTGCTTAACCTGTTTTTATTATGTTTTTTTTGTGATTATTTCTGATGCATCTAGTATGTGTGTTTCAATAAGGCTTTATTGCATTTAGACCCTGGCTATGTAAACCTTAAAACTATTTTGAAAGACATAAACACGCCTACTTATTTGTTTTTATTATTCATTGTGTTAGTGATACTAAATGGCAAAAAATATTAACTAAATCGATTACCGTTGTCTGGTGAACCGGAAGTCAATACGGAAGATAAAACTGACGGAACGGAAGTAGAAATGGTACGACGATATTATTTTCCTACGACAAATGTACAGTGCACAACATACACAACGTAGCTTTGCAGCTAGCCACCTACCTGTCTATACATTACATTACTGTAATTAGCCAGCTACTCAAAGGATAGTTTTGTTTATATACATACATTTACTAATGCAACATGTAAGTTGTTGAAACGGGATTGCAAATATTTCGTGTTATCATAGTATGTTAACTAACATTAGGTAGTCTAGCTAGCTAATGTATGAATGTAACGTTAGCCACACGACGGGATAATAATACAATTTCCTAATAGTTTTCCCTGCATGAAAAACATCAAGGTAATACGATTCTGGATTCACTTAACATTACAATTGAAATGGCTAGTTTACAGCATTAAAGAAAACTTCTCTCTTGTATGATCTAGAAGTCATCTACAGTAGCTAACCAAGCTACGATAGGGCCAATGCAGCTTAGCTACAAGTTAGACTACAGTTAAACTTCATATTTTAATTGTATTTTCTGTTTAATCGTTCATAGTTCAATATCTAGATTGTGAAAAGCCAGCAGAATGGATGCTCTTGATCACATGCTCACAGAGCCCCTAGACACAGGGGAAGGGACTGATGGCCGGATCACTGAGGAGTGTATGTTGGGAAACTGCCGAGTGAGTTTACCTGAGGACCTACTTGAAGATGTGAGTTATGCAGCAGTCATACCTTGATCAATAATGTTATTTTGCTTATGTACATTGAGAAGTCAGTGTTTGCAGTTTTTTTTTTAATTGTGTGCTGTTGTTTTGTTGTTGTAAACAGCCCGACATTTTCTTCTCTGTGCTGAGTGATAACACCTGGAGCAAAGTATTGACAGATGCCCAGAGGCAGCACCTCAGCCAGCTCCTTCCTCAGTTTCCCGACAACAACACGACTGAGCAGGAAACCACCATCAGCAACCTCTTTAACAACCACAACTTTCACTTCGGCAACCCCCTGCATCTGGCCCAAAAACAGTTCAGAGGTATCGTCACCCTGCCTTGCTGTCTTTACATTCCCTACAACCTTTTCAGAAGTAGGCCTGCCGGTTAAATCGATCATAAAATGATTGTAATTAATTATTCATTGTAAATGTGTGGCGTGTGTCCAGATGGTTATTTTAATCCAGAGGTGGTCAAGTACAGACAGCTGTGTGCCAAGTCTCAAAAGAAGCGTCAGCTGTACTCCCTGCAGCAGTACTACCATCAACTCCTCAAACAGATACTGGTCTCCAGAAAGGTCTGTCGGCTGCTTTCGTGCTTTTAAAAAGTAGCCAGTTGAAGGTAAAAAGCCTCTATTAATGTGCCTCGGTGTGTGCGTCTCTCTATAGGAACTGGTGGAGCTAGCGGTCCGCAGTGGCCCTGACATCGCGGTAAAAAGAAAGTACCCATCTCGGACGCACGGAGAGATGCAGGAGACGAGGGTCAGAAGACGAGTTTGTCGGATCCTCAAAGAAGTGAAGACGGAGTGTGGGGACAGCAACGTGTCGTCTGATGACGACGGTGAGTCTCGTCCTCCTGTGCAGGCCGCCTCATGCGCTCCGGTGACACTGCTGTCACACTGGTTCTGGGGTTGCCGTTTCAGACACGGCGTCGTTGCAGAGATCCCAGTCCCCGCCCTCTCCCACGCACGCCGTCTCTCTCAGGGTGGTGCCCAGTCTCTCCACCCAGGACATGAAGACTACAGGTTAGCTACACCCGCATTCCATCACCCCCACTTTAATTGCATCTGCTGCGTAAATGGACTCATCATCGGACATTCCCCTTCACTGCACGTCACTTTGGATTAAAGGCGTCTGCTAAATGAACACGTGTCAAAGGTGAATGTATTATGATCGGCTGAAACAAAGTTGAAGATGTTGCGTTGACAGAAAAGGCCGAGCTGGGAGAGAAGGACTTGAGAGCCATGCTGAGAAGACACAGAGAGAAGAGGAAACGACACCCAGTCAGTGGCCTTTTCATTCCCCTCATGTGTTTCCAATAACAGCATGTTCAACTTCACATTCGATTCAACTGGAAGTTGGCCTTTAGAAGTATCTTTTATCCAGATTCCAACGCTTTGATGTTGATAAGCAACAATGACTGTCGTGTCGTCGTATTCTAATGATCCATGCGCCCACAGGACCACCCAGACCTGCTGACCTCTGACATCCACCTGGGTGACATGATGTCCAGAGTGAACATAGGCCGTAAGGGCTCCGCTGTGGGTGAGTGAACGTTGTCTGGTTCGTTCATCCTGAACACCTAAGTAGCCTTCAAAGTCGTGTGCAGGGAAGCCGCTGTGGAAACATTGTGTTCGTCTCCGCCCTCCGACTCAGCGCTGTTCGACCTGGCCCTGCCCAAGAGGAGGATGCGAGAGGAGAGGAGGAAGAAGAGGATGAGGCCCATCAAAGTGGAGTCGGAGGATCCCTGCGAGGCCTTCATGCCCTCCGAGTCCCAGACTCCCTCGGCCAACCTCAGCTCCGCTCTGCCTGACGCGCCCGGCACTCCGCTGCCCACCGTCAAGGAGGAGTGAGTCAGCACCTCTCCTCTCCACACCTACTACTTTCACTCAAGTATTCTCCTGCCATTCCACTTGGTGATGTCACATGAATATATGCGTTCCCAGTGCATCTAGCTGACTTGCAAACACCTTCATGGTGTATTATGTATCTATTGTCCTGTTATTGGATCTCCTGGCTCCTGGTGTCCTCATGTGCTGGTGTGTTCTGCCCCCTGCAGGCCGATGGAGGAGGCACAGAGCAGCCCTGTCATGGTGGAGGAGATAGCTGTGAGCTTCTTCAGTCTGCTGGAGAACATCCTGAGACTGGAGTGCCTCGCCAGTACTTCTATGGTAGTCTCACACACACACACACACACACACACACACAGACTGTCACTGACGTACGTGTACGGTACCACACAATGTTAGAACTGACCAGAGTTAAGAAAGGCTAACAATATAACGGGTAATTGAGCATCACAGTGGATTCCTTCCTTGTTTTGTGTCTTCTTCTCAGTTGGAGGAGAAAGTCCAACATTGGCAATGTTCTGCCGCCAGCTCCCTCAACCCCTGGTTCTCTTGTGCCTCCTGCTGGTCAGAGATGGTGCTGCCGGCCCTGCACTTCCTGGCTGCGGAGAGTAAAGGTGGGTACGAGAGCGACAAAGTCACCCCCCTCTCTCTCCCTCACCACGCATCACATGACTTTTTCCTCTCTCTGTCTCGCGTTCTGCCGTTTCCCCCAGCCGGCACCATGGGTCTTCCCACAGGCTTCAGCCCCTACGTGGAGTTCAAGGATCGCTCTCAGCAGTGGAAGTGGATTGGTAAGATCCCCCCCCCCGAGTCAGCGGAATAACTGTGATGCTGGAAAAAAAACCTTTGCTCGGTAAATGTAAACACATGTAAACGTCATCTCAGAGATAAATGTCACTTGTTCAAGGTCCCAGTGTGGATGGAGAGAAGGATCTGAGCGCGCTGTTTCAGTTGTGGGTGGATTCCAAGGACATGGTCGTCGTCAAGGTAACTATGGCGCATCTTCCATCCCTCTGGCACCAGGCTGAAGGAGCATAGCATACTCTGGGGTTCTGCAGCCATTCCATTGGATCTGTGTTTTCCCCCCCACAGACTGAGAATGAAGATCTGGCTGAGATGACCTCTCCGACTCCTCGAGTGTAAGTGTCCATTGTGACATCACTCAGGCTACAGCTACATTAGCAGCCACGTCGCGGGTGTAGCTAACAGCTGTGTGACAGTAGGCTTGTTTTCTTTGTAACCAAGCAGTTGGACCGACTATGTGGTGCGGCCCAGCACTGGAGACGAGAGGCATGTTTTCCAGGTCCAGGTCAGTGCCCGCCCCTCGCCAGCCAGGCATCACACAGCCTCTTCACCTGCGTCGTTCACAGTCAACACGCGACCCTTTCTGAATTTCTGTTCTGGTCTTGCGGAACCCTCGTCTCGGACCACCAGGAGCAGCAGCGCTACGACCAGCCTCACAAGGCCTTCACCTTCCGCATGCACGGCTTCGACTCGGTGGTGGGGCCTGTGAAGGGGGTGTTTGATAAGGAGATGTCCCTGAACAAAGCGCGGGAACACACCCTGCTGCGCTCCGACCGTCCGGCCTACGTCACCATCCTCTCCCTGGGTGAGTCTGGCTCCCTCCTGGGCTCCTGCAGAAAGACCCCCGCAGCTCAGCCACGGCACTTTGACTTCGATTGTTTTATCGTGTAAAATTGTATTTATTCCGGGTTCCTTTTGAGACAGAGATGCTGAGTGACAGCTGGAGTGAATGGCTGGATAGAATGACACTGTCCGCCCCCCTATCCTCCTTCTCCCACCCCCCACACCTCCCCCACCTCCCCCTCCCTCCCTCCTCCTCTCCCCCAGTGAGAGATGCAGCCGCCAGGCTCCCAAACGGAGAGGGCACCAGGGCGGAGATCTGTGAGCTGCTGAAGGACTCTCAGTTCCTGGCCCCGGACGTCACCAGTGCCCAGGTTGGACACACGCGAATCACAGCCACAACCATCAAGTCTTAAAGCCAGGATTGCAGGGGTAGTCTGGTGCGGTGTGTGTGTCAGCAAGACTTGTGTTGCCGCTCCATGCAGGTGAACACAGTGGTCAGCGGTGCTCTGGACAGGCTGCACTATGAGAAGGATCCCTGTGTGAAGTACGACATCGGCCGCAAGCTATGGATCTACCTGCACCGGGACCGCAGCCAGGAGGAGTTTGGTGAGCCTGGTTTAGCAGCATCCTTGACAGGGTGTGGTTCCTTGGCCTGGCCCAGGCAACGTAAACACAATATGGAAATTCAAGTTTCATGTGACTTGTGGAGGGAACATAGTAGGGAACAGGGAGTAGTACATTTACCTCCCCTGAGCTGGTCTCGTGTCGACCTTGTTTGCATTGTAAGAGTGAGTCATGTGTAGTCAAATTGATTTCACCCAATTCTGGCATGCTCAGCTCCAGGTTAAAGGTGGTACTACAGGTTCAGAAGGTGTGGGCCAAAATACACCCAGTTTTTTCCTCATGTGTGTCCTGTTTTATTTGTTGTTGGCATACAGACATATCGTAACCAATTTGTTATGGCTAAAACAGTAAACATAAGTGTAACCAAATGACAAAAATGTAAGGCACTCTCAGACATTCTTTATGAAGCCTTCATCCCCATTCAAGTCCTGCAATTCTACCCAATTTCCCATCTGTTTTGACTTGAGCGTGTGTGCGTGTGGATTTGATTTGAACTGCCCCTCCTCCCCCAGAGCGAATCCACCAGGCTCAAGCCGCCGCTGCCAAGGCCAGGAAAGCTCTGCAGCAGAAACCTAAACCTCCATCCAAACCCGTGAGTGTCTCTCCCCATGTTGCTATATAAACACTCCACATCGCTGGCTCTTTATCCATGGCAGGATTTCGTTTTCAAACTGGAAAATCTGGTCGGACCTGAAGGTTTAACTACCAAAAGAGCTTTAGTCATTTGTTGCTATGTCATGGGTAAAGGGGATGTCTGTGTGGTGTAACACATTACCGTCGTGTGTGGCACTGCTGACTCACAGCAACAAGGTCTTGAGTTCAATTCCCAACTCCTCCTTTCTGTTTCTTCTCGTGTCTCGTAGAAGTCTGGGAAGGAGGGCGGTAAGACGGGCTCGCTGGAAGCAGGACAGAGCGGCCTGGGTGACGTGGGGGCCAGTCCCATGTCGCCCACCCCCACCACCCCCACCCCCAGCACCCCTGGAACCCCCAAATCCCCCCTTGCCCCAGCTGCCTCCACTCCCATCAAAGCTGGAGTCCCAGACTCCGTCAAGTCCAGCCCAGGGTCAGTGACGCAGCATCTCAACAGACGCTCTCTCTGGGGCTCAGTGATCGAACATACTGTCATCTGCTGGATTCTAATCAGTCCGGTCTGATCCCTTGTTCTCTCTCCCCTCCTCCCAGCGTTCTCCTGGTGTCCCCTCCCTCAATGCCCCAGCTAGGCACTATCCTGTCCAGCAGCCAGGCCGTGGCCCAGGCCTCCCAGCCCTCTGCTGCCCAGCACACAGCCAGGGTGGTGAGCCACCCGGGAGCAGGCTCCCTCTCCCAGGTACGCGTGGTCTCTGCCCAGGCCGGCCTGACGGCCTCCCCGGGGGGCACGCTGGTGCATCCCACCACTCATCAGATCAGGTTGCCAGTCAGCGTGGGCACCAAAGGCATGACTCAGGTAAGCACGCCCTATCGACATCTCAGTCGTTTTCGTTTCTGATAAGCTGGAATTTTTTTTTTAATAGGATTTCATACCAGAGAAGCCTGATGCTTTTGTGTCTTGTGTATGTTTTGAATCTGCTTTCTTTTGTTTCTGTGTTTGTTTGTGTGTGTGTGTGTGTGTTTGTTTGTGTGTGTGTGTGTTTGTGTGTGTGTTTGTGTGTGTGTGTGTGCAGGCGGTAGTGTCGCTACCTCTGAGGACCCAGTCGGTGGGTAGCCCTGTGCAGGTGCAGGCAGCTAGAGGTCAGTCGGTCATGTCTGTGTCAGGCCTGACCTCGACTGTGACTGTGGCCAAACCTCAGACTGGCTCCCCAGGCAGCCCTGTTCACAACCCCGCCTCCCCTGCTCTCCTCCAGGGAGTCACCAGCCAGAACATCATCAAACAGGTCAACAGCAGGGGCCCAAACAAGAACTTTCATAACACATCTAACAATCGATCTAATAACACAACTAACCTGCCTGCTTCAATGGACATTAAACAAAAGCTTGCGCTGTTGAACTCGACGACATACTGGATGTTAGAGGAAGTCTTGTTTCTTGTGTCTCTAGGTGGCCATCACTGGGCAGCTGGGCAGGAAGACTCAGGGTGGAGCGTCTATCCCCATCACCGCCACCAACCTGCGCATCCAGGGCAAGGATGTGCTCCGCCTGCCCCCCTCCTCCATCACCACGGACGCCAAAGGTCAGACGGTCCTCCGCATCACCCCCGACATGATGGCCACCCTCACCAAGTCCCCCGTCACCACCGTCAAGCTCACCCCCGACATGCTGGGCACGGTCGGCGGCGGCGGCAAGAGCATATCGGCCACGCTCCACGTGACGCCGCCCCACCCTCCGTCCTCCCACCCAGCCTCCTCAGAGGCGGCCAAGGCCGCCGCGGGCACTGCCACCCTGTTGAAGGCAGCCGGAGACACGGCTATCCGCCTGATGCCCACCCTGGCCGTCACTATGGCCGACCAGAAAACCAGAACCTTCTCCACCGTCTCCTCCCCCGACTCCAAGACCAGCACCACCATCCGCATCATGCCAGGCCTGGGGGTCATCCCTCACAAGCAGGGCCAAACCATCACCATGACCACCACCTCTGGCAGCAAGCCAGCCACGGTGTCTGCCGGCACTGCTACGGTCACCATAGGCACCAGCGGCATGGGCGGAGCCAAAGGGGTGACGCTAGGCCCCGCGGCCTCGACCTCGACCCTGACCCTGGGGACGGCCACGGCTACCGTCCGCCAGGTCCCTGTCAGCGCCACCGTGGTCACCACCCAGACGGTGAGAACATCCCCTCAGCCAGGAAACACTGTGTTCGAAGTGTTTGAACATTTAGTAAATATTGTGAGGCAGGAGATGACAAAACTGTTTGTGTGGTAAAGCTGGTTTGATGTTACTAACGCTAGCTTCAAGGGAACACCACCCCTCCTAAATCCGGTCTCTCTCTCTCTCTCTGCCTCCGCAGGGCAAGTTACCGGCTCGAATCACAGTCCCCCTGTCTGTCCTCAGCCACCCACTCAAAAGCAAGAGTGTGGTGACCACGCCCATACTGAAGGGAAACATCAACACCAAGTGAGTCCTCTTAACAGTGTCTCTGTCCCACTCTGTCTGCCAACCACCACGGCAAGAAGGTCCACTAAGTAGCGTGTGTGTCTGTGTGTCTGTGTGTGTGTGCGGTGTGTGTGTCTCTTCCGAGCAGCATTGGCAGTCTGGGCAGGAACATCATCCTGACCACCATGCCTGCAGGCACTAAGCTGATAGCTGGGAACAAGCCGGTCAGCTTTGTCACCGCACAGCAGTTACAGCAGCTGCAACAGCAAGGCCAGGCCACACAGGTTAGCTTGCCCACACACCATCACATCACCCCGTTATCATATGGTCAAAATAAACAGACTTTTACCATCCCAGTTGGTACAAGTTGGTACATCCGTGTCTTTCAGGTGCGTATCCAGACAGTTCCGGCTCAACAGCTCCAGCAGCGCACAGTCTCAGGCTCTCCTAAGTCTGTTTCCACGGTGGTGGTCACCACGGCACCCTCACCCAAACGCACCCCTGAACCCCCACCGCCCCAGTGAGGCCGGGGAGGGAGGGATCTCCAGGGTCCACATCCTCTACATGGATGAACAGCCAGGCCCCAGCCCATTACAGCAGCACCCTCACACTCTGTTCTAATGTCTGGGCTTGGTTTCAGCACACCTGTGGCAATGACGGCACTGAGAGCCCTTTGGTGACGTCTCCCTGGGCTCATTCAGCTGCATATGTAAATGTCATGTCATTCAATTACATTATTTCTCCTTGTTTATTCAACAGATAAAATGTGTATTTTTCACCCACGCCTGTGCCTCCCTTTTTATTTCTATTCACTGAAGTTTCGAACAAATGGAAGCAGATTCGCGAAATAAATTAGATGAGTTTGTGCAAGATGTTTTCCATGTCATTGATAAGGGTAGTCAACAGTACTATCACTTCAGAGAATATTTTGAGTGCGCTTAACACAGAATGGCAGCTCATTTGTATCAAATACATTGGTTAATTCATGCAAACTCTTAAAGTAGTTTTGTTTTATGTAGTTATCACAGTAGTAGTATTGTAAATAAGTAGATTGAAATGAACCTGGCATTGTGACAATCAGCTTGGACGTTTCAGGAAGTGAATGCAACTCTGCAAACAGGTGGGACCAGAGTAAATGTTTAACTTGCTAGAACTGAACAATGTTGGGTAAGCTGCTGTCAGAATTTCAAAATAAGCAAACACTGTATGAATGTATTTTGGTTGTGTATTTCAGTGCATTATAATTTGACGTCTGAATTTCTTTTTTCTCTCCCATCTCAGACTGTAATAGGTTTTCGACATTTCATAAATGTTATGGATGTGATCGTAAAGAAAGTATAAATGTGCAAGTAGAAGACACGTGAATTTGGTTAGCCATGTCCTCTAAACCATGGCCAATCAACATAGTCAAGCATAAAAAAGTAGGGAATTCCTTGCAGTAATTCTTCATAGTGAGTCTACTCTTCATCCGACTCTTGCAGCAGTGCTTTGTGAGAGCTTGAACTGGAGGACGTTTTTTTCATTCCGATCTCTATGTCACTGGGCGTTCCGGAACATCGTTTGACAGCGCTGTTGGGGCAGGAGAACAGAACATCGACCATTTGCTGACTCAAACTAGGAAGCAATATCAAGATAACATTAGCCAATCAGTAATGAAAAGGCGAAAGGCCAATGTTCACTGTATCACTATAGTAAAGTATATAAAACAGGAACCAGTGCATGAGACAGTATGTGAGGGTGAAGGCAATGCTGACAAGTGACATGGTGACATCTGTTACACAAGCAGTGAAGGAGGATACTCACAACCAGACCAAGGAGAAGTTCACGCCCACAATCATCAGAGCCACGGCTAAATGCCAACAGAAACACATCGTGACAAACATGACGTTGTCATGCAAGTCCAGATTCCACTCTTGTCCATTTAACGGGTACAGCACAAAGCCAATCTGAAAGAGCAAAGGCATGTGCCCTACAGTTCAGTACAAGAGCAAACTGGAAGAACAGGGTACTACCAAAACAACTCCCCCCACACACACACACACACACACATATTTTGGTTGCAGTGGGGATGTATTACCTGGTAGAACCAGGAGCCTTGAAGGACTGCCAGACTGGCCCTGAGCAGCTCCAGGAGGATGTTGTCTTTTAGGAACACCTCTAGCAGGGTGGTGGCGGAGCCTCCAAACACCGCCACCAGCAGCAGGGAATGGATGTGAGAGTCCAGGGGGGGGCGCATGTGGACGTGGAAGTAAAACAGGAACCCTGGCAGAAGATAAACACAGGAACACATCATGTCCGCACCCCGCTGGCTTGACAAGCTGTTAAGTGATCCGTGACGGTGTCGAACAGAAAAAACTGAGGGATTTACCTTCGACAAAGAGAGCCATGGAGAGGCCAAGCCGGTCTAGACCTGGAGGAGCGGAAGGTGACGAGAAACTGAGAACGTCTGCAATTCCAGAGATCCCATAGAACAGGTACATTGTGCTGTGTTGCCAGTTCATCAACTTCACCCAGGACTGGCCCTCGTGGTCGTAAAGCCGGGCATGTGGGCCGTCTGGCACAAACTGTTCAGCCATTATGCCTGTAGAGGAAGACCACAGGACAGGACCTCAGGCTTCATCTATGTTGACTGGTCAGAGTGTGAGACAACAGAGCACTCACCAACAAAGGCAAAGAAGATTTTGATGATCCCTTCAATTAAGTCCATTCTTGTGAAGAATGGGTGCAGTTTCTGTCTTCCTTTGGCCTGTTGCTTCCTCCAGCAGTGTTGAAGTGGGAGTTTCACTGACCACCACAGGCCAAACAGCAGAAAGAAGCTCCCGGGAAGAGCATGTCCCTTGAAGTTGGCCATCTTTCTACACTTCTCCCTAAAATACACAGCACATACAATAAAGTTTCACGTCTAATTTAGTTTGATTTTTTTGTCCACAATTTTTTTTAATCCACAAACAGATCATTATGACAAATATTTATGACCTTGCAAAATACAATAGTCATAGCCACGCTGTGGATATTAACCCTGCTACCTGTGTCCCATAAGGGGTGACAACAGCACCTCTTATGGGACACACCATGGCAACATAACATTCAGCATAAAATGTAATCAAATTGAATATCAAACAACATGGGCACAACACGAAAGTCCTCATTTCATAAATTCAGCATTAAATCATTATGTACACAACATCATTTTAAATTCAAACCTTTTTTTATTTAAGTTACAGTAGGCTACATCATGTATTCATTTTCAACTATACCTGCCCTAATGTTATAAATTGTGCTGGGGAAGGGTAAGGTGACTTAATTCCCAAGATAATTTTGTTTCTAAAGGATAACAAGTAGAATACACTATAGATCAACTTTCAACTTTGCTTCTGAATCAAAATATATTTTTGGAAAACACAAACAATACAAATACAGGTTGAATTGTTTTGCATAAACAAAAAGTATCCTGTTATGAAACCTGTTATTTTGGGTTAGGACCATCACATGATCACGTTTTACCTAATTTCATAACCACACATGCAAAGATCTCAGATATATATATTTACATTACATTACATTGAACCCAAACAACACTTATAAATTCAAGAGACAATGTGATTTTGGTTAAATTATGTATCAATCAGGTCTATTCATTGTTTCTTATGGTTGTATAACCAAAGAACTTAACATTGATCATTCCCTTTTACACATGTAGCCTACTCTGTGGGCATTGTGAACTACTTCGTTTCCATTCTTCTCTGGGTTTCTAAGCGCAGAGGACAAGATGTGTTTACATATAGGAGTGGTATTCCTTCTGTCTGTTTTCTCGCTTGCTAACCTTGGTATCATCTTTTAACATGAATGAATAAGCAGTATCTTTCATCTTGGCAAGAAATCCAACTTCTCATATTAGGATATCATCCGGCTTTTTAATTTGGTCACATTTGTGGAATTTTTGTGGATAAAAATATATCAAGCATTTAGAAAATAATTAGCACTGTATGCTTTCACTATACGGAACGCTGAATTTCATTAATTGTTCAGGTTAAGCTTTGTGTTCCTTCCCGTCGTTTTCAATCAGTGGTGGAGCTCCTATAGCGTCTATTTAGCAGTTTTTTGTTGTTGATAAAAATAAAATAAAATAATTTAAACTTTACCTTGCTCGGTGTTTAATGTCCTAAATTAATTCTGGCCGTAGTGAGGGGCATAGTCTGAACCCGTCGGCGAAACTGAGCACCTGTTCGTCTACCTGTAGTAATGTACCCATCACGTGATCCTGTCATGATTTGCATGATTCGTGTGTGTCCAAGGAGGCCAGGGCCGTTCCCAAGGGAACAAATTAAGACAAATAAATGGTCAGTGGTGGATGGTGTATACTGATTTAATAATTCAATTAACTTTTCTTTGATTGGAATGCCTTTCAAATCGACTGATTGAATCTGAGAAAATAACATCCGCCACGGTGTTGCAGGTTTGCATTTGTTGAAGTCTACTTCAAGGTTGTTGTCACAACGACGTTACGGTGTTGTCTTTTCAGCCTGGTGCATTTTGTATAGGCTAAATTAAGTCTACACATCGACATTTAAAGTAACAGTATAAATCCTTGCATGAATAGACATTCCTAACCCTCCGAAAGGATAACAAATACATTTAAGAATTAGTCTTATTTACTCAGGGTTGGGAGTTCAGAGGGCCCAGGGTGCACCCTGGGAGGCTTGTTAAGTTAATGTGTAATCCTACTGTTAGGGTGATGCGCAGATACCTGGGGATATTATTTACGAGCAAATGAACTTTGCTCCATCCGAAATAATTGTTTTATTGCAGATATGTCAGTCTCTCTCCCTCTCTAGATGAATCATTCAAAACCAACACCTGTTTATTTATATTTGATTACATAAACAACACTGATATCCTACTACTAGGCTATGTAAAAAATAAATAGGTACAAAAACATTTACACATCATTCTGCTCTTGCAATTTAAGTGATATATTATCTATTAATGAATATATTTTTATAATGACGTGCTGGAATTAGAGTATTGCACAGAACAATTTCTTCTCTCGAAAAGGATTTTCAGAGGATACCACAGGTGTCACCAGCGGGTCTTCTTTAGCATGAGCTTCACAGAAGGCCATCAGGTCAGCTGCTGCTTTAGACACCTGCACACACAACTGAATCAACTTCTGCTTTGGCATCATACAATGGTTGAATTCAATTCGTATCTGCCCGGCCTGCTTACTTACCAGCATCCGTTCAATGTTGACTTCAAGTTTCAGTTGTTCCACAGTCTTTCTGGCATCGGCTATTTTGGCCATGTTATTGGACATCCTCACCCTTCCTGTTGTATCTCAGCCTGGTGGTGACAATTGGACCATGCCTTTAAAGTAATTACTGTTTTTTTAAAACGTTAAAGGTGCAGGGGATACAGTTATGGTGCCCTTTTGCATTATAAATAAATGCCAACCCGTTGGATTAAGCCACAAGGACACTGTTTTAATTTGCTTGTTATTCATACTCCCTGTGTCTCAGCTGGAAGTGGCACAGTGAGGGCCTCTAAGGGGGAGGTGCAGGCCCAGACAACATTCCCTAGAGGGGCTTCCCCTGATCTACCTAAGAAGTAAATAGGCTACACCTCTCTCCTTTTCTGTTACTCTACTCTGTAACACAATGGTCCACAAACGATTGTCTGTGTTGACCGTCCTTTAAGAGAAAATATGATGCTGGGTGATTTTAAGTTGTAGTCGTTGTATTTCTGTTACGTGGCACGTGAATGAAGAAGAGATACCTTATTGATATCATCTCGGTATCTGTGGACCTGCAACACTTTGTTGCTTTGCTGGTCCACATGTCTTGCCTTAGCCTGTCCACTCACTTCTCAGAGAGAATCAACTTTTCATTTATATTTTTAATCTGCCTCCATACAAAAGAATGAGAAAGTAATGTTTATTTTTTTGTCATTGCAAAGTACATCTTGCTCAGTTAAAACTTATTCAAAGTGTGAATTTCAATATCAAACATGCACAGTAACTGCTACTATTGCTAAATGTATCTTTCCCACAGCAATCTATTAAAATCATTTTTTCAAAGTAAATTATCATATAATGTTTGATACATATACATATCAATTACATATCAATGTAAATGTTTGATAAATGTTTCCCACTTACCACTGAACGATTACCAACTGACTGATAGATCCAGGGCTCCTGAAGTAAAGGGTTCTCTACCCATGTACTGTTACAAATGAAGAGATTAAGACGATGATGGGGAAGAGTAGGTGGGGATGTTGCCTCCTCTCATAATTAGCGCTGGTTCTTCCCCCATGTAGAGTTTAATGCAGCCATAACAGACGACATGGGGTGTGACCTTTCTCTCTTGACTGTGTCACCCACATATCATAGACGCCAATCCAAATATCTGGTTGAATCCATCTGATAAGACTCACAGATAGAACAGGCTGTTGGTAGTGTGAAAACGGCTCTGTTACATGTCTCCTGTGTGGAAACTACATGTGAGTAACTATGAGCTTTTGGCAGAAGTTTCAGTTGAAATAACCTTGGATCGTTTTCTTAAATGGTATTAAATGTTAGCGGTATAGGTTTTTACTAAAGTGGATCATCTTACAACAAGAAGATCATTTTACAATCATAGAGGCCTAATCTGAACCTGAATAATGTTTCACAGAAGTTCCACAGAATGAAATTATCCATTGTTAAGCAAAACCCCATTCGTGATACTGTAAGGTCTTTGTGACGGAATGGACGAACAAGTTGAAATGCTCATTTTATATTTCTTCCGTGCTCCACAAAAGCGAGCTGGAGAGTCTTAACCAATTAGATAAATTCTTCCTCAATTGACTGTAGCCTACATGTATGGTATCATCAACATAAGATAGATGCACCAAATACACATATCTATAAAATAGCTAACCTGTATTTCTGGTTCCACTACAGGAATTAAGATTAGAAATCCAAAACGTTCAGTAACTGCAGCAGACCCATCTCTATTAGAATCAGAAACTGCAGTGTTGTTAGACGGCAGCAGGAGGCACTGTGCCTTTCCAGTTTCAATCCATGCAGGTGTTCCCTTCACTTACAGTATTATGACATAAATGGAGTCCAAATTGTATTTGCTGCTGTGAGTTGGTGGATGATTAATATAGCCTATACTATGCCAATCATAGTGCATGGCATTTGTGAGCACAATACAGTCTACTCTTGTCTGCCGGTCAATTAGGCCTAAGTATTAGCCTATTCTCGTAGTCTAGAAACGTTTATTAAGATGGACAATTATGGCCAAGTCTATAGTTTATTAAAGGCGTATTCCAAGATTGAGAATAGTCAACATCACTGACATAATCTAGGCACACCTTTTCGTTTCCAGTAATTGCGTTGTTTTGGTATGCCTTTCAAAAATACATAAGCCTAACAAAAATATAATGACGAGGCATTTGCTAAATTTCATTCATTTATTTGTGTTCAGTGACAAGCAACCTTGCTGCAGCGACCTCCACATCTAGCAGGTGCAGTAGTACGCGGCGATGTCGTTGTCCCAGTTCCCGAACAGGCCCTGGCCCACATCTCTGAGACGGTACTGAATTCCTGCTGAGAATTTGCGCCTGCTTCCTTCCTTCTTGATTCGTGACCACACAGTCAGGGAGCAGCGGCTTGACACCACCAAGGAGGAGGCATGGTTTCTCCAACGATACGGCACGATCGGGACATCGTCATCTATATGGATATCGAGAGCCTCTCCACCACAACTTTGATCGTACACGTAATGACTGTCTTCAAACAGGCGTGCACAAATCTTATTGCCGTTCAAATCTTTCAACGAGGCAGGTTCTGGACATAGTGCATGCAAGACCACCATGCACGACGCGCCCAAAATCAAAGCAATGATTGTCCTCATGTTGTCCTATGAGAGTGCAGACATGGACACACTTGGTCATGTTTATATAGCGTTATACTATCGGTTGTGTTGCGTAATTGTTGGTCTAAGCTGAGAACATGAATGTTCTGTCAGGTGCGCCCAAGGTTATCCTACGAAAGGTTAGACAGCGCATCCGATAAAGAATTGACCAACACCAGTACCAGAGACAGCTTACAATGTTTGTAAATTCTTGCGTGCAGGCTTAATTACATTTTTTTTTTTTTTCTCTAAAGATGAAGTTGACACTGTCCTATAATTTTTGTCGTCTTAAACTGCAAATAGTTGTTGTGTCATTTGAACCCACTTAATTGAAGGCTGACTGTGTTTGGCACCTTTCAGTCACTCACTTGCCCCCATATTTTATGTTCTTTTTTATGTCAACAAGACCTTCCTATATTCAAGATGTTTTCTTGAAACTGTGTTGTGTTTAGAATGCCACACTTGGGTTTTAGGCATTTTCAGTATTGTTTGATCAAACAGTTAGCTTTATCTGTTTATTATATTTGAGTTTATCATAGATATAATCTATGTTAAACTGAACACTTATATGTTATGTTATGCTAGGTTTCTTTGCGTTGTCTTGTCCCAAGAATTTCAGTGCCCAGTCTGACCTTGTGTTGTTCTGTGCATCTGACAATAAAAGACTTGAACTTGAAGTGGGGTAACGTGGCCAATGACACAAGCCTAGTCTGTCACCTGACCTTATCTGTCTGGTTTAGACCAGTCCAATTTGACACCTAAGGCCAGCCCAACACAGCTATGAACTACTGCAGCTGCCTCCTTACCTGTTGTCTGGCTGTTCACTCACAGTGACTCACATTCAGACTAGAAGCTCATGTTTTAGGTTAAATGCTAATTCAGTTGAAATAACCTTAGATCGTTTTCTTAAATGGTATTAAAGCGGTATAGGTTTTTACAAAAATGGATCAGTCTTACAACAAGTACATCATCTTACAATCATCAAATAGAGGCCTAATCTGAACCTGAATAATGTTTCACAGAAGTTCCACAGAATTAAATTATCCATTGTTAAGCAAAACCACACATTCGTGATACTGGAAGTGTCTTTGTGACCGAATGGAGGAACAAGTTGAAATGCTCATTTCTTTTCTTCTTCCATGCTCCACAAAAGCAAGCTGGAGAGTCTTAACTAATTAGAGCAATTCTTCCTCAATTGACTGTAGCCTACATGTATGGTATAGGCTTATCATCCACATAAAATAGATGCACCAAACAGACACAAATCTGTAGAATAGCTAACCTGTATTTCTGGTTCCACTACAGGAATTAAGATTAGAAATCCAAAACGTTGGAACGTTCACTTACAGTATTATGACATAAATGGAGTCCAAATTGTATTTGCTGCTGTGAGTTGGTGGATGATTAATATAGCCTATACTATGCCAATCATAGTGCATGGCATTTGTGAGCACAATACAGTCTACTCTTGTCTGCCGGTCAATTAGGCCTAAGTATTAATAATACTTCTCGTAGTCTAGAAACGTTTATTAAGATGGAGAATTATGGCCAAGTTTATAGTTTATTAAAGGCATATTTCAAGATTGAGAATAGTCAACATCACTGATTTAGTCTAGGCACACCTGTTCGTTTCCAGTAATTGCGTTGTTTTGTTTTGGTATGCCTTTCAACAATACAT
Organism: Thaleichthys pacificus; assembly: GCA_023658055.1. Taxonomy (NCBI): domain Eukaryota; kingdom Metazoa; phylum Chordata; class Actinopteri; order Osmeriformes; family Osmeridae; genus Thaleichthys; species Thaleichthys pacificus. The sequence goes on from CM042858.1 coordinate 9,876,212, forward strand.
GGGCCTAACAAAAATATAATGACGAGGCATTTGCTAAATTGCATTCATTTATTTGTGTTCAGTAACCAGCAACCTTGCTGCAGCGACCTCCACATCTAGTAGCAGGTGCAGTAGTACGCGGAGATTTCGTTGTCCCAGTTCCCAAACAGGCCCTTCAAGGACCTGCCGCCCTTGGCCACATCTTTGAGACGGTACTGAATTCCTGCTGAGAATTTGCGCTTGCTTCCTTCCATATGGATTAGTGACCACACAGTCAGGGAGCAGTGGCTTGACACCACCAAAGAAGAGGCACGACTTTTCCAACGGGACGGCATGGCCGGGACTTTGTCACCTATGTGGATATCGAGAGCCTCTCCACCACAACTTAGATCGTTTAAGTAGTGACTGTCTTTAAACAGGCGTGCACAAATCTTATTGCCGTTCAAATCTTTCAACGAGGCAGGATCTGGACATAGTGCATGCAAGACCACCATGCACGACGCTCCCAAAATCAAAGCAATGATTGTCCTCATGTTGTCCTATGAGAGTGCAGACATGGACACACTTGGTCATGTTTATATAGCGTTATACTATCGGTTGTGTTGCGTAATTGTTGGTCTAAGCTGAGAACATGAATGTTTTGTCACAGGTGCGCCCAAGGTTATCATATGAAAGTTTAGACAGCGCATCGATAAAGAATTTACCTACACCAGTATCAGAGACAGTTGCTTACAATGTTTGTAAATGCTTGCGTTCAGGCTTAATTTTAAAAAAAATCTCTAAATATGGAGTTGACACTGTCCTATAATTTTTGTCGTCTTAAACTGCAAATAGGTAATGAGTTGTGAATTTGAACCCACTTAATTGAAGGCTGACTGTGTTTGGCACCTTTCAGTCACTCACTTGCCCCCGTATTTTATGTTCTTTTTTATATCAACAAAGCCTTCCTATATTCAAGATGTTTTCATGAAACTGTGTTGTATTTACATTCCTGACATTTGCTGGTAACTATTTTGGACATTTGGATACTGATCCTTATTGTGGCAAATTATGTGTCACATTCAGTATGACAAGTATTACATTCTTCAGTATCTTTGAAGATAACATCAAACAAACAATCTATTTGCTCTTCTATTAAATGTAAATATAACATATATCTAAAGAGCTCTACAAGACTAAGTTTGCCTATTGGAATGTGTACAAAGGGTGTGTCTCCTGTCATCTCCAACCATAGCATAGTTAGTCTTAAATCAGTTTTCCAAATACAGTACAGAACTATCTCATCAGACATGAAGGTTAAATACATACAAAAAATACTATTCCCAGTGGAATATAATGTGAATCATGGCGTTGTCTTGTCCTAAGAATTTCAGTGCCCAGTCTGACCCTGTGTTGTTCTGTGCATCTGACAATAAAAGACTTGAACTTGTGAGCACTTGTCTGCCGGTCAATTAGGCCTAAGTATTAATAATATTTCTCGTAGTCTAGAAACGTTTATTAAGATGGACAATTATGGCCCAGTCTATATTTTATTAAAGGCATATTCCAAGATTGAGACTCGTCAACGTCACTGACATAATCTATGCACACCTTTTCGTTTCCAGGAATTGCGTTGTTTTGTGTTTGTATGCCTTTCAAAAATACATAGGTCTGACAAAAATATAATGACGAGGCATTTGCTAAATTGCATTCATTTATTTGTGCTCAGTGACCAGCAACCTTGCTGCAGCGACCTCCACATCTAGCAGGTGCAGTAGTACGCTTCGATGTCGTTGTCCCAGTCCGATATGAGGCCCTGCTCCACATCTTTGAGACGGTACTGAATTCCTGCTGAGAATTGGATCATGCCTTCCTTCCTTCCTGATTCGTGGCCACACAGTCAGGGAGCAGCGGCTTGACACCACCAAGGAGGAGGCACGGTCTCTCCAACGGTACGGCATGATCGGGACATCGTCGTCTATGAAGATATCGAGAGCCTCTCCACCACAACTTTGATCGTACACGTAGTGACTGTCTTCAAACAGGCGTGCACAAATCTTATTGCCGTTAAAATCTGTCAACGTGTCAGGTTCTGGACATAGTGCATGCAAGACCACCATGCACGACGCTCCCAAAATCAAAGCAATGATTGTCCTCATGTTGTCCTCTGAGAATGCAGACATGGACACACTTGGTCACGTTTATATAGGGTTATACTGTCGGTTGTGTTGCGTAATTGTTGGTCTAAGCTGAGAACATGAATGTTTGGTCACAGGTGTGCCCAGGGCCGGAGTACCCATTTTCAGCCCGGGAGTGTAATGGCCACAACCAGCCCATCCCCACCAGGGGCCGAGCCATACGTTGTAAACATTCGGGGCTTAGCCCGAACCTAGGACCTAGTCAAGGTTTTGATGTGAGCTGAAATCGGAACTTCACATGAGATTTTTAGCATTAATTTCAGTGCAAAATCGTTTTTTGAGCTTTATGTAGGCCTAATATAAACATTACGTTGGACTCATATTGTTAGGCTATATTTTACCTGAAAGATTCGGGGCTTTTGGGAACATATTTTTCCCATCCTTGCAGGAACCTAGATTTATGAAGTCACAGATCCTTCTTTTTTACCTGGCTTTTTCAGTTCCTCCTGGCATCTTTCCCCCATCCATTTGATTCTTTTCGCATCAGCTTAATCTTGCTACCTCCCTCCACAACAATTAATGATGGTTTAGGGTTGTCTCCATGGCAACCACCTTGGTACAAGCATAGACATATATGTCTATGGGTACAAGTGCTTGTGTTTGAGAGAGAGCATGCACGACAAAGTTGAAAAGGCACTTTTTAATGCACGCCACGGTCTGATTATGCGCTTATTTAAATTAAAACCTAGTGTAGCCTGTTAGCTTATTATCAGTCACACAGTAACTTAACAAACTTAACACATAGTTTTGTTTGGTGTGTGAAAAAAACTAACAAAGAGAAAACAGGCGATCTGCCGGCCCAATTTATGAGCTGGCAGAGCGGCCCATAGATGTATATATCTATGGAGCGGCCCACCTGGAATTATCCCGATTCTACCGATTGCCACTCCGGGCCTGGGTGTGCCCAAGATTATACTACGAAAGCAGCGCATCCGATTATGAATTGACCAACACCATTACTGTAGGCCTACCCTACCAGACAGTTGCTTACAAGGTTTGTAAATGCTTAATTGCGTTCAGGCTTAATGAACATTTTTGATTTCTTACTCTAAAGATGGAGTTGACACTGTCCTATTTTGGTCGTCTTAAGATACAAATAGATAGAGTTGTTGTGAATTTGAACCCACCTTATTGAAGGCTGATGTCAACAAAGTCTTCCTATATTCAAGATGTTTTCATAAAACTGTGTGGTGTTTACAATGCCACACTTGGGTTTTAGGCATTTTCAGTATTGTTTGATCAACCAGTTAGCTTTCACTGAGTGAAGTGGGGTAACTGTGGACAAGGACACAAGCCTAGTCTGTCACCGAATTGGCAAGGGTGCTGTTACTGGGGCTTTTTCCCAGAGAACTGTATATCAAGTACAGTCTGAACTGAAAAACACTGAGGTGTGGAAAAAAAATTAGCCACAGTCAAACCCAGATTACCTGATGATAGGTTTCCCTGACCTAATCTGTCTGGTTTAGACCAGTCCAATTTGACACCTAAGGTCAGCCAAACACAGCTGTGAACTACTGCAGCTGCCTCCTTACCTGTTGTCAGACCTTACCTAACAATGTGTGGGTGACTGGAGTAGGCTACAAGGCAGAAATAATGTAACCAATTGCTATATTATTTTGATTGAATGTCTGTGAAAACAAGTCAAACAACTACTTGTTCAACTCCTAACTTAGAAGTGGACATTTGCTGGTAACTATTTTGGAAATGTGGATACTGATCCTTAAATCCTATTGTGGCAAATGATGTGTCACATTCAGTATGACAAGTATTACATTCTTCAGTATCTTTGAAGATAACATTGAACAAACAATCTATTTGCTCTGCTATTAAATGTAAATATAACATATATCCAAAGAGCTCTACAAGACTAAGTTTGCCTATTGGAATGTGTACAAAGGGTGTGTCTCCTGTCATCTCCAACCATAGCATAGTTAGTCTTAAATCAGTTTTCCAAATACAGCACAGAACTATCTAATCAGACATGAAGGTTAAATACATTTAAAAAAAAAAAGTTTATTAAGATGGACAATTATGGCCAAGTCTAAAGGCATATTCCAAGATTGAGAATAGTCAACATTACTTACATAATCTAGGTACATCTTTTCGTTTCCAGTAATTGTGTTGTTTTGTGTTGGTATGCCTTTCAAAAATACATAGGTCTGACAAAAATATAATCACGAGGCATTTGTTAGATTTCATTCATTTATTTGTGCTCAGTGACAAGCAACCTTGCTCCAGCGACCTCCACATCTAGCAGGTGCAGTAGTACGCGGCGATGTCGTTGTCCCAGTTCCCGAACAGGCCCTGGCCCACATCTCTGAGACGGTGCTGAATTCCTGCTGAGAATTTGCGCTTGCTTCCTTCCTTCTTGATTCGTGACCACACAGTCAGGGAGCAGCGGCTTGACACCACCAAGGAGGAGGCACGGTCTCTCCAACGGTACGGCATGATCGGGACATCGTCGTCTATGAAGATATCGAGAGCCTCTCCACCACAACTTTGATCGTACACGTAGTGACTGTCTTCAAACAGGCGTGCACAAATCTTATTGCCGTTCAAATCTGTCAACGTGTTAGGTTCTGGGCATAGTGCATGCAAGACCACCATGCACGACGCTCCCAAAATCAAAGCAATGATTGTCCTCATGTTGTCCTCTGAGAGTGTAGACATGGACACAATTGGTCACGTTTATATAGCGTTATACTATCGGTTGTGTTGCGTAATTGTTGGTCTAAGATGAGAACATGAATGTTTTGTCACAGGTGCGCCCAAGCTTATCCTACGAAAGGTTAGGACAGTGCATCCGATAAAGAATTGACCAACACCAGTACCAGAGACAGCTTACAATGTTTGTAAATTCTTGCGTGCAGGCTTAATGATTTTTTTTCTTTCTCTGAAGATGGAGTTGACACTGTCCTATAATTTTTGTCATCTTAAACTGCAAATAGATATGAGTTGTTGTGAATTTGAACCCACTTAATTGAAGGCTGACTGTGTTTGGCACCTTTCAGTCATTCACTTGCCCCCGTATGTTATGTTCTTTTTTATATCAACAAAGCCTTCCTATATTCAAGATGTTTTCATGAAACTGCGTTGTATTTACAATGCCACACTTGGTATTTGGGCATTTTCAGTATTGTTTGATCAACCAGTTAGCTTTCACTGAGTGAAGTGGGGTAACGTGGCCAATGACACAAGCCTAGTCTGTCACCGAATTGGCAAGGGTGCTGTTGCCTTTTTCCAGAGAATTGTATCTTAAGTACAGTCTGAACTGAAAAACATAGCCCCAGTCAAACACCGGGTTACCTGAGGATAGGTTTGCCTGACCTACTCTGTCTGGTTTAGACCAGTCCAATTTGACACCTAAGGCCAGCCCAACACAGCTGTGAACTACTGCAGCTGCCTCCTTACCTATTGTCTGGCCATTCACTCACAGTGACTCACATTCAGACTAGAAGCTCATGTTTTAGGATATGACTGCAAATGCACAGTCCTTAACAGATAGCAACATTTACATGCATGATGCTAACAATGTGTGGGTGACTGGAGTAGGCTACAAGGAGGAAATAATGTTACTAATTGCTATATTATTTTGATTAAATGTCTGTGAAAACAAGTCAAACAACTACTTGTCAATTCCTAATAAACAATCTATTTGCTCTGCTATTAAATGTAAATATAACATATATCTAAAGAGCTCTACAAGACTATACAAGTTTGCCTACTGGAATGTGTAGCAAGGGTGTGTCTCCTGTCATCTCCAACCATAGCATAGTTAGTCTTAAATCACTTTTCCAAATACACAACAGAACTATCTGTGACTAACTATGAAGGTTAAATACATTCAAAAAGAAAATAACAAAATAGATAAAGGCTTCTAAACCTTTTGAGCAGAGCTCTAATTCTGCCCCAGTGGAATATAGTGTGAATCAAGCAATCAATTTCATTTCATTCAGTTCATTTAAAAAGTGGACAAATCAACAATGTAATGTCAAATGCATCAGTTTTATTGAGAATACAACTTAATCTTGGACATGTCAAGATGAGAAAACTTTGGTTTCCAATTACTAATAAGATGCGTTCCCTTTGGACTGAAAACCAGCTCCAAAACACAGTGCTATTACAGGAGCTGAATCTAACTGTCTGGACCACAGATGCCACAGCAAGGTTCATCAAGCAGTATCCATGTCTTCGACATTTGAGACACCACCATCATTGTTTGCCATGTAACAGTGTAAACAAACAGAAAAGACCACACTGTGAAAACAAGAGATACACATCTTAACACATGACAGTGAACTTGATGAACATATTGAGGTTGAGGTGCAAATGTCTTACCTCCCATGACCAGCACTTTATTTCCCCAAGGCCTGTTCAATAGCCACCAATATTGGAGCCATTTTCTGCTCGCTATCCACATAGCCTGACCCCTCCTGAAAAAGGTTGTCTTTTTATTGTCCATACAATCAAATTGAGTACACTGTCTACAAATTAAATGCAAGGGGATCCAATTGACATTTGAATCAAGTAGTACCTTCTTTGAATGAACCAACTTGCCATTCACCATCACTTCAAACCAGCCAGAAGTTGTTGGAGTGCTTTCACTAGTCTGTTGGATAAATCAAGTTTACAGAACAATCAAGTTAATAAGCAGAAACACACAGTTTACCAAATCAACTCCTGATGAGCTACTGTAGGCTATATAGCCCTTTTTTATCCATATCAAATGCTTACAATCTCAAGGTCGCCTGGGAATTCATCCTCAAGCTGGGTCATGAGCCTGGTGAACTGAAAAGACATGACAGTTCATCAAGGTATATCTAATCACACAGTTCACCGCTGCAGCTAGAACGATCTGAGATTATTTCCAAGATCGCTTACCTTGGGCCTGTACCCTCATCCACCGCTAAAGACAAACAAATAGGCTGGTTAAACCGAGTAACATTCCCTGCATAACTGTAGAGGTAGCTTGTTAGGTAACTTTGCTAAATGCCTTTATTAAACCTCCACTAAAAATAGACAACACCAATAACTTACCAGTAAATGACGTGAACTTTGACGCCCATACTGCAATTCGCAAAGGTCCTACTTTGACCGCGGTAGTGATTATTTAGACTACGATTACCCAACGATGATGTCAAGTAATGTACTTGTATTTGCCTAAAATGTGTTTGGATAGATATGAGGCGGAGCGAGTTCCGAAACATCGTCCTGGGGTTCTCTTACACAAAGAGGAGGATATACATTTTTGACATGGGGGTGAAAGCAGCATACATTGAGTTTGGCCTTCTTCACACACGCCCCATATACGCGACTAATGTATAAAAGTGGATATATGTCCATTTTATTGTGCATACATACATTTATTTTCACATTTTAAACATTTCATAATAGTCTAATAACGTACAAGCCAGATTTTGGCCACCCATTCAATTTAAACATAATGGTTTGGTTGATGAATTCGATCTCCTAGTTTCAGTGTTGTCATCACGTGACGTTCTCTAGGCGCATTCGACATGGACTGACTTCATGCAGCGCTACAACGCTTTTGTAATTATTCTGACACCTTCAGTTTCGCCAACGCTCAAATCCGGACCAAACAGTTTAATTGAATTAAAAATGTGTTGAAGAAAGGGTTTTAGTCCGCCTCTTCACTAACGGAAAGACTAAGTTTAATTATAAATAAAGTAAAGTAAGCAAACAGCGCTTGATCGGCCATGACTGACGTCAACGCAGCAAACCACGAGAAGCTGGAATGTCTGACTTTACAGAGCCGTTTTCAACTCCTCCCCGACTGCAAGCGGCTACTCTCGCCGGTCGTTTCATGCAGCCTCAGTCCATGTCGAGCGCACCTAGTGTGACTGTCCGATGGCTGTAAGCCTACTGTTACTTCAACATACTGTAAAAGGCACTCATATTCGCGTATCTTAACAAAATTGAATAGTGAATGTGCTAAATAAGTGCATAACTATTATTATCGTTTTGCTAGATTTAATACAAATTGTATTGTACAATAGGGCCTATATAAACGTGTGTTCATCCAAGTAAAGTTGACCGTATTTTCTTTTGTGACAAAGCCTGGAAACTTTCCCAAATGAATGTATCAGACAGTGACTACAATTCCAATTTTTTGTGTAGGCGTTTGGAGGGTGGCACCAGGTGTACAGGCAGCTCTTGAGGTAGCCTGTGGCCCTCCACTCTTCCTTCAATGAGGTAGATTGCCAAGGCAAACTCCTCATCATCAAGCATTCCATCACAGTCTACATCTGACAGCTTCCAGATATGGCCAAGTACTGTGTGTGGCAGGTTGCTGCTGACCATCCATTCTTTGGCCTTAGTGCTGCTCAGTTTCCCATCATTCGGACAGAGATTGTAGAATATCTCATCATATTTCGGTTTATCTTGAGCCACCACCCACTCATCTACCCGTACCACGCTCCCCTCCCCACTCTCAGTTGCGTCCTCAAACGGATCTCTCTTGTAGACAGGTTTGAAGGTTCCCAAAAAGTCAATGTCCATCATCACTGGCAGAAACTCCTTCTTCACTTCCTGCTGATGCAGTAAGGGCATCAGCTTTGCAATGTCAGTGGACAGTAACTTGTCTAAGGAAGCCATATAGCTGGATTTGAGTGTCTTGAACTTTGTAAAATCTTGACTCATGAGTTTTTCCTTGGAATAATAAAGATATAGAAAGGTTAAATGTATCAGAAGTCAAGACTGTTCAGAATGTAGGACAATCATATTCATTTACATCATGGCAAAGCATGCAGCTGTTTTAGGGTAGTAGGACACCTGCATCTTGCCACAGTCAGGGAAGTCACCAGCAGGGACCCGATGATGCTGCTGGATCTTTGAGAAGATAAGAGGGAGGTCGTAGATCAGGCTATGTTTCTTGCTGTCTTTGCAAAAGAGTGTAGGCATCTCTTGCTTCAAGTGGCTGATGATGTGTGCATGTGCCTAGGAACGAGTAGAGGAGCAATATTTCATTTCTAATGTCATTTCTAAGTGACAATTAAAAAAACAGCAGCAATTAAAAGTTAATATTTGCACGTAACATGCAAATTATCAATGAGGAATAATTAACGTTATAGGAAATAATAGGCCACGCCTCCCTCACCCTAACCGAGCGTGCTCTTTTCACCAGATCATTGAGTTTGCGTATGGCCGCATTGCGAGGCAGGTTCCTGATGTCTGTCAAGAGAGCCTCTTCCTCCACCTTCAAGCAGTTGGCAGTGGTCAGACAACAGGCGTGGCTCTGACCAGAGAGAGGTGATGTAAACTCTGAGTATCTCAGGGGTCCGAAACACTCTCCCCAGCGACCACATGAGGGCGCCATACACCCGCATCAGCTGCTGAGAGTCAACCCTGTCTGCCTTGTTCAGCACAACGCGCAGCTTGTCCTCATTGCCACGCAGCGCTACGAAGGCACGGGTAAGCTCATCGGAAAACTCGAGCTTGTGCGCGTCAAACAGGAGGATGATGCGATCCACACGTTCCGCAAACCAGCGCAACACTGCTGGAAAATCATAACCTACAGATAAGGAAGAGCAAGAAAGTGGCCTTAGATATATGTGTTAACTTAAGTATGAATTGCACAGAGTTGCTTAAGAAACAGTTGTCATTATTGTGCAAAGAGGAATGGTAACTACTGCAGAGCATTTACAGTTCCACCCATGGCTCCATCGAGACGTTTCACATCCTCGCATCCAATACAAAACCTTCCTTAGGGCTCTCAAATGATCTCATACATTCTTGTGTTTGAGACCTCACCCTATTAAGATCAGACCAGATGCATCAATGCATTCATCTATGAAAGGCATTTTGTTTCTTGATCTACAAGGTTATGAAAGATTTGATACAAATAAAGTCATGAGTCACCTCAGTTAACTGTAACTATACTAAACAATACTAAACTCCAATAGACGTACATACTGTACAAGTCCACCTTACCTCGACTCATTCTCTTTTTAGCCCCAGTCAGGATGCCTGGAGTGTCAATAATACTGATGCTTTCCAGGATCTGATTTGGCAGCTGGGCACATTGAAATCTGTAGATGGAAAAACGGTCAACAATGACGTAGATGTAGAAACATGTTGATATTGTTGACAGCTACTCTTATATAACTCCATCTCTCTTCACCTCCACAATCATTTGTATTGGCAATCTGAGTAAGGCTCGTGTGATTTACACTGCAAATGTTCTACAATCAAATCAAGCATACTCTACCTGTTAAGGAAGGCATTTCCGAAAGGGTTGAGTTTCCGAAAGGGCTTTTTTGGATCTACTGTTAGGGCATTCCCTGGGATTATACCTTCCACTTCCCCATGCATAATGGCAGTGAAACAGTCGGTAGTAGGCTCTGGTCCAACTCTGCTTCCTGGGAAGTCTTGCTCTAGGAGATACCTAACATACAAACACATACGAAGTGCATCATCCCTACATCAGTGCTACTCAGGCCAGTGATTTAAAAATGATCATATTGATACTCACTTGATGAAAGTAGTTTTTCCGGTTGAGTATTGACCCATGACTAAAATCATTGGTTTGTTGTCAAAATCTGCATCCTCAAAGCTGGAGGAGTGAAGATGATGGAAGCTGTAGTGTTTCTCTATGGGCAGTAGCCTCTTGTAGTACAGCTTTTTGAGCTCCTCTGAAACGACATGAACATCCTCCAGTGTTTTAGAACTTTTTTCTGTAAGTTCTTGACTAGACATGGTTATGTTCCTGCAGACGAATAACAAATACAGATGTCACTTAATAAACACTGTTCTCCTATTCCAGTGTTGAGGACACACTCCAGTCGCAAGGAAAAACGGTACAAAATAATTGTGAACAGAGAACCGCAACTGGTACCCGATCCAAAACAGAGACGTAGCAGAGGGAGGAGACGGGTGTTCACCACATCTGCTCAAGTGCACCAAGCGGGACTGGGTGGAGTACAGCAATGATATCAGGACATAATTCCTAATATGTAAAGGGAGCTGGGGAATAAAAAGATTAAACATGGCGTGTTTTTTGTTGTTGTGTTTTTGTTTTGTTTTGTTTTTTACAATTGGGAGGACAATCTGAGCATGGGTGTCGTATCTCCCTTTTCCCCGTCGACACGCCCACATCCCTCCAGAAAAAAAATCTAATAACGTAATTTAGGCTACTGTATACAAAATTGTAAAGGTCCAGGTGAGTGTCATAGGCCTACTTCAAAATGTACAGCTCAGTAAACAGATAGTGATACATATAGTCAGATATGATTTGAGTGCAATGATTCTGGCGCATCATGGTTGTACAACCAAATACACTGATTTCGTTCATTACAGCAGTAAGTGACACACCATTCCTCGATTTTTCTGAGGCGATTCAGTTGGCAGTTAGCGAAGAGCTAGCTGCGCGCCTGTTGGCAAGGAACAGAGACACTTCCGGTTAAGTCCAATCAGGTGAGGTTAATTATTGTCAGCATGGCTAGCTAAACTAGTTTCAGATTAAATTGTGTAATTTTAAAAATTGATTAAAGGGAATGATCAGATATTTGTTGAAAGTCTGAAACGTAACTCTACAACAGATGTTTGTGATCTAGCTAGCTAGTACACTGGCTACCTTATGACGATCTTTTTCGCTCAATTTAGACCAACTAGCTAGAGCTAGCTAGCTATCATAGAAGGTTAGCTAGAGCTAGGCTAGACCACACTGTGTTACCAATTGCGATGACTAGACTAGTGCTAGCTAACATTCGAGTAAATTGGCCAAGATTGAATGAAGTGTTTCTGTGTGTAGCAATGGCAAAACAACAGAACTCTACAAGTTAATCTACTGAGGAGCAAATTATGAAGACGGATGAATATGAGCACTTCTTTTCCTCACTTTCATTAAGGAAAGACTTAACCATGGAAGCTGTCAGTGGCCTCACAGCCCCCACTCCTTTGGCAGCCCCTCCCCCTGACATTTTGCAGTCAGAGCCTTGGATGGGATGTAAGTCAGAAAGATATTAGGCCTAATAGTCTTTCATGTTCAGTGGTTCAACATTGGTAAATAAAAAGTTCCATCGGTGTGTTCAGATATGATTAAAAAATGTGGTTACTGTTTCTCTGTTAACTGACAGCTGTTACTGCAGACATATATGATCAGTCTCTGTCTGAGGAGTATCCGTTGACAGTAGACCTGCCTGCCCGTGACTCCTCCTACGAGTGCTCGCTGTGTCTCAAAATGTTCGGGACGGCGAACTCACTCAGCAAACACCTTCTGACGCACCAACAAGAAAGACCACATGTGTGCTCCATCTGCCAGCGAGCTTTTAAACGTCACGACCACCTGTGAGTCAAATAACCATCTCAAATATCTATTTATGTATATATAAGAGCTTAACTAACTGATGGTTATGAAACTTAAAAGTAACCGTGGAATTCAAATGCTTCTGTCTGAAACGTGACCATTTGTCTCGACAGCATTGGCCACATGCAGACTCATCAGAAACGCAAGCAGTTTCCTTGTGCAGAGCCTGGATGTCGGAAGAGCTACTATGACTCTCATTCCCTGAAGCGCCACTATATGTCTCAGCATATCTCCCCCTTCGTCGCTCCCATTACCCAGTGTGTCCCTCCTCCAGCCCACTCTGCCAAGACCCAGTGGGAGCCTGTGGAAAGACCTGCTGGATTCTTTGAAGGCTCAGCAGACACATCTAATTACCACTCACTGTTCCTCTCTCCGCCACAGGCTAGATCAGACAAACTACTGCATGGTTCGGACTATTCTGCCTATGCCAGCTACAATAGCAACGAAGGTTTACCTCCCCCCGATGGCTTGCTGGTGAACAGCTGCCTAGAGCCTAACCTCTCTCAGCCTAAGTCTGTGTTAGTTCTGGCCCCATGGAGGCAGGGATCGGATAAAGGTCCTTGTAATGACTGTACAGGGGAACTACACCCATCCCAGTGGAACCCTGACCCCCAGATCCAGGAGAAGGCCCAGGCCCAGGTCCACTTTGGCAGCATGACAGGGTTGGAAGGCCCAGGCGCTCAAAGCTGGGACAGTAGAATCGACATCCCTGTCTCTGACCTCCAAGCGCTGGAGGAAATCATGTCATATGACCCGTGCAGTGGGGCAGCCAATGCCGGAACAGACAGCACAGTGATGCCCTTTGCAGCAACAGACATACCCTCTCAGTCCAAACAACTCAACGTAGTAAAACAGACATATAGCCAGATGACCTCTGAAGGTAAACACCAGGATAAACGTCAGCTTTATTCTTTTGAAAACACAAAGTCCTCCGCATGCTCCATTTCTATCATACCCTCCAAGCCCGCTCTCCGCGCCGCTCACAGCTTCACTCAGTCAGCCCTCCCAAACCAGCCCAACCCCGGTGGGCCACCGCCGCCTATCCTCCCTCCTGTCCTCTACAGCATGGTCAAATCAAAGGCGTGTCTAGACGGGGTGGACATGAAGAAGAGGAGCGAGAGGCGCAAGAAGTTGCCGACGGCACATCTCCCTGCTCCGCCTCTCCCCCCCGTCCCCCCAGCCTCCACCCTCCTAGCTCCTCGGCGGCCCCGGCCTCGCCCGCTCCACCTGGTCTCCCCCAGCCAGGTGGCCATGGCCTCTTTCTCAGACAGCTCAGCCTGCCAGCACGTCAAGGTACTCTCTTTTACTCACGGCTTCACCTGTTTCAAGCGTCTGTTTGGCTCTGATAAAAGAGAAAAGAAAGGTCACATTATAAAATAAGACAATAGAATAGAAGTTTCAGGTATGTCAAAAAATGTATGTAGATTAACATTTAGTTTGTTTGTAGAAAGATGTGGACTTTAAAGTTTTCAGTTGAATTTACCCAGGCAGGAAATACCAGTGTACTAGGAGAGGGACCAGATGCCTAGTGAGTGGTAAGTTCACTGCTGCCGTAGGAACAGATCTCAGAAACAGGGAGGTTGACCTGATTGGACAGATACTACAGAACATGATGTCCCCCACTTCAGTACATAGACTTATCGTATGGATTCTGTTTTGTGGGGCTGCTGCGTGTGATTGGTCCAACGTGTCAGGAGGATTCCAAACTTCCCACGTGCAAACAAGGCTTCAGGAGAACCGAGTGGATCGTCAGTCAAAATAGAATCCCACTCTCCTGAGGTAACTATATGACGTGTAAACATCTCTCGGTGAAATCGATCCTATTGCGTTACAGGTGAACTTAGAAAGGATTTGAGTTGGCTTGTGTTAGTTGACTTGTCTGTATGTGTCCTGCAGAGTGAAGATTCAGGACCACAGGGGGAGAGGTCTCCCGCTAAATACATGGCTCTGTCTCCGCTCGTCATTCCAGTCTCAGTCCCTGTCACGACAGATCCTGCCTTGGCATACAAGGAGCGAGAAGACAGCACTCGTACTCCAGACGTAAGCACCCGAGAACCGCTCAAGTGTAGATATGCTCCAGTGCCTTGAACCCAACCAGTGACCCGGTGGAAACAGACGCACGGAGGAGAGTAATGCCCCTGGTGGTGGCTTGTGTCCCAGGCTCAGGGCTGCTCCGGGAGGGTGCGGGGGAACCGCCGCCTCGACTTCATGAAGAGCCTCATCATCCCCCCTCCCGCCCCGCGCCGACTCCCGGCCGAGGAGGCGATGGGGGGCGCGTGGGGCCGCGGTGCGGGCGGCTACACTAGCCAGCTACGCTCCCCGATGTACCTAGTGGACCACCTGCTGAACCCCAGCTCTCAGCCGCCGCCCTACACCCCCCCGCCCATGCTGAGCCCGCTCCGTCCCGGGACAGGCCTGTACTTCAGCACCCTGCCTCCCCTTCACCCCTGCCCTCCAACCAGCACCTACACAGCCACACTGGGTCGGTTTTATCATACGCCATTTTTAGAGGAATACCGTAGTGTCTTATCTCTAAGTCTATCTGTCTGTCCAATACGTTACACGGTGCGACGTGACTTTTCTTTCATTGGTCTTCTCTGCTGTCCAGATGGAGTGGATGGGATCTCCTTGGAGATGGACGACACAGTTGTCAGTATAAAACCGTACGTCTCTCCTGTCAGTTCGTCATTTCAACCACACAGACACCCCAGGTACCCACACAGAGCAGGCGAGGTGAGGTCAGTCTCCTGGGTCTTTTCCAGGAGGATCAACGTGGGCCAGCGCTTCCAGGCAGAGGTCCCTCCCACGCGCAACGTGCTCCTGATGCTGTACGACGAGCACCCTGCCCAGCTGGTGTGGGCTCCATGGGGAGACACGTCCACCAACACAGACACACAGAAGAGGGGTGAGGCTGGCCCGTCGCAAATATCCGTGTTCTCTCACATTCACCCACGCTCTGACTGTGAGATTGTATTCAGAATCAGAATCATTTACCCACGATCTGACTGTCAGATTGTATTCAGAATCTGAATCATTCACCCACGATCTGACTGTGAGATTGTACTCATCCGATAGACCCGACTTCTGCGTTGTATTGCTAACCTTTCGACTGTTTGAGGTTGACGGTTGGTTGTGTTGTGTTTGCAGTGGATGAACTGCTGGATCTGTGCTGTTCCAGCGTGCTGCCAGGAGGGGGCACTAACACAGAGCTGGCTCTCCACTGTCTGCATGAGGTGCAGGGCGACATTCTGGTGAGCGGATTAACTGTCTAGTTGTCCCAGTAACTTGAAATCTATTAAGTGTAATTTAGTTGATAAAACCAAACATTATATATATATACAGTACCAGTGTATATATATATACAGTATATATATAAATTAAAATGTTAAAGAGTAATGGTGCACCCCATCCTTAGGCTGCACTGGACCTGCTCTTGATGAGAGGAGACTACCGTTCTTCCACTCACCCCTTGAGTGACTATCATTACGCAGGTATTCTACACATCAACATCCGTGACTGTTGACATGGTTCACAAGACAGCATACTCCCAGGTCCTAGCCTATGTCAAAATGTCACATACCTTTTGACCTACAGGGTCCGATCATTGGACCCCTCTGGAGAAGAGACTATTCTGTAAAGCTCTGCTCACACATGAGAAAGACTTCCAGCTGATTCACAGTGAGGTAAGAGACTATGACTACGGTGTGAAGCTGTGTCAGGGTGTTTACTGTACCTCACATCTCAGGTCTGAACTAGGAAGGTACCGATTACAAACAAACATCACCCTCCCTTACAACACGGCCCGTTACAAAAGCTAGCTCTACAATGAGGCGGTCTCAAACATGCAGGTCCATCCCCCCAGCTACCATGCTAGCTTGACGGCTGTCTTCCCCTCAAGTTGCAGACCAAGTGTGTGTCCCAGTGCGTGGAGTACTACTACAGCATGAAGAAGATCAAGAAGTTCAAGCCACGATCAAGCAACCGAGGATCCGACAAGAAGGAAGGAGCTGAAACTGAGTCGGTGAGTGATGCTACTAATAGAGGTTCTAGAATAGTAAATATTCTAGAATAGTAGAGGTTCTAGAATAGTAAAGGTTTTAGAATAGTAGAGGTTCTAGAATAGTAGAGGTTCTAGAATAGTAGAGGTTCTAGAATAGTAAAGGTTCTAGAATAGTTGAGGTTCAAGAATAGTAAAGGTTCTACAATTGTAGAGGTTCAAGAATAGTAAAGGTTCTAGAATAGTAGAGGTTCTAGAATAGTAGAGGTTCTAGAGTGGTAAAGGTTCTAGAATAGTTGAGGTTCAAGAATAGTAAAGGTTCTACAATTGTAGAGGTTCAAGAATAGTAAAGGTTCTACAATTGTAGAGGTTCTAGAATAGTTAGCTAACGAAGGACACATACACCTGAATATGTTGAGGGGAAAAAAACTAGTGCTTGGTTTGCAGTGGTGGTATTTAGTGGTGGAGTTATTACAATGTGTTTTGTATTGCGTATGGAGTCTCCAGAGCACATCGAGGACAATCCACTTGCACGACGAGGGTCCAGAAGAAGGCTACTGAGACCGGACTACCGGGCCATGGGCCTGCTGGAGGAGAACTCAGCCTCTGGAGGTGCTTTGGAGTACACCTGTCGGGAGTGTGGGCGGTCAGTGGAATGATATTGAACTCAACAGGGCATAATCACTGGCCCCCAGCTCTAAAGCCTGTGATGAATCGTTGACCCCCTCTCTCTCTCTCTCTCTCTCTCTCTCTCTCTCTCTCTCTCTCAGCTTTTACACTGTAACCGAGGCGATGGCTTAAACGGTGTCCTGTTTACCCTGTCACATGTCCCCCCTCCTCCCCCAGGGTCTTTGACCGGGTGAAGAGCCGCAGCGCTCACATGAAGAGCCACAGGAAGTCGGAGAGGCAGTGGCTGTCCAGGCCCAGCTGGTCCACAGGCTGCCCTGCAGACCAGCCCCCCCAGGAGCCCACGCTGTCCAGGCCCAGCTGGTCCACAGGCTGCCCTGCAGACCAGCCCCCCCAGGAGCCCACGCTGTCCAGGCCCAGCTGGTCCACAGGCTGCCCTGCAGACAAGCCCACGGCCAGCCCCCACACCTCGCCTACGCTCTACTCCTCCAGAGGGATCCTCTACACATAGTTCAACCGACACCTCAGTCCGTGTTTTATACTGACAAGTGAACTTTCACACGTGGCAAAGTTGTGTTGTACTTGCCAGTATTTTGTCAGTATTTTGTAAGAGGCTTTTAATTTATTTTAGGGAGTATTCTTTTAAAAATTATGTTTAAACAATCAAATGAAAAAGGGGGAGATTATTCAAATTAGAGCACGCTGCAAAGATGTAATGTTGCATTCCAACTGTTGGACGGGTTAAGGTAGTCCATGTTGTTCTATTCTCTAAACCATATTGTTTGTTACAACAATAGCAAGGAAAAAAATGGCCAATGCCTTTGGGCTTCATTTAATAATCAATATTTTAGTACAGGGAAGAGAGATGTTTTATTTTTAGGCAGTTTACTTAGCTTTAGCAATAATTCAACAACACAAATTCCGATTTTAAACACATAATTGCTAATATTGTTACTGTCTTATAACACCTGAGAGAATGAGGATGGGATGACTTCCAACAGCCTCACATTAAGTGGCCAGAGTTTACTTTTATCCACAGTTAAGGAACACTTTACTCTATGAACTCTGTTCTGTCATTGCGAGTGTTGATACGTTTATTGTTTTATAATAAATAACTTCATGCCTCTATTTTATTGTAATCAAGTTTTTAATCAAACTTTACCAACAGTAACATCATTTTAGGATAGTGTTTTATACTTGCAATCAATATGACATAAAGTGTTACAATATACATGTACTATTTTTCTAACATTTAGCAGGTACAATGTGTAATGTTACAGACAAAATATAAAAAGAACTCCATTGATAGCTCATAAGCCTTCTAAAGCCTTCATAGGACTTCTAAACAGGTGTTTGTGTCGTTCAAAGGTTACATGGTATGCACACTGCATAGTAGACGGATCACAACAGTTTTTCTCCTAAGCTTTACTCTCGTAGGAAACTAGAGACTGATACAGAGTCTCTGTTGTCTGATCGCCTCTATGCTTGTCTGGGCCCCTGGGTCTCCCTGTTGCCGCTCCCATCAGCTGCTCGACATAGTCACAGTTGTGGTGGAGGAACAGAATGTGGTCCAAGTGCTGCGAGCCCAGTGTGGCCCTGCGCTGTGTGACATGCGTCTCTCTGGGAGCGAAGGCTCTGTCTGCGGGCACCGCTGTGGCAGGGATGGCCAGGTACTTCCTGGCAAGCCTGGCCACGGCGGGGAAGCGATGCTCCTTCGAGCGCCACCAGTGGAGAGGAGACAGGCTGCGTTTGCAGAGCGGTTCGGCGATGTAATTCTCCAGCTGCTGGTGGATCTCCGGCATGCGCTCTGTGGGATCGACTCCTAACAGGATGTCATACATGCTCAGTGACACCAGGCTGGCCTCTCTGCCGTGCTGGAGGTCCCTCGTCACAGAGCCCGACGGGCCCATCTCCGCACTCCCCCTTTTCCTCAGACCAGCTGTGGAGCCGGAGTCACCTTCACCCGAACCCTTGCAACAGCCTTTGGCTGGCGACGTCCTGGGCGCCTCAGTGGGATGCAGCACTATGAGGTCGACCTCCTCATTGGATCCACAGGACCCAGGCGAATCAGGGTGCGTCTGTCTGGCCTGCGTGTCGTCCAAACCCATGTTCATCCCGCCCTCGTCCCCTCCCTCCTCGTCCTCCTCCGCCTCCCCCTCGTCCTCCATCTCGCCTCCGTCGCCGCCTCGCCGTAGCTCGCATTCTTCCACGTCCGGCGTCTCCGCCGACAGCAGCTCTTTGACGCGGTCGTGAAGCTCGCTGCGAGCGTGGGGACTGAGGAAGCGCAGCTCCTTGAACCTCGGGTCCAGGAACGAGGAGAGGACGGCCGGGGTGTCCAGCAAGGCGTCCTCTTCTCCCAGCCGCCAATGTCGCTCCATCCCCGAGCGAACCCTCTCCATGACCCCTCGGGCGACGGAGCAGTTGCTCTCGGCGATGTGCTGCTCCAGGACGCGGGACACGCCGTGTAGGCACGGCATGAGGGAGGAGATGGGGGCGTTTATGTCCTCGCTCAGGAAAGAGGCAGCGATGCGTACCGTCCTAAGCACCGGTACCAGCTCCTGTAGAAGGCGCCACTGATGGTCTGCCAAATTGGCCGCGGCTTTCTGCTCCTCGAGCACGGAGCTCACCATCCACTTCAGCTCCAGTAGGCTCTCGCACATGTCAATGGCCGTGGCCCAGCGGCCAGGGTCGTCCAACACCAGACAGACACCGGCCTTGTTTGACGCCTGGGCTTTCTGGTTCAGGGCGGCCGCTGCGTGTGCTTCATGTTGGAAATGCGAGATGATCCTACGTACCTCAGCGAGAGCCTGTCTGACTGGCTCCACGCTTAGTCCTTCCTGGATGCACAGTTTGAGGGCCTCCCCTGCGCAGTGCAGTGCTACTGAACCTTCGGGAAGATTCTGAGGTGATTTACTCGGACCCGCAGGATTGAGATGTTCTTTCTCGAGCCTGCTGTCCTCTGCTCCTCTGGCTTCCGCAGGAGTCCACGGAGTGTTGTGCACGATGCAGAAAACAAAGTTCTCGGGCAGACGGAATTCAGAGAGGACAGCCTTCAGCGTGACCCCGAACAGGGTGAACCCTCTTCCACTTGACTCTTGACTAAAATCTGGCATGGGAAGGGTCTCCAACACACAGCGGGCCAGGTGCCAGTCTTTGTCAACAAAATGTGCACTTATAGTGAGAAAGAGACGTCCGCTGCCTCCAACTTCACAGCCTGCTACAGACTGCCAGTACTCAGTGCAAAGAGTCAGACTCCGGGGGGCCATGCCAGACTGGAGATGCTCCTGCAGGTGCTTCTTCAGGGTATCATAGCGATGCCAAAGAAGGCTGCCAAGCTGTGAGGTGTTCGGCACACAGTAGTGTGGTTCTAAGCAGCTCAGTAAAAGACCAAATCCTCGCTCCTCCACAACAGACAGCGGCTGCAAGTCTCTAAACACCATTTCTAAAATTAGGTCCGTCAACATGCCTGCTCGCTTCTCACTGCATTCCTTAACACCTGTGTTGCTATGCTTGCTGTGACCAACGCTGCTCGCACTGTATCCAGAGTGTGAACTGCTTGGATTGAGGTCTGGGTTGGAGACTGGGTTCTGATTTGTGTGAACACCTCCTACTTCCAGAGCAGGACATGCACGCGCACGCTTCGTCTCCTCCGGTTCAGCGGCCATGTCAGAATCCTGCTGCTCCTCCTTTACTATGAACGGAGCAGGTGGCTGGAACATGCCTGGGTTTACCACAGTAGATGTAACTGAATTAATGGAAGGAAGGGCATGTTGAGCCATTGGTTGGAATGAAGAGCTTGCTATTGTGCCGACCAGCGTGTCGCGGACATTATGTCTTCTGACCAGATGCTCCCTCATACTGCTCGTGCTGTTGTGAAAAGACAACTGTTTCTTACAGATATTACACTCAACCTGGGTTTCATTCAGTTGGGTGCAGTAGTTCCACACTTTAGATGTGCGTCGCTCAGTTCCACGGTCTGCTCTCCTCTTCATTTTTGACGGTTTGGCAGGTTAGTCGTGGTAGCTGGATCACAAGAAGATAGCCAAACAAGATTTTACTTGAGTATAGAAAGAAAAGTCGTTGCTCCACTTCAATGACATAGGCTATAACTTGTAATAACTATATAGGAACTATATAAGATTTACAAGAATTACCATCGGGATTTACAGTATATTACCTGTTCTGCTCTTAACATTATTCTCAAATATTGCTTAGCCATTCAGTTACAGCTGGCCTCACGTTGCACGATCTTCAGTGTCTTTCTTTACACATACACGCACCTTTGCTATCCATGCAAATACGGTATTGCTATTTAACAGTAATGGCACATACCTAAACAGCACTATGTGTTTCCTTCATTTGATTACGGCGCCTGTTGTTGCTAAAATAGGCCTCCGTGATCGCTATAGTTTCGAACTTTAAACCGGAAGAGATACTTTTGGGATTACGGATCAAATCAAATGTCTTGTAAAAAAGGTTGGAACAATGATAATTATAGCTGTAAGTTGACATTATATTTTACTATTTTTGGTCAAACAACTATGATTTTTTAAGTCTGAGATATAAAAAAAATACTTAATTACATCTCTTGGCGTGGGACAGAGTCCAACACTTCCGGTTGACGTGACGTACTGGGGTTCGTGAAAACACTACTGGTTACTGCTGGGAGTAGAAATTGTACTGTCAGCGACTGGGACATATTTAATCCTAGCCCAATAAAACAAAAGCCACGAGAGACAACAAAATGGATCACTCCGTTAAAGAAAAGGAAGCCATGGTCCTTATCGCCGAGGCGGATAAAAAGATTAAATCACATTCGGTTCTTGGGAGTCTTTTTGGGTATGTCTGCCAGCTTGTTTAGCGTACTGTAAACTGTATTTTTGCCTGCGTATTATGGCCGATGATGGTTTGTGTTGTAATTTGTGTTTATCACAATGCTTTCTTCCAGAGGTCCGACCCGTAAATACGAAGAAGCATGTGAAATGTATGTGAGAGCAGCGAACATGTTCAAAATGGCAAAAAACTGGGGTGGTAAGTTGGGTATTTTTTGGGGAACGAGCAAACCGCAATGCGATCATTTTAACTTTGGTGGTGGTGGGTGGGGACAACAAACTTTTGTCAAGTTGCAATAACGGCTAGAATTGTATTTCCTTTCTTACAGCCGCTGGTAATGCATTCTGTCAAGCAGCACGACTTAACTTGCAGATGGAAAATAAACTGGATGCTGCTATTAATTTCATTGATGCAGGGAATGCCTTCAAAAAAGCAGACCCACAAGGTATTCCATGATGTTTCACAATTGCAACGCCACAAATTACAATGTTCAAATAACAAATTATATATATTTTCATGTTACTAGTGTATGCCAACTTAAAATACTATACCAAATGTAACAGCAGAACAGTAAATGATGTAATCTTATGGACTTATCTACACAGAGGCCATCAGCTGTCTGGCTAATGCCGTTGACATATACTCGGACATGGTAAGAACCATGTCTACATTAGTTAATTTAACAAAACTTGACAAACAGTAATTCTGCCAATTTGTAGTCTACTTGGATTACTGTAAAATGCGGTGATTCGTTGCACATCATGTTGACTGTCTCACCCACTGTGTCTGCAGGGTCGTTTCACTATTGCAGCTAAACACCATATCTCCATCGCTGAGGTCTATGAGACAGAACTTTTAGACATTGAAAAGGTCAGTCACTGAGAACACAGAACCCTGTTAGGATCCATAGATAACAGAGAAGCTTAATGTTTAACATAACTTTACATTTTGGATCAATCAGATTAAATGTAATCTGAGTTAAACGTTTGTTGCTGTCAACAGGCTATTGCTCACTATGAGCAGGCAGCAGATTACTACAAAGGCGAGGAGTCTAACAGGTAATCTCAATGCTGAACCCTTCATGCATCGACATACACTGATGTATTTCTTTTCATTTGCAATCAATTCTTGTATTTTGAAGTCTGACCGACGACTGACTTATTTTTTGTAATTATAATGGCAGTGCTGCGAACAAGTGCCTTCTCAAAGTAGCCACCTATGCCGCTCAACTGGAACAGTACCAGAAAGCCATTGAGATTTACGAGCAGGTTTGGATTTGTCATCATCTCATCCACAGATGTGCTCCTGTTAAGACACACATTATCATGAGAGACTTTGTAACAGACTCTACGTCCTGCTGCAGTGTCTTTTGGCTCATGTGACAGATGTGTTGTTGTGTACTTAGATTGGGACATACGCGATGGATAGCACCCTGTTGAAATACGGGGCGAAAGACTATTTCTTCAAAGCAGCACTGTGTCATTTCTGTGTGGACATGCTGAACGCAAAGGTAACTATACGTATTGATGTTGTTTACTTTAAGAATCAGTGTATGGCCTGAATTATAAATCAGACAGAAATAGTTGTAGCTAATCTAGTCACAACAACTGTATGTCCCCGGTGTCATTAGCTGGCTGTAAATATTCATTTTCCAATCCCTGTTCTACCCCTTAGCTGTCTGTTCAGAGGTATGAGGAGATGTTTCCTGCTTTCTCAGACTCTCGAGAATGCAAACTGGTTAAGGTAGGTCTTTTGTTGTCTGTTATGACTGGGGCCTGCAGATGAAACCCGATATTGTTTCAGTGCAGAACAGCCACTGTGACCACATTCAAAGAAAATCTCTTGTTTTTCGTGAACAGAAACTTCTAGATGCATTTGAGGAACAAGATGTGGATGCGTTCACCGATGCTGTAAGCTTTGTCTGTTTTTGTGACGTTTTCTTTTTGTGTTCAGAACAGAGGTATAGCCTTTCACACTATTCTTTTGCTTTAACAGGTGAAGGACTTTGACTCAATCTTCAGACTGGATCAGTGGAATACCACTATGCTACTGAGAATCAAGAAAACCATACAGGATGATGAGAGTGACCTGCGCTAACCTTTGCTTAGCCTAAAAGAAGTTGAGAAATATATTTAAAAAAAAGATAACTCCTTTAACTCAAACCTGAAATCCTTTTACATTCCTCAATAATCCGTTTTACTTTCCATTCCTGTGATGTTTTTCCACAACCTTTGTTTCTGATCTATTCATACCTTTAGAGCTTCACGTGGATATTTGTGCATACCAGAAAACAGTGAGGAAGAAAATGCATTCCTTGACTATCTTCTGTACTTAATTTGTTCCTTGTTTTTTGGTTGGACAAATTTTATTTATTTTTGTTGACTACGGTTTGATCAACCTTTCATGTTTCCTTTCCTTACTGTATGTGATTGCGAGTAAGCAATATGGGCTTTGGCCCACACCCCAAAGAATACCTTTAATAACAAATAGTCAATAGAAATGAGATCATTGGAAACTACTGGTGATATGTTGATACTGTTGTGTTACAGTATGTATTTATGTTCCACTATTGAAGACTTCTGTTTTAGAGCATCCCGAAGTAAAGCATAAGTTATTGCTTAACCTAAATTGTCTATGTTTAAAATGGATTTGTTCATGTTCAGTGTCAGTTCTAGCTATTGGGAGATGTATCCTCTGTTTGGAAATGCATCTTACATGACTGGCCTCACGGCAGCCATTCCACATTGTCATTGTGTCATATGTTTTTATTGATGTAACACGTGTATTATAATAATTTAAATTATCTGTTTGATTCTTGCACTGGGATATTTTGTTGATGGGCATGACTGGAATATACTTTATTTTTCATCTTTGATTATTTATAAGCATGCATCCTATTTATTGTTGTACAACTACATTAAATGCATCGCAAATAAAACTTGACCAGATATGTTTCTTTTGTTGCATTGTTGTATGTACAGTGGCATTGACAACTTCTTTAGATCAAAGAAACAGAACATTGCTGTGTGAATAACTTTCCTGGGATTAATTGTAACAAAGTGAACACATTTGGTGTTATCCAGTAATAACTCTCAAGACTACCTTTTTATCAAATCTGATAGTCCCTCAAACTGGGATGGTCTAACCCACCTGTGAAGTACTTTGACTCAGTTTTGTCAAATTACGGAATCCGATTAAGGAATATTACAAGGAATCACATCTTACTTTCCACTCGTGTGAGAATATAGTTGTAGGTTGCAGCACAGCAATGGCAAACTGAGAAATTACTATTATTTTAGTGTGGGTTAGTAACCCTAACCTGGAGCAAAAGAGGAATGGTGATGAACCCTACTGTGGAGACAGGGGACCTGTATCCCCAGAAAATGAAGGGGGAGGACCTTCTTCTCCAAGTCGTCCTCTGGCTTCTCAACTTGGTTCGCCTAAACACAAAGACCCTAAAGTCCCTATTGGCCTAAAAGAGAGACGTTCCGAACTGTTACTTGACCATAAGTAGAGCACAAGGGTTCCTCCTCCTCAGTCTCAAGCAGCTCTCCTATTGGTCTGCGTTGTGTAAAAGATAAGGACAAAGGGAGGGGTTTCACTGAAAGAGACTATATGATTGGCTTTGAACGTCGTCAGTCAAAACACCAATAGCGGCTTACAGAGATAAACCTTATTTGACACATTATAACACAGTTTCTTGCGAGATGTTGACATCGGATGCCACACATCTTCATTTCGCTCTGAGTTTTGTGTTTATTGGACCGCGGTCGAGTATATTATTAGGCGTTGTCTAACCAGTTCAATAGCAGGCAATACGAAACGTTTGACCAATTAGTGGTTGATGTGGGCTACATCTCGTAATTCTGTTTAATTGCACACAATGCGAGACTCAGCATCACAGCGCAGATGTATTGCGTGTTTCAAGGGATCTCGGGAAGAACGATAACGAAAGGTAAAACTTTTTTACCTAACATGCATGTAATGAGGCAATTCTATTTTATTCATACGACTCACATGATTCATGGTAGGCAAACCTAAAATTCAAAACGTATGAATGCCCTGTAGGCTACTATGCTAACTTTTCAGATCAAACACTAAAATATGGTAGCCTCTTTCAATCCCACTCGCCATTATAGACTACATATGTTGGTAATTTACTAGTGAGAAGAGCTAATTGCGATAAGACGGTGCTATTTTTATCAAAATGAACTTGATAAAGTTATGTCGATTCGATATTTATTAAGTAGGAATAAACTGAAACGTGAATACTTTTGCGCTTTTTGGGCAACGAGGGAGGGGCCAACTATAATAAATGTTGGGAGGGAAAAACGAAGACAACAAACCCTCCAAATGTAGGCCACCGCGCGTGACCCAATTCCTCACACACAACACAGGGAGGGAATGTAGAGCACGGCTCGCCCTCCCCTCGTCACGCCTCGGCACTGTTCCAGGCCAGGTTTTATAAGCCAGAACGGTTCAATGAAAAAATTAAATAAATACGGTGCTTATAAGTTCACAAATTGGTTTAATTTCCTTGGTTTAGTAGGGTAAAAAACAGATGCAGCTTGCATGCTATTGTATTGGGTTGTTATGAGAATGTAGACATCTACAGGACAAAACAATTGCCGTCTATTCCGTTAGGGTGAATAGTGTGGTTATTTATCACTGTGGGAAGGGAATTCGGTTTACATGAGAGCAGTATGAAGTTAATACTATACTTGACATTAGTTTGAAAGCTAGATTGCACAGGGTGATATATATTTTGTTTTTGGGCCCCTGGCATAGCAATCACTCTTCCTCTGACCTACTTTTCATCTTACTTCATACCTGCAAAGCTATTTATATCCCTGACATGGGGTTGTGGGTGCAGTAGACAGCATCTTCAACTGGTCTGACACTTTCAGCCTCCTTCGGACAATTGACCCAAACACAGCGTTCAGAAAAACATGTTAACTGTTAAATTAAGACTGGTCAATTCTACATTCAGAGACTAAATGTTGGCTACATGTTGCTTCTTTTGGAGTATGATAGAGACTATATGTAATAGAGACTCAAATGTAGCTAGGCAACCTAGATTTGATGCACTGATTGATATCTCTGCATGGCATTACCGTGTAACAACTCTGTAGTTACTGTGACTGTGCTGGTGGCGTCTTCCTAACCTGCCAGCTGGTGTTCTTGGTGTGTTGGTAGAGAGGCCAGGCATGGAGGAGAGGAGGTGCGCCGCTGCTGGGGCACTGGGGGACCCAAAGCTCCGGGTGTCGGTGGTCAAGACCGGCCAATCAGCTGAGGCCCACCAGAGCAGCGTGGGTGAGGAGGTGATGGCACCCGTCAGGGTGAAGGAGGAGGACGTCTCCGAGGTGCCGCTGAAGGTGCCCAGGTTCCAGTACGTGGATTTCCCCTCGTTGCATCAGTGCATCCGGCAGATGACCGTGCCTCCTGTGGACAGCTGGCTGGAGGGTTGTCCGCTAGAGAGGTCCTCTGCACACACAACCCTCAGCCCTAAAGAACCAGTCCAGCCCAAGTTTAAGTACGTGGATTACCCGTCTCTGCACCACTGCATCAAGCAGCTGTCGGTGCCTCCACTGGAGAGCTGGAGCTCAGGCCTAGCCAGGCCCCGGGGAGGTGGAGGTGGAGACGGAGGCAGACCTTAACTCTAACCCTCAATCCGTCTCCCAGCCCAACTCTGCGAAGGGACATCAGACAGGAGAGGACAGTGCTGCACGCACACACAGACAGGGGGCGTACACAGCTTTCCCATTCCCCGGTCCTGAGCCTGAGCCTGGCTCCGTGCAAGAGGTGACCCCTTCCGACCAGGCCTGCCGGACAGCATCTGAGTTGCCCCACCAGAACCCGGCCCTCAGGAGGCCCCTGTGGCTCCCACAGTCCGCCTAAACGACCCTCCAATCCATTATCTTCTGGAAGCAGCATCGTCAGAGGAACGAGTTTGTTCACCGGGCGTGATGACGGATCATCACGCCACGAGTCTGTTGACGGGGTGATACAGAGGAACACAACTCGTCCTGTCCAACGGGTCCGGGCGGACCACGGCAACACGCTGCATCACAACCGGTTCTGGAGAACCGTACCAGAGTCTGTCTGTCCATTCTGCCAAAAGATGTTTTCAGATTCAGAGGAATTACGCGTCCATCAGAGAAGCCATTTGGAGAAAGTGAGTGTGATACACGGGATAATTTCACGTGTTTGAAATGCCTATAATCAAACTTTTTATATACTGTGCTCAATAAAAATGTATTTGGTTGCTTTTGTAATGTGCAGTGAACATGACTTATGGTTGTGGTGTACTTTCAGAGGCCTCACTGACAACTTGGGTGAGGAGAAGTTTGTCTGACAGTGAGGAACAAGCTCCTGGTCTGCTAGCTGAGACGCTTCAGAGTGAGACGCACTCTAAAGGCTTGATGGTTAAAGAAATGCCTTCTGTCTCAGTACTTTAGTGCTCATGCACCTTTTAGTACATTCAAATTGTCTGACATCAGAGACAACAGTGGTCTTAATTGGCCTGCCGTGACTCTCGAGGGTCCTACAGCTCTTCAAAGGTTTATTTTACTATGACGGGATACACAGACAGGAAGATCAGCAAATTAATTGTTGTTTCGATGTCAAGAATTAGATTGAAATGCAGTGCATTCATTATTGTGTGTGTATAGCTTTAATGTAGTTTTTTCTTCTTCTTTGGAATGAATGCCAATGTCTCCCTGTTTTCATGGTCTCGCGGGTGTTGTTTTCCTTTATGGCCTGAACACTAGATAAGGGTGTCGGCCCCTATCCACTGGGGAAGGCCGTCTGGTCAGACATTTGAAGCTGAAGATACAGTTCCCTCTAACTTTCAGCCCTTTGACTTGAGCTGTAAAGCAACACAGGCTGTTTAATAATTTCCTACCCAGTGTTTTTATGATTTGTATGTACGACGATTAGGCCCCTGTGTCATTGCTCGTTTTGTCTCTAATGAACATAAAACTTAAAATTTGCTTTGAAATGTTAACTGTTAGTGTGCATTAAAGATTTTATATCCAAAAAAGATCTACTCTCTCGTCTACAATCAATACTCTTCCCATATATTTTTCACTTCCTGTTAAATGCAAGCATTCTGTGCGTGTGTGTCTGTGGCGCAATTATCTGGAGAATTGGATACTTTCTGAAGTTGACATTTGGCAGAGGTATTGCTCAGGACCCAGGAACTTGCAGTAAAATAGTTTAGATTACCGGTTTGCAAGAAGTTCGTCGAATTTAAACGCTTTTCGTTGACCGCCATATTGAATGTTCTCTCTAGTCTCAAATTATATTTTCTGACCAGTAGGTGGTACATTTGGAGCCCAAGCCATATACTCACTGAGCTACCGGCATTGCCAAAAGGCGCCCCTTTTATACGATCGTGCACAAACTCCAATTAAATTAAGACACAACTAATAAAAAATATTTATCACCAACAGCATCACAGTTAAGGGCACTGCAGTTTGGTAGGCTACGTTTAAATGCACCGTGGTCCCTTACTTCTAGCCTACTCCACCCAGAGCCAGGGACTTTCCATCCAATTGATGGGAACTTCAGGTGCTTTTAATTTTTTGTTCAGTGCATTATAATCTCAAGTAAGAGGCTATCGCTTATGGGGACACAGTTGTCGTCAAGGAATTGTAAGTAGCTTTGTCGTACAAAATCTGCTTGTGACTGAGTGGTTGGAATTGGTATGTTTTGAAATGGCGAAGTAGTCAATATGCGTTGATCTTGTAGCCTACTATAAAAGTGTTTATGTTACCTTTTTTACTGACAGTTTTAAGGTGTAACATTCTGGAGAGACGGACCAAAAGTATACGTTTTCATTTTCGGTTTCGTATTTTTCAATCCTAGACTATTCTTTTATAAATCGCACTTTATTCGACAGGCTTTACATTAATCGCAGAGGCAAGCCAAGTGATTCTACAAGATGTTAGCCCCCTGCACCCTAATCTAAAAACACACATTGTCATCATTGAACCAGGCTATAGCCTACACTGTTGCTTTAACCAGTCTTTATTTACAGGTGTTCCAATGGCAGAAGTACCCGTAGGGTTACCTAATATGAATAAGAGAGTAAGTTTTGTGAACAATTAAAGAGATTGAAAACTTAAAAATTTGAAAACTGAAATTCCATTAAAATTCCATGTACCCGGTTCTCCGCAGTGCCCATCTTGTATCTCCATTCTCGCCCACATCCTTGGAAAAGGAGACTCAAGTGATATGGCCCAGTGTCCACAGTGCCCCTCCGCACCATGGCTGTGCTGGGCCTGCCTCTCCCCCTTGAAAATCACCCCTACAACTCCCACAGGACGCTGCATCAACCGTTCATGCCATCTGGTGAACACCCTTCTCACGTGTGACACCATAACGGTTAACGCTTACCTTCAGGGCTGCCCGGTGTTCCGTGCCTGCCCAAAGTGTCGCTGCTTGCTCATGCACTCATCTGGGTGTAAATTCACAACTTGCCAGAGCTGCAAACACAAATTCTGTTTCGTCTGCTTAGAGCCAACAAATGAGTGCAGGAAAGATAACCATCTGTACTTTTTGCCATCCTGTTCTAGACCTAGAGCAAGCAGGCAGATTTTCCACATGTGAGCGATGCTGTTATTATTGCTGTGTCTGGTTTAGTTCATTTATTGACTAAATACAGTTGGAATGATGCACTTATGATCCTTGATTTTTGCTGTACTTTTCTATATGCACTTTTTGTATGTCACCTTGGATAAAAGTAGGCCTATCTGTTCATTTAATCAACTGTAATATTTACGATTGCAGGTATGTCTTGACTTGTCCAATGTGTTAATACCTACACATCCAGATGTGACTAGACTCATGTGAAGCACAGAGGTATTTCCAATCTAGTAGGATTTTATTATCTGTTACTGTAAAAAATACATTACCAGATCATCCACATAACGCAAACACTTGCAAAGTATTCCTTCATTTTAAAAGGTTTGCACATGATTACACTGAAATCTGACATCTACCCTTCCATTGCTCCGTTGTCCAGTAAAAATAAAAAAAATGTTTTAACAAAACTATAATTTTTGTATTTATTATTGTTGTTTTGTTTCCTTTACTTACTTTTTTACTGGTCTCTGTGGTGGGGTCTAGGTTTGAGGCTGGATATCCGTGTTGAACAGTGGACAACTGTGAAGCATCATTGATTAATCGTAAGAAGGGCTAAACAAATAAAATGTGCTTGAAATACAATTCGAGTTACTCAACATTTACAAAAAAAACGACAACTATCAAACGATCCCAGTCATGGAGTGTGAGCGCTGGTGAAAACGTAGCCCCCCACAATTTCGGAAAGTCTTCCCACACTGGCTGCAAGCATAAGGCTTCTCTCCTGTGTGGATACGGAAATGTCTCGTCAGAGCCCAGGAGTGGCGGAAGCGAGCGTTGCACACGCTGCAGCCGTACGGCCTCTCTCCGGTATGAATGCGCTGATGGATCTTGAGATGTTCCATGCGGTTGAAATCCCGGCCGCACAGAGAGCAATGGTACGGGCTCCGTCCGGGGGGAAACAGGCTGTGTTTGGGGTTCTTGTTCGGGTCTTTGGGGTGGACGAGGCTGCGATGCCGAGACAGCTCCTCCGGGAGGAAGAACTTCTCTCCGCAGACTTTGCAGGTGTGTCGGGGTGCTCGGTTGGGGACCTCGTGAGGCCCCGGCGGGGAGGACCCGGTCGTGCTCCTGGGAGGGAAGGGCTTGGCAAAGGCGACAGACACGCCTGCAGCTGGGGGGACGGTCGAGGACGGAGGGACACCTGCAGCTGGAGAGGACAAGATGTCCAAGTCTGGTATGTCTGAGCTGAAGTTGGGAGAATCAGCTGAGGAGACACAAAGTGGGAACATCCAGTCATGTCATTCATGCAGAGAGTACAAATTCTAAGGTAAACAATCAGTTGCAATTGTGAAGAAATGCGATGATACAAATGTTAAGCACTTACACAGAGAATGGCTGGTAGAAGGAACAAATGAATCTGGATCATTGTATAACATCAGAAGAGGCTCTGGTCTCCAGTCTTCTAGCAACTTGGACTGAGCAACAGAGAGCCTGTCTGTGCAATACTCCTCTTCCGTTTCACTGGACGGACTGAAGGTTAAGTTACACCCCTGATCAGCCGCCTCCACCTTCACCTGAACCCGGGGGCCCACATCAGCAACTCCGGGATCATTTCTGTGCACTGCATCATCTTCACTTCCTGTCAAATAACAGAATAATAACAAATAATAAACACAGTAAAATACATTCAAATACATCGTGGTCTATTCATGGTGCATATTGAAGTAGTTACCAAAATCGTCTTTCTGGTCTGAGATTGATGGACTCTCTATATCTGGCTTTATATCCTGGGTGAAGACGCGACCATCTTCTCCGATCTCACAAAACGATTCGTTTATGTCTTTAACTTCTGCTTCAAATTCTAGTCGATTTGTAGGACTAACTGCTTGGTCTTCGAATGGACTTAGTTTTTCTGCAGTTGTACTGTGTGAAACGTTCAGACTATTTAGTAGCTGATGAACCTGAGCAGTCGCGCTGACTCCATTTGTAACAGATTGTTGTGGCTCTACTTGGGCACTTCGTACAGAACATAACTCGTTTTCGGCCTCTTGCAGGCGAAACTTTAAGGATTTGTTGTCCCGCAGTGCTTCATCCATTTGGTCCCGCACATCCCTTAACACCTGGCCAACCAACTTTGTGATTTCAACCACAGCTATCTCAACGGCTACCCCAAACGCATTATGAATGGTCGCGGTTAGCTGGTCTTGAAAAGAAAAAGTCAATTCCGCTACAGCCGTATCGGGAGGAATCCTGCTTGCCGACATCTCTTGCCTCCGTAAAGACCGTCCAACGCGTTAAAATCTGACTATGATAAACCTCTAATTTCTTGGAGTATAAGTGTAGCTAGCTATCAATAATCGTATTTTACATGCGCCCAACACCTACTTAGCGGTTACAGTTGGTTAGCCTAACCAAGGCTATGCCAGCTAAGTAACAAAAAAAACTACCGTTTGATGTACTTCCTTCCTGTTTTATGGTCGGCCAGCCATTTGTTTGACAAAACGCCCTTGCCTATTCTGCAAAATAGACTTCTAAAACATGTTTTTGGTCTAAGCTTTAGCTGTTAAACCAATACTATGCGTCGAATCGTCTAGCTAGCAAGTGTACATTTTCTCTGATTTTTTGTTGTTGCTTTAAGCATGGCTAGACAACGCTATCACAAACACAACATTATCTAAAAATAGTGAATTTCAACATTGAAATCGTACAATAAACTATTGGTGGTATTGCAGCAAAAGGTATTACTATTAGCCTTTCAAGCAACCCAATGGCAAATAGGACCAGTTAGAGCTAAGTCGAGGCAGACCACAATAATAATATTTTCTTACCTCTGGGTTGACTCTTGGTTGACCAACCTTATTTGGTCTGGTACATCACAGTCGACCAAATCACATCCAATGAAGAGACACTATTATACTTGCACACACTCGAGAAGGTTATAATCATACACATTTTAGAACAAATTATGATAGATATTTTTTGTCAGGAATTATTTGCCAAAATCCCATGATGGTGGGCCTCAAGGACACAATCAAACACTGTGACATACCGTCCTTGGTTCTATTTCCAGTAGCCCAGTTTAATGTGTAGCCTATTATAACAACGTTAGTCCTAGTAGTAGCCAAATAATTACAATTCCCACCGTTGACCCAGAGGAAATGCTAACTTATGCCACCAGGTGTCGCAATAGCGTTATGAAACTGGAGTTGTAAATAAAATAATAAGAAAATCTGTCAACAGCCTATGAGAGGGGATTCCGCAGTGAGCAATTTTGCAACACATTTTGGTTAAGATATCTAGCCTATGTTCTTTACAGGCGGATGAAATAATACCATAATACTATCTGATCATTTTATTTGTTTTCTCCAGTAATTTGTCAATGGATGGGCCATATTGAAAAATCCTACAGCCAATCTCAATTTTTTTAAGCTTGGCTTGCATACAGTTTCAGCACCGAGTCAAGAAATGTCAACAGCACCACTTAAACCCAAATTGTTGAATTATTAAGTTATTATATTGTGGAATGTGCACAAGGAAGCAGCCTGGACCCGATGCTCTAGTACAGTCCGTGCGCACTGAGAAGACCCCACTCAGACCTGCCATCGGATTGACGTCTCCTCAGTGGCAGAGAAGAGGGTATCACCTGGGAGTGAGAGCAGGGTCTACGAGGCCCACGGACACAGACTGTAGTACAAGAGCACAGCAATTAAACGGCAGGATCAGCGAGGACAGCGTGGACGTCAATCGTTGCATGTGCACGCCTGTGTGCGCAGACGGGCGCACGAGAAAAGACTAGTTCAAAATAACACATGCTTGAATTAAATCGCTCATCACCATTGCGCGCACGGACATGATTAAGGAACGTGCACATGATGAGAGGGAGAAGAGGAATGCGGCTATTATGAATTAATAAACCACATATTCGGACGATAGTTTTTTTTTTATCAAGCAAAACAAGGATTCTGCCTCGCCATGGAGAACCAAGTCACCGAGCTGCAGCAGGAAAGCTACGAGGACGTACGGAAAAGCGGCTATCTCCGCAAGCAGAAATCTATGCACCGGCGATTCTTCGTATTAAGGGCGGCATCGGAACAGGGCCCCGCTCGACTCGAATATTATGAGAACGAAAAGAAATTTCGCAGTAAATCACCTGTCCCTAAAAAAGCACTCAATCTGGAGACTTGCTTTAACATCAACAAGCGGGCGGATTCCAAGAACAAGCACATGATAGTGATGTATACCCGCGGGGAGAGCTTTGCCATCGCTGCAGACAGCGAGGAAGTCCAAAACGAGTGGTACCTGGCCATGCTGGACCTTCAATGTAAATGTAAGCAAGATAAATACATGCAGTGATTATATTCCCTGTAGCCATAACGTCTAGCGTTAAATTTAGCTCGAACACGTTGGATTGACATCCATATGACATTCACAACAGATTTCTGGACATCATGGTGTTGGTATGGAACGGAATCCCGTCATAAATGAGTTAAATGCAATATGTAGGTTATTGTACTGTATTGGCTGAGGACAATTAATTATAGGCCCATAGCTGTTATTCTGAGCGCTTAATTACATCTAATGAGCAGGTGTATGGCGCGCTTCAGAAGGGTGGTGGACTGCGCTGATGAATGCGCTGGGTTTCAGCAGCAGAATCTGAATCAACACCATTTCGTTCTAGTAGCTATCCTACGTTCATCTGTATCTCTAGATTTATATCTCCAGGTTCAATCTTTTATTGAACGCTTGGTTTCCAAATATGTGCCACTCCATATCCTACTGATGTATATATAGGCTATTCTCCACAGTGTGCAGCGCAGGCTGGTTGCACCCATTGCGGAGATTCAGCGTAGTAGCTCGTGTTGTTGTTTTTCTACACATTGCTCTGCATGTAGTGCGCGTAACCTACATTTCTGTGCTATGGCGTTGGCCGTGGGGAGGCGAGCCGCAGAGTCCGTGTGTTCTTATTGGAAAACGGTTTTCTGTCGGTTCCCTCGTGCTTCGGTTGTTATGCTGTAGCCTACCCCCCGCCCATTGCGCTAATATTAAATTTCAACAACTGCTAACGAAAATAATTCATATTAAAATGAATATAAGCCTACCCAGTTGGTTGCTTGTGATCTTATGCTCTGATCATCGTAACCCATTCAGATCGTATTTTTATTGCATATAATTATCATAGTTGTTTCATTTATTCGAACCGATGGCATTATTACAACACTGGAGTGTGTGTTTCCTAAAGGGGCTTGTTGCTGGTGTTAGAATCTGTCTAGAATAAGTGCTGTTTCAGCACTTACATGACAAACCATGCTTCATGCGGACAAATTCAGTTTTTAACAGAATTCTTCAGCAGGCGTTGTCTTTTATCACATTATCATATATATCATATTCATATATCATATTCTGAAAAAAATAGCATTGTCTGCCATACATTTTGACACTCGATCACCGATACACTTCAGGTGTTAAGTCTTGTTTTCCTGTCCAACTCACTAGTGTCTGTTGTCTATGTCTTTTGTTTAGTGTTGGTCTTAGTAAATATCAAATGTATGTTGATCTCTGTGTTGTTTCCAGGTAAAAGCCCTGAAGACTGTGGCAGTGGAGGTGAGTGTGGCTTCCCCTCTCCCGGCCCCGCCTTCAAGGAGGTGTGGCAGGTGAAGGTGTGGCCTAAGGGGCTGGGCCAGGCCCGGAACCTGATCGGCATCCACCGCCTGTGCCTGACTGACAAGACGGTGAACTTTGTGAAGCTCAACTCGGACGTCGCCGCCGTGGTCCTCCAGCTGATGAACGTGCGCCGCTGCGGACACTCTGAGAACTTCTTCTTCATCGAGGTGGGCCGATCGGCCATGACGGGACCGGGGGAGTTCTGGATGCAGGTGGAGGACTCCGTGGTGGCCCAGCACATGCATGAGACCCTGCTGGAGGCCATGAAGGCCCTGAGCGAGGAGTTCCGGCAGCGGAGCAAGTCCCAGACCGTGGGGGCCTCGGGGGGCGGGGGCACCGCCTCCAACCCAATCAGCGTCCCTAGTCGCCGCCACCACCCCAACCTGCCCCCCAGCCAGGTGGGCTTCTCCAGGAGGGCCCGGACCGAGACCCCCGGCGCCGGGGGGGGGAACAGCACCAGCACGTCCCCCACGCCACGCCATGGATTCCCCAGGGCCAGGACCGGCCAGTATTGGGGGTCGGGCGGAGGACGGTGGGACCTCCACCAGGGGGGCTTGGGCGAGCTCCAGCCCCAGTCTGAACGGATCCTGCTCCACCACCCCCACCTTCAGGCCCAAACCCTACCAGGGCTCCCACGCCCGCCAAGATCACCCTCAGCTTGGCTCGCTACACCCCCAACCCCGCTCCCTCCCCGGCTCCAAGCCTCTCCTCCAGCTCGGGTCACGGCTCCGAGTGTGGGCTGGTGGGGGCGGCGGTCGGAGGGGTAGCAATCTGCTCCTACACCCGCATCCCACAGAGAGTGTCCGTCTCTGGGTCTCCCAGTGACTACGGCTCCTCAGATGAGTACGGCTCCAGCCCAGGAGATCACTCCCTCCTGGTGCCCAGTCTGCCCGGGGGTTCCCACGGTGGGCTGGGTCTCCACGCCTATGGAGAGGTGTCCTCCAGCTACATAGTGATGGGCCAAAGGGAGGGTCTCGCCGGCTCTCACAAGCACTCCCAGGGCCGCAGGGTCCTGCGTCGCTCGTCCAGCCGCGAGTGCGAGGCGGAGAGGAAACTGCTGAGCAAGAGGGCGTCCCTGCCCATGTCCGCCCAGGAGCGCCTCGCCCCGCGCCGGAAGGACGAGGAAGAGGACGAGGACGAAAAGTACGCGGTGATGTCGAGGAGCGTCAGCCGGGAGGCCCTCGTCTCGTCGCGGGGCTCCGGGGGCGAGCGGGGCAGGGCGAGGGTGGTAGGGGAGGCCCGGGGGAGGGCAGACCCGGGGCGGGGCGAGCCGGGAGGAGGGAGGGGAGGCGGGAAGGTGGACAGCGGCTACATGTCCATGCAGCCCGGCGTGACGGCTCCTCCCGCCTCCCTCCCGCTCTCCGTCGCTGTGTCCGAGTCCTGTGCTAAACCCGATGACGAGTACATGGCCATGACCCCCAACAGCAGCGTCTCCCCCCCCCAGCACATCCGCCCGCCGGTGTCCGAGGGCTACATGGTGATGTCCCCCAGTAGCAGCTGCTCTCCTGACCTGCACGGCATGGCCATGTGGGGCAGCAGGGGCAGCATCGAGAGCCGGGCCTGGCAGTGACTACATGAACATGTCCCCCATCAGCATCCGCTCCGCCTGCAGTACCCCTCCCTCGCACCAGGAGCAGCACCCCCTCCAGCCCAAGATGGCCTGCTCCTACTTCTCCCTGCCGCGTTCCTACCAACACACGCTCTCCACTCGCTTCGAGGATGACCTGGGCCAGAGCAAAGGCAAGCAGGGCGCCGGTGAACGCGACGGTTCTAGGAGCAGAGGAAAGCAGGGGGGTTACAGCAAGAGAGACAAGGCCAACGTAGGGCATGGGGGAGCCGGCCCCCTCTCCCTCTCCTCCTCCTCCTTCTCCTCCAGCTCGGCCAGCAGTGAGAGCTTGGAGGACAAGCCCATGTCGGTGGCTGCTAGCGGGGTGCTACGGCTAACCAGAATAGGCCCGGGGTACAGGAGCTCAGGAGCACGCTCCAAAGAAGGGAGCCACCAGCAGAAACGTGGGTCCGGTGGCCCGGGGCCTCAGCACCAGAGGAAGGGCCGGCCCCTCAGCGTGTCTGTGGACATGTCTAAGGCCAACACGCTGCCCAGGGTGAAGGAGAGCCTCCTTCCTGCCGCCTCTCAGAGTCCAGGCGAGTACGTGAGCATCATGTTCGGGGGGAGCGGGCTGTCGGGGACGCACGGAGCCCCTCGGCCCGTGCACCGCCCGGCGCCGTGCCAGGACTCCACCGGCCTCCCCCGCAGCTTCTCAGCCCCGCTGTCCACCTCTTCTGAGTACGTCAACATGGACCTGGGAAGCTCCCCCTCCCTGACCCCTGAGGGGTTGTCGTTCGGCTCCCTGCGGGGCCCCGCCGCCCCTCAGGCCCGAGACGAGTGCAGGAGGCCGTCTCCCGCAGCAACGGAGGGCAGCGGACGGCACAGGACAGCCGCGGCCATGGCAACCGCGCTGTCGGACTCCCTATTCACAGAATACACGGAGATGGCCTTTAGCCAGGGTGGCCACGCCCCTTCCCTGGGCTCCGCCCCCTCACGGGGCCCCGTCTCCTCCCTTGGCCCCGCCTCCCCTGTCGGAGCCTCGCTCCGCACGTCAGAGCAGGACCCTGGCCTGGTCGTCTCCGCGGCGACGGCCTTCTCCTCTCCTGACAAGGGCGGCCGGCTGGTCAGAGACGACCCTTTGGGAAGAAGACGCCACCATTCAGAGACCTTCATGACCTCCCTGTCCCAGCACCCCTCCTCCTCGGCCCAGTTCCTGGTCGCCTCCGGGGCTCACCAGGGGCTGGAAGCCTCTCTGTGGGAAAACGTGCAGCCAGCCACACCCGCCACACAGTCCTCCTCAGCACTGTCAGCTGAACACGGCCTTAACTACATCGATCTGGACCTGGCCATGAGGGAGAGCCTCCAGACAGGGCTGGAGGGAGCTTCCACCCCCCACAGCCTCTTCAGCCCCGCCCCCGGGGGGGGCCTGGGGACCAATGCCATTGCCAGCCTCAACACCTATGCCAGTATCGATTTCTACAAGTCAGAGGAGCTGAGAGCACAGCAGAACAGTCGGAAGGATGGCAAAGGTACGGTCTTTACAAACAGGCGTACTGTACTCTCTGAATACAGACTATTAGTTAATGCCATTTAGTGAAAGAAGAAATGGTCCTGAATGCTAACTTTATAAATGTGCTCATATAAATCAGCAGTCCCAGTCTCTCCCATGTATAGTTAGTTATTTAATGTACTGTAAGTCATAGATATAGCAGTCATAGATATATTGTATTCAGTCAATAAATATAAAGACGATCAAAATCCACCTCAGAATCGTGGGCAGTGACCAGAGTTCTTCATTTTGTGTGCGAAGACACACAAAATGTTTATTGGACAGTGTCCACGTATTATCCTTGAGCCCTATGGCAGAACCTGGATAAGCACAGTGTGACAGAGAGACTGGAGAAGGAGAGCAAGGTATTTTGGGACTTTGGATTTTTTGCTTACGTCAAAGGAAGCCTCATTCGCTTCGTTTCCTTAGTGATGCCAATGAAAGCGTTGTTGTTTTCACTCGACTCCTGATTCCACCTCGACTCCCCCCTCCCCCCCCCCCCCCCCTCCACCATCACCACCCACAGAGTCAGTGTTTACCTGAGCTCCCTCTGCAACCCACAGAGTTTGTATGTTTGTGTTTGTAGCTTGTTTTCTCGCCCTTGTTGATCGTGGTGAGTGGTATGCCTGTGGCTCGCTCCGTGAACTGGAACTACACACCATCTCCCAGCTTTTGCTGCCTTTTATCGACGGGTAAAAAGACGTGTTCGAACTCAGCACTCTCTCCAGATGACAGATGACAGAGAGCGTTTCCCCTGGTTTCTCTCCACAGCTCTCCTCTTTGAATTCACGTTGATGCGTACGGGCGTCCGCGCCGCCCCGTTCACTGTGTCAGATCACTGCGGTCCGTCTGTCTGCGAGACGGGACGCGGCGCTCTCCTTAATGGGCTCCTCTCGTCGGAGGAGAACGTGGTCTCGCTAACAACAGGAGGTGGTCCTGACGCGAAGCTTGCCTTCAGGCTAGACAGTGGTGATTCTCTGCCAAGGCGCTAGAGATAACGCTCTCGTTATCACAAGTGGGCGTTC
Organism: Thaleichthys pacificus; assembly: GCA_023658055.1. Lineage (NCBI taxonomy): Eukaryota > Metazoa > Chordata > Actinopteri > Osmeriformes > Osmeridae > Thaleichthys > Thaleichthys pacificus. The sequence continues at coordinate 9,916,516 of CM042858.1, forward strand.
GCAGAGCAGAGCAAATTGATTTGTCTGCTGGTAACGAGCCATTTCACATGGATGGATGCGGAGGAGCCGGGCCCGGGTGAGGAGGGTCGGGGGAGGGGTCAGGTGAGGGGGGGTCAAGGCAAGGACCAGGTGGAGGGTTTGGGCAGGGGCCAGGTGTTGATGTCATGCGTGTTCCTGGGGGGTTCCTGGCTGGAGGGGGTTAGGGGGCCCAGAGAGGTTGTGGACGCTGGGGAGGAAATCAGGGTTGTTAAGAGGAATAACCGTGGATTAGCCAGATTATGGAGGAGGGGGATGGGGGTGTTGTTTGAAACGCAGAGGCTTGGCCAACTGCAGGAAGAGAAACAAACATAAAGATGCTAGGCAGGTTATCAGACCAGGAGGACACAGACCAGGAGGACACAGACCAGGAGGAACACAAGGGGAGAGTAGCATCTCCCCACCTGGTCCAGGACCAGGTCTGTATACCCTCCCCACCTGGTCCAGGACCAGGTCTGTATACCCTCCACACCTGGTCCAGGACCAGGTCTGTATACCCTCCACACCTGGTCCAGGACCAGGTCTATATACCCTCCACACCTGGTCCAGGACCAGGTCTATATACCCTCCCCACCTGGTCCAGGACCAGGTCTGTATACCCTCCACACCTGGTCCAGGACCAGAGCAGAACGTATATACAGACATGCTTGGTTATTTCCTTCTGTCTCTGTGACTCTAGTTGTCCTTCCAAAGACCCGTTTCCACGTTCCCGCATAAACACTACCTTTCTACAGCAAGTGAACAGAACAGTTCTTTAGTCTCTCCAGGTGTAATGGACAGAGTAAATGGCTTCTCAGAAGCTTGTAGGACAGCGTATCAGATACAAATCAAAGCTGCAAACGTGCCAAAAATAGAATTGTTGGATGTGTCTCTCGACATGCCAGACGAGGCGGCGTTGGGGGCCTGTTCAGTCTGGAGGGCGGAGGGAGACAGACCAACGCATCTCCCACTGGCCCTGTTTAATGATCTGTGTTCAGATTGGGACAGAGACAAGGAACCAGATCTATTGATTGACATTAGCCACAGGAGGGTAATTTAGGAGGGATCAATCCCCTGTACCATTTGCGAGGAACAGAGAGTGGAGGCGACTGGATTCTCGTTGTATGACTGAATAAATAAATCAAACGTTCAGTCGAGATCTGATTTTTTGTGATCTGATTTTCGATTGGGATAGAGACAAGGAAGCAGATCTCTTGATTGTCTAGTCACAGAAGGGAGTTCTTCTAATTTTGTGGACAGACATTATTAAACGTCTTTGTCTAGTAACTTCAGGATGCAGGGTTGTCTGTACACAAGAGGAGGGCTTTGGAGTCTGTGGCTGAGAGATGCGACTTTGCTAATGGGACATCATCACTGCCAAGGTGAAACAGTACTAGTGCTTGTGTGCAGCAATCAATCTGCTATAGTCACTCAACAAACACTTCAAATTGAAATCATCTTAATTATTTATTCAGTCTCAGAAAAGGAGAGAGCAGTAATCTATCTGTTACTTTCCTGGAAATGTTACGGCAAATTTATCATTCCTAGATCATCATTGATTCTAACTGATTATTGTCATTAATAGATTAGTATAGATCATTTGTTTTTAGAAGGTTTAAAGATTGTTTCTTTCTTTTTTCTTACAGAATGTTAATGACCCATCTTCTTCCTGAAGACATTCCTGCTGACACAGCGCCTGTGCTGCTGCTGGACTCAGAATGGAATTGGTTGGCAAGGTTGTACGTCTTCCCAACAAACGTCCAATAGGAAGAGGAGTTGCGTCAGTGAAGACACACCCATCATACCATTATGAACTCTTTTACATCTTGTCTGTTCGGTGCAATTTACCAAATGTGTGCCAAAAGTCTACTGGCTAAATGACAGGGTTTACTGAAGTGCGAACATCCAGCCAATGGAGAGAGATTATCAGAACTTCCGCCTGACAACTTGGAGTCCTGGATATTTTCTTGTTCCTCGACATAAACTTCAGAAAATTGTTATATAAATGTGATATATTATAATGGTACATAAGAAAAGATATATCGTATACATAATTAAAGCTACATAGATATATTATATACATATATACTTTTTTAAGAAAGTGCCTCATTTTTGATTGTAGCTGTTTTTACACAAGGAATCTTGAACACCGGTCAACAAGAAAGGAAAAAAAATGTCAATGTCCTTTCTTAAATTTAATTTGTGTTCCAAAAATTGTGAATATGTTGAAAATGACAACGCGTATTAGAACCTTATATTCTACTTGTAAGCTTAATCAACCTGCCTTACAGTGTCAGTCAGAAGTTGTAGGTGAGTAGAAACCTCTTTACTTTCTGCTGCTCCTCTCACACCTCAGCCTCGTTTCACATCACAGCTCAAACACACACACACACACACATACACACACATACACACACTTATCCAGCTCCCACCAAACACACATGCGCACACACACACTTATACAGGGTACAACATGTCAGATGAACTCTAATGATCGCCTAATTTGTATTGCAAACACTCATGGTGTCACCCACTTTGATATTTCAGTTTTAACAGTAGATCCATATTAAACCTTAAGACTCACTTTCCACACATACCTCCTCTCCCATCAGTGCAAAGATGATCTCCTTACAGTGAATAAACAGGGTAAGATCCACCACACAGTTCCTCTGTGCATCTGGTCAGGACGCTCAAGTGCCTGGCTAAGCTCTTCAATGTCCACACTTACTCAGTTACACTCTACCAGTTACACTCACTCAGTTACACTCTACCAGTTACACTCTACCAGTTACACTCTACCAGTTACACTCTACCAGTTACACTCACTCTGTTACACTCTACCAGTTACACTCTACCAGTTACACTACCAGTTACACTCACTCTGTTACACTCTACCAGTTACACTCTACCAGTTACACTCTACCAGTTACACTCACTCTGTTACACTCTCCCGCTGTCCCTGTCTCCTGCCACTGTCCCCTCAGAGTCCCTAGATCCCATACTAGGTTGCATGGACCTGCCCAGTGATAAAACAGTTTGTTTTTCATGTTTGACATTCAAACCCAGAAAATTCCAGTCTGAAGTGTGGTCATTGTTAATTCCATGCGGCCAGCAGTTCATCAGACGGAATTATGTTGGTTGTTTTTGATCTTTTTTTATTTCATAGGCCAATATGCAGAGGATTCCAGAGTCTCCTTGCTTGTGAGGCTCTGTATTGTGAGATATCTCTCACACACCCCAGCTGAGTCCTGAACCTAAACATTTCTGTAAAGGATCATTGCCGTCCCTGCCATGTTTCATTTTATTCTTTGCACTTAAGCTGTTTTGTTGTTTCTCATTTGATCACGTTGTCATGTTATCTAATTGCGTCTAACGTTTCATCTGATTGGTTTTTGAAATAACTTGAATTGAACACAGCCCATTACTGCCAGTATCTTGTGCTTATTGCCGAAATGTTTGTGCCAAAATTTGGAATTACAGATAGACAGTATGATATACATTTCAGTCATTACATTTAAGGTAGATATAAACCCAATGCTGTTAGTTCAGGTCTCTCTAAATCTATGTTTCTTTAATCTGCCTTTCTTGCTCCCATGAAATGATTATTCTAATTGGGGATTGTCATCAGTGATCTTCTCTTACCTCATAATCATCTCCAGGAATCTGAGCAGATGCGACAGTTGGTCCTAATCCCCTTGTGCAGTCTGAGAAGGGTTCAGGATCTGATCTAAGTCCCCAACAATTTAGTCTAATAGAGTCCGGTGTGGTACCTACTCTACTGTGGTCTACTATGGCCGCTAGAGAAACGTCAAAACAACAGCGTTGTATTTGAGTCTGTATTCTTTTACCTCATGTTTTCAATCCAATTTTAATTATTGCCTTATTGTCTGTACTAACGGTCACTCGACACCCAAGCAGCTGTACAAATGCGCTTTTGCATTCTAGAATAATCGGAATTCTGTCCGAACGTTCTGAACATTCATACTTTGGAGAAACGCACGAGTTTTTCCTAAGAGGCCGTAGCCTGTTGAGAGCAATGCGTCATACAAAATGTTGTTGAAGAAAAAGGTGTTTAAAATCGCCTGCTAGGAGATGAGGGGAAAAGGGTATGATATGTACAATCAGGGTGATGGTCACAATTACCAAGAGAGGTGTACCTATTTTAAAGCTATTATAACAGTTTGACTATGATGTGTATTGTAAAGATAAGGAGTGTGTACAGTACAGTATTCTGTGTATAGGGGTGTAGGTATTGGGGTGCGGGTGGGGAGGGGGGTGGGGGGGGGGGGTGACATGACATGTTATGGTAACAAATCTGTAGATGGGAAAACCGTTCAAACAGATGACTACTGATGATCTTTGCCTGTGGTGTAGACAGTCACTTTGTTTCGTTGGGAGAAAAAGGAGAAAAAAAAGATGGAAATATCTCAAAAGTCTACTGTTTTCTTTTCTTTGACTTATTGTATGCGTGAGAGTGCGAATATTTTCCCAAAACTATTTGGAAAATAATTCAAACATGATTTGTCACAGTGGAAAACAAGAGCAGTCTAGACTGTAAGCCATCCTGGAGTGCAGGATTAGCCCTGTCGACAGAGGGTGTGCTGCACGCGTGTGTGTATGTTTATGTGAGTGTGTGACAGTATTATAGTGCTCATACACACGACACGACTATCACGTCAGACACAGAGAGCATCTGAGATCCATGTACTTCTCTGCCCTACATCCACCAAACACCTTCGAAGGAATATTTTCAACTTCTAGACTGTTTTCTCTAACAACCTCTGAACATGCGTTTTGAGAGATTTTCAGCTTCATCTTTTTGTCAATGTTTATAGTTTATATTTATACCAATGGTTTACTTTAATGACAGTATCTCTTAGCATAAAGACATACACTGTATTAGTTCATGATAAATATTTTTTGGCCTACAAGGTCCTATAACTCTGACAGTCAAATCTTAACAATGATATATAGTGCCCCCTTGGTGTCATCTGTGCAAAGTCATGAAAAAGTTTATACATTTCCTGAACACTGTAAAAAGGCAATGAAGCCCATATATAACTATCTCACAATTGTTCATCAAAACATTAAACTTTTTTATTTGACAGATTCTGGTAAACATCAAATCAAGTATGTGATTGCGTGTTCTCTCCAACCAATGTAAAAAATAAGGTTCAGATTTTTTTTTTTACTTCAAAGTGTTTCATTTTGATTGAGTTTATGAAGTTACTGCCGATCAGACCCCCCTAACTTCTCAAAAACACAGTTGAGACGTAAGATTCAACCACGTGTCCAAGCAAACTACCTGCACCAAAAGCAACATTAACTCAAGTTTGACCACACGGCCAATTACTGTCCCTTTTTGCTTGGGAAGACAGCAGTGTTCTGGAACAAAATATAAAAACTAAAGATGCACACATTCCATTACATATTACTTTCAAAGAAAGAAAGGAAGCTGGGGGGTTTCCATCTTGGAGAGACAGGCGGTCCTCCTCTCATGTACAACCAGACGAGGAAGCATTTACCTGGCACACCCAGCCCTGGCTGGGCCCTGTGCTGTCTGCAGGTGGACTGACATTCAGGATACCACAGCCAGGTTCAGAGTCCTCTGAATCCCAAAACAAACCCAGGTCAGACATGTCCACATAATATCCATCTGCATCCATGTGGTCCTGAGGAGCATACAAATTTGAGTCTTTAGAGGATTCAAATGAATTCAATTTAAATGCATTTCAGATATATATGTTTTCCATTCCATTGTAACTGCCTCATATTCAGCGTATTAACAATCTACTCAGTTTGAACCTGCATGCAACCTCTACAAAGAAATGCTCTACCACTGAGGTGGTCAGAGCTATGCCAGAGAACTATATGAGAGCTATACTAATGCTATACGACTGGTAGAGCCAGTGATGACCAGGTGAATAATTACATTGTCTACTACGAGTTGGCGTTGGGGCATCAGTGCTGGTTCTTTGTCGTGTGCAGAGCTTTCTGTCAAGTCATCCACGACATCCATGACCCACAGACGCTGCCCTCTGGCCCTGGACAACACCCAGTCCTGGACTCACACACACACACACGCACGCACACACACACACACACAGACACACACACACAGATACACACACACAGTAAACATGAGACATTAGGAAAAATGAATATACTGTATGTGAGGCCTTTCAGTAGAAACCACAGCAAAAACATACAAACTCTACAATTTGTATTAGATGTTTGTAGTTTTAACTAGTAGCAGAAAATCAACTGCTTGTGTTTTCTTCATTTAACCTTAAAGGAAAGTGTAACCACAATGTTGATACAACATTGTGGTTGAGGTATTACTACACAGTTAGGTATCACTAACTGTTAGGTATTACTACACAGTTAGTTAATGTAATGTTGTTGCTATAGTATTGCTATGTAGGTGTACCTTGTTATTTAGATCCAGTGTTGCGAGGTGGGCGTTCCTCTGCTTGCAGAAGAGTTGGGCGCTGGAACAATCTCCCTCACCCTCCCAGAAAAGGTAGAAGATCCTCTGGTGATGGAACCAGACTTCATCACCCTGCCTTAGAACTGCAGACACAAAGTCAAAAGTCTTTAAATTCATCAAATTAACAAACTGACTCAGATTTATAAAATAAAGTTAAGATAAATAGAGAATAAAATATAAAAACTAAAGGTGCACACATTCAATAACTCAAATCAAATACTAAATCTAAATATGTCTGTGGTTTGAATAGATGACAGTTGTGCATGTCAGCAGATGTGGTCAGCTAAGCCCTCCGATAACTTCCTGTTGTTTCTCATGGTCTCCAGAGCTATAAGCCTATAGCCAGCAATATAATAGAGAGAATCTCTTTATCCATGGTTAGAAACTAAACATTCTTCCTCTTTTACAGACTTAAACCCATTTTGGTTGGCAGAGGAAGCTACCCACCTCTAGTCATGAGAGGGACAGACTCGGTGAACTGATGATCTACCAAAAGAGAAAGCAACACTAGTCATTACAATCATTCAAAGTTGGACAATTTCATGCCAAGCCACAAATTATGCTCCAATATTTCCATTAATTATTACTAGTGCTGAAGAGGATTTGTATGGCATTACTCACAGTGAACACCCATGAGTATAAGAATGATGACTAATAACAGTATTGTAACTAAGGAGATCAACAGGAAAACTGGATTTCTGGGTCGCTCCGGTAGTTGTCGCCCTAGAGATGATAAAAAGCCACAATTACATTTTATTAAATGCTCATTTCAGACTGAACAAGTTCACAGTCCATGTATTGTTTTATTCAAAAGCGACATACAAATAGTATATGTAATCACAATAGTAACTTATGAGTAAATACAATTTAAGGCCCCACGATGAATTGATTTTCAGTAGTCTACCAACCTTCTTCCAATCTGACAACTTTTATGGCTGAAGACTGCAGAGTGTGGTAGATGTCTTCAGTCTTTGATTCTGGCCCATATGTGTTCTGCTGTATACTTGTAGCATCCTCATAGTCGGACATTTCAACACGGTTCCTCTGAGACAGCTCCATTTCACTTGCTCTCACTCAAACAACCAATTGAGCAAAAATGGGTAGAATGAAAGAGGAAGGATGGGGTCCATAACACCTACGTCAGCCAAATGTTAGCAGTGACTCAATTTAAGAAGGCCTACTCTTTCGACTCATTGATCTTAGTTCAGATCAAGGATTATTTCAACATGCTTAGAGCAACCGAAAGGATCACATTTCCAAGTTAGTTAACCAATGGTGTCAAACCAAAGTGTAAATTCTGGATAGACAATAAAGTTGTATTCTATTCTTCATCCAATTATGCCTGCCATAGGTGTCATATTTTTTTTACATATCCATATAAATCCTTACATTAACATTTTCAAAACCGAAATCTTGTTCTTAGCTGCGAGATCATTATTTAAAGACTTGTTTTAGTGAGACACATTTTGTGCATACTGACAACTTTTCGGGTTTTCCTCAAGGGGGCGTCAGAGGATGCGGATTAAAGGTGAAAATATTTTCTTTATAATTGACTTGCATAAAATACAGCCGAAATAATTGCGTGTGGGCGAAACACCGCACGGTGGACCACTGAATGTGTACAATCAATCAAATCACTGTTTTTGTGACAATAACTCACTGTAACTAGTTTTTCCAGTCTAAATGATCAACAGTCTCACTGTATGAAATAGTTTCAGTTGATGATACAGTCACCTGTCTGGTCAGCTTTGCCTGACCTCTAGTTAGAGGCGGACGACTCGAGGCAGATTGTGTCAATGGGAGTCGGTTGGATCGGTTGCATCCCACGCGCGTTGCGTAGTATTTCCTCTGCACACAGTGAAATAACGGCTTTCACTCTCTAAGGTTCCCCTCATTTCATACAGTGTAGAGAAGGAGTAGGGTCCTATTTCTGGTTTCAACAAAGTTATGTATTGTGCATAGCCTATCTCAAGGATTTCGCGGGAAGCTTAGGCTTATGAAGATGGAAACATTCTAATAACTGTATTTCAGTTGTGAATTAATTTAACGTTTTTCAGAACAACAGAAGATGGACCACTTATGGAGTTTAATTGGGCTCCTGCATAGTAAGTATACTTTAAGGTCCGTGTACTTGGTGGCCATTCGTTTTTTCAACCCGTGTTGACAAACGTAACCTACAACGGTTGTTCAGGTGTTGAAAAGTATTGGTGCATCAGTGTTGAATAGTATGAACCTACAGAAAAGGTTTAAAGTCATTGGACTGGTGGGGATGATTTTTTTGACAGTTGTAAATAGCCTACTGTCTTTTTCCACAAATACCATGGGCTTGAACATAGTGGCCATGGGCTTGTACCAGTTAATTTATAGGACTTTGACTTGATGGGTGTGATTTTGGCACCATGCAACGCTAAAGAGCTGTCACCCAGGGCTCCCCAGGGGTAAAAAGTTATTGGTGCCTCTGTCAGTGTGTCTTTGCAAACTGTTACGGTCACTTTAATGTACTTGATTAGTCACGGCTACGGCTGTGTCCCTGTCCGCGATAGGTCACCAATTTCTGTACGATGTCGAGGGTTAGGTTGTTTATACTGGATTTAGTTAAAGAGTTATTTGATCCACCTGGGTTCTTTAGTTTTCTTCTAAACCCAGCACTGCGTTCGTGCTCAGTCTGTTTTTTTCTGTTTATCACTGTGTTCTGTTTGTTCATTAAAATGTATATTTTCCTGAAAACTTTAGGTGCTTCTTGCATTTGGATCCACATTTCATCCCCGTTTAATCAACAATTTCCAATTCTCTTTCAGTCTCTCCATTGACCTGGGCGTTCAATCTAGACATTGATCGTCCCAGATTATTTAAGAACACTGATGCACGATCCAGTTTTGGGTATCGCGTGTGTCACTTTGGACCGGCGCGGGATAGAAGGCAAGTTTGCACCTTTGGTCCTCACCTCAGTCGGTACAGCAACCTAACCAGTCACTGTCAGGACTACAAAGTGGGAAGACTGTGTCAAGTCATTGACAGACTAGTAGTTATATTGAAGAACATGTATTACAAGTTCGATTGTCGCAATATTTTGTTGGTGTTTGTCTTATCTAAACAAAAGCACTACATTGAATAGCCTGTATTATGAGTAGCCTAGGTGAGCTACAGAGTGTAGTGATAAAATATGATAATCTAGAGAGCATCTATGACACAAGCACACTGCAGGGAGAGAAGCACATCGGATTTGAATTATGGGTTAGTTGTATCAAAATGACACAATGAGTAACATGTTAGTTTTAGCTTTGTATAAAACTTGATTTGTACAAAGCTTATTCATCCTTATAATTTTTCAGAGTTTCACCATATTTGCAGTCTGGAATGGAATACATTGGGTTTGTTGTCAGGGGAAATAACACGTCAGTTTTGCATGTCTCCACCCTGGTTGTTTCCTCTGGTGTCTAGTGTGTTAGTCACAGCCCCTTTCCTGGCTAACGGCACCGGGGGTCTGTACCGGTGCTCTTATCACAGTGGACGTTGTGATGCAGTACCGATTCAGGGTAAGTCATTCTGCCCCATTTATGATACCCAAGAGACCCTCTCCTCACATTAGGGCATAGTTCAGCAGACAATCAAGGATCAGATTGTTCTGATTTGTATTTTGTGTTGTATTTCGAGATAAAATACATTTGTAACATTGAGCATTCTGACTGGACAAAATGGCAGAACGTTCAGATTTTTATGACAATATTTTATATTTAGATTGACACTAAGGCTCTGTTTTTTAACCATAGAGGAAGGGAGAGCAGGAAGTAGAATATGTGGGTCTCATGAACTGAGCAACAACTAAGTTAGGGAGTGCAAAGAATAATGCTGAATCTTGATGAGGTTATTTCTAAACACACACACACACACACACACACACACACACACACTGCCCCACCCAGGGCCTCCAGACAGGTGGTGTTGCACTCACTTATGCTACCCACTCACTGTGCGAGCATGTGCACTTATTAATTGGCATTAATCCAATACCCACCACAACACATACACCCACTCACACTCACACATGTTAACGTTGTGGGCTGAGGTGCAGTTTAGTCTACAGTTAATTGCACAATTGTGTGACTGGTGAGTTAAGAGACGTGCGCTTGAGCTATTCCAGGAACTGTGCTCACCCCCCCCCCCCCCTCCCTCTTCTCCTGCAGTTGATCAAGGCATTACATTTGGGCTGTCGATTGCATGCAGCACTGATAGAGTCATGGTGAGTGCCTGGGCATAAGGATGTTTGTCACTTCTGAGGAGGTCATTAAGAGTTTAGGCCGGGTGTCGTAACAATAGACGAACCACGGATCATGACAAGATGGAGGGATCCTAACTAAGTGGGCTGGGATGCAACATGTATGTCGCTTTGGATAAAACAACATACAGATCAAATCTGCTAAGTGAATACAAATGTAAACGGGATTCAGTAGTGGGACAACCTGACGGTGATGTCATGGTTACAATAACGGTTTGGTCAGCACCTCCATTTTTGTGAGATTTTGTAAACACTTTTAATCAACGCGACGTACAAGGGGGATTCTGCAACCTCTCTAACCTGCAGTCAAATGCTCTCCCATTAAACTCTACAGAGCTATAACCACCTGGTGGCGTGACCCGTTATTTAATTAACGGACAAAGTTAATGAAATCTTTTGTTTTATATTTCTGTCTATTGGTCGTAGTCTGACCTGTACCACTACATTTACATTTAGTCATTTAGCGGACGCTCTTATCCAGAGCGACTTACAGTAAGTACAGGGACATTCCCCCCGAGGCAAGTAGGGTGAAGTGCCTTGCCCAAGGACACAACTTCATTTGGCACGGCCGGGAATCGAACTGGCAACCTTCAGATTACTAGCCCGACTCCCTCACCGCTCAGCCATCTGACTCCACTAACAGTCAGATGTCTCCCCTTCCTGTCCAGGTATGTGGACCACATCTGGTCCATGCTTGCGACTCGTTCAACTACCTCAACGGGCTGTGTGTCCAGCTGGATTCACAGCTGACGGTTATGAAAAAACTCAAGCCAGCCTATCAAGGTGTGATTCACTCATGTGGTTACATTGAATTATGTTCCCCCCCGTGGGTCTGTGAAGCGCATTTAATGACTATCTGTATTGTACTGCTTGGAGGGGAAATGTCAAAGCTTGATCTTGGTTGGGATGAAGGACGGATGATTGTTGTGGACGGGGGGAGAAGGTGATGTCTCTCTGCTTCCTCTTTACTCCTCTTTGATCTCTCCGTCTCCTCCAGACTGCCACGACTTTGGTCTAGATGCTGTGATTCTCTTTGACAGCTCACAGAGCATCACTAACAGCGATTTTGATAAGATGATCACGTTCATAAAAAATATAGTCCAAATGTTCACTGATACCAGTGTACAGGTGAGTGGCGTATGTACAATAAGTGTGTGTGTGTGTGTGCTGGTCAGTTGTGTGTCAGTCTGATGACATGATCTATCTTTCACAGGTGGCAGTGGCTCAGTATTCTACCGACGCACATGCCATCTTCCATTTTCAGAACTTTGCAGTTGATCGAAACCCGGATAACTTGATGAAGTCTGTTAGCCACTTGCAGGGAGACACGTACACTCCGTCAGCTATCCGCTACGTGCTGTGAGTGTGTCTGTGGAACCGGAACACGCCTCTCTCACTGCACTGCTATATCTCCTGAGACCCAGCAAGTCATTTATGCTTGTGGACATCGGTTTTGGGCTGTTAACTTTTGCAACTTTTTTCATATTTTTTTTTTACCGTTCCTCTGTTGTCCCAGTGAAAAGATGCTGACAGAAAAACGAGGCATGAGACGGAACTCCAGGAAACTGTTGGTCGTGATAACGGACGGCAAATCAAACGATCCCAAAGACTCTTTTGAAAAGGTTCTACCGCTGGCAGAGGAGAGGGGAGTCGTCAGGATTGCTGTTGGGGTGAGTATGTTCATGGTGACGCGAGATTCTGCGTGAACCGAATAAAGATTCATTATTCAGTTTCATTTATTTGTGGGGAGGGGGGGGGGGGGGGGGTTCTCACTTGTCTGGACAGCACTTTGGTCAATGTGGGTTGTTTTAAAATGTTACTTTACGTTGTTTCTTACTCAGTTCCTGTCTCTGTCTCTCTGTCCTTGTCTCTCTCTCCCTGTCTCTCTGCCTGCCTGCCTGTCTCTCTCTCCCTGTCTCTCTGCCTGCCTGCCTGTCTCTCTCCCTGCCTGCCTGTCTCTCCCTGTCTCTCTGCCTGCCTGTCTCTCTCTCCTTGTCTCTCTGCCTGCCTGCCTGTCTCTCTCTCCCTCCCCCCTCCCAACTCAGGTAGGAAACCAGGTGTCTCCCCAGGAGCTCAGACAAGTGGCCTCGTCTCCTGAGGGCGTATTTGAGACCAACAGCTTTGAGGCTCTGAAAACCATTCAGGTCCAGATCAGAAATCAAATCTTCAACATTGAAGGTAAACTCCCAGTTACTGTAGCAGTTAAACTACTGGACAACCGCATGAATAAGAACCTATGACTAGTACATGTAACACACAAATGACATTGTTTAATATGTAATTCATCGACGCGACGTGCACCTTTTCATTTGACCGTTTGTTTGTATTAATGGACCATAACGTTTGTCTGTGTTGTATGTGACGTCCGTGAAGGAGACAGCGCTGCCAGCGCCAGGTCCTTTAAACAGGAGCTCTCACAAGGAGGGTTCAGTACAGCGCTCTCTGGGGTACGGCCGCATCATGCAGCCCTTTCTGCAGCATCAGATCTTATCACAAAACGTCTTTCTACAACCTTCGATCTTATCATATCTTTCTGCAGCCTTCGATCTCATCTCGTGTCTTTCTACAACGTTCAATCTCATCATGTACAACTCTTGTCTCTCCCTACCAAGGGGGTGTCTGTGTTTGGGGCCCCGGGGTCGTACTCTTGGTCTGGAGGCATGGTGGAGTCCATGCAGGGAAGTCAACGACACCTTCATCAACGCTTCTGCAGTGGAGGCCGACATGAAGGACTCTTACCTGGGTGAGACATGAGCGCTGCCCGTTCCCATCCATGTCCTGTAGCTGACTTGGTTTCCCACCAGCGCCGGATCGAACGTCTGTCGTTAAAACTGGGAGTCAGGTGGCTGAGCGGTGAGGGAGTCGGGCTAGTAATCTGAAGGTTTCCAGTTCGATTCCCCGGCCGTGCCAAATGACGTTGTGTCCTTGGGCAAGGCACTTCACCCTACTTGCCTCGGGGGGAATGTCCCTGTACTTACTGTAAGTCGCTCTGGATAAGAGCGTCTGCTAAATGACTAAATGTAAATGTAAATGTAAAACTGAGAACGGCAGCAGTGCAGCGTGTGGTTTGCTGTACTGTAAGTTTGAATTGAAAGTTTTGTTCCATTTCCCCTCACGCTGCTTTGAAGTAGAACTGGTAACAAGTGTGTGGGAATGTGGTTAAGTCAACGAACAGTCCTCCTCTTCTGACTGACACTTACAGTTAATGTACCGTGTAACCTTTAGTACTGGTGGTGTTTATCTGGAACGAACCCTGCCCCACCAGGCCCTACATCTGATAACTGTTTTGCAAATTAAACATGTTGCTATGTGGGTACATAGTAGTTTAACTTTAATGGAAAGTGTTGCCGAAGAAGTCATTTGAGAGTAGCACTCTGAAACTAAGTTAGTGAAGTAGTGTGGCATTTGTTGCTGTCTGTGCAGGCTACTCGGTAGCGGTGGCCGTGATGGACGACGGCCTTGTGTACTTTTCTGGGGCCCCCAGGTACAACCACACAGGCCTGGTCCTGGCCTTCCAGATGGACCCTGTCCTGGGACGGTGGACGGTCCTCTCACAGGGTACACGGAGTCCAGGTAGAAGGGGCACTGGGGTTCAGGGCACTGGGGTTCGGGGCTCTGGGGTTCGGGGCTCTGGGGTTCGGGGCTCTGGGTTCGGGGCACTGGGGTTCGGGGCTCTGGGGTTCGGGGCACTGGGGTTCGGGGCCCTGGGGTTCGGGGCACTGGGGTTCGGGGCTCTGGGGGTCGGGGCTCTGGGTTCGGGCTCTGGGGTTCGGGGCACTGGGGTTCGGGGCACTGGGGTTCGGGGCTCTGGGGTTCGGGGCACTGGGGTTCGGGCACTGGGGGGGGGGTCAGGGGCTCTGGGGTCGGGGCTCTGGGGTTCGTGGCTCTGGGTTCGGGGCATCTGGGGTTCGGGGCTCTGGGGTTCGGGGCTTCTGGGGTTCGGGGCTCTGGGGTTCGGGGCTCTGGGGTTCGGGGCTCTGGGGTTCGGGGCTCTGGGGTTCGGGGCTCTGGGGTTCGGGGCTCTGGGGTTCGGGGCTCTGGGGTTCGGGGCTCTGGGGTTCGGGGCTCTGGGGTTCGGGCACTGGGGTTCGGGGCACTTAGGAGAGGCTGTTGGAGATATGAATCCTTTTTACGGTTTATTGACTCAGAAGCCACTTTTATCCTAAGCAACATACAAATTGTACATATAGAAAGTTCAGTTTGAACAGTATTTCAATGCTGTTACAGATAGGAAGCTTACTTAGAAGTTGCATTTATGGATGTGAAGTCATGATGGGCGATTTTGGCTCCTCTAGTTTTGGTTGTGTAATTATAATTTATTTTCTATCCACCCCACCACACACGCAAACTCCCCATCCCCCACTCTCAACCCCCCCAGCTGGGCTCGTACTTCGGTGGGGAGCTGTGTGTGTTGCAGAGGCCTGGAGAGGGTGATTCAGCCCTGCTGCTGGTGGGAGCCCCGTCCTTTCATGAGCAGGGTGTGGGCGGGGAGGTGACCGTCTGCTCCCTGAGGCCCAGGGTGAGACTCTGCTGTCTCTCTACTGCACCTTTACATTGAAGTTCATTTAACAGACGCTTTTATCCAAAGCTGTCTAATATTCGTATCTACTCTAATATCTGCTGTCTATTGGCTCACTGATATCTACCACTCTGACCTGAGGACCCACATAGACATAATATATAATTTGTTGCTAAATTATGCTATTTCAAAGAGTTGAGTAACTAAATGACGCTTTTTATAACAACTATCTTCTTCTGAAATTACTCTATAGCAGTTATAACATCTTTACGCTATTTTAAATCTCGTCTTTTATTTGTGCTTTATACATGTGTATAAATAAGGATATACAGCATAAATATCTTCATGTGAAAGTTCTGCAGTGTGACAAGGAGCCTTCCTGAAAATCTAGATCAGTTTCTTAAGCTAGGAGTTGTACTTCCCCCTCAAGTCATGAGTTTGATTAACACACCCTGACCTACTCTTGCAGTGCTCTAGTTCCTCATCCTGAGTTGACTGTTATGAACTTTTATTGTATAGTTTATTTTAATTCTAATTCCACTTAGTATTGCTAGTTATGTACCCTTAGTATAGTTAGTCCTCATTTAAATTTTAGATTCCTATAGCCTATGTTTAATGTTTGCACCTTCCTGCCAAAGCAAATTCCTTGTCTGTGCAAACTTTCATGGCGAATAAAACCCATTCTGATTGTGACCTTAATCCACCCAGGTCGTCAACTGCACCCACACTCTGCGCGGGGCTGCTGGGAACGAGCTGGGCCGCTTCGGGGCATCTCTGTCCCCCTGTCCCTGACCTGAACGGAGACGGGCTGCTGGAGCTGGCCGTGGGGGCCCCTCTGGAGAACAGGGGCCGGGGGAGTCTGTATGTCTTCC
This sequence comes from Thaleichthys pacificus, assembly GCA_023658055.1. Lineage (NCBI taxonomy): Eukaryota > Metazoa > Chordata > Actinopteri > Osmeriformes > Osmeridae > Thaleichthys > Thaleichthys pacificus. Next base: position 9,932,688 of record CM042858.1, read on the forward strand.
TGGGGCGACCGGGGGGAGGCCTCCAGACCAGATACAGTCAGGTCAGACCACATCTGTTAGGGAAGTGACCTGGTCATCGTGTATATGTTAGAAAATGGTCTCCAACCGGCTAAGATAAAAAATGTGTATGTTACATTTACAGTTAATTTAGCAGACGCTCTTATCCAGAGCAACTTACAGTAAGTACAGGGACATTCCCCCCGAGGCAAGTAGGGTGAAGTGCCTTGCCCAAGGACACAACGTCATTGGCACAGCCAGGAATCGAACCGGTAACCTTCAGATTACTAGCCCGACTCCCTAACCGCTCAGCCACCTGACTTCCCTGTTACTGCTACTCTGATAGCACTGTTATTCCATCCCAGATATTTCTCTGAATACTGTGTGTGTGTGTATCCATATGTGCTGCAGAGGATCCAGGGGGTGAGGGGGGCCAGTGAGCTGAAGTTCTTCGGGCTGTCTGTGCACTCTGCTGGGGACCTGAATTCAGACGGCCTGGCTGACCTGGTGGTGGGGGCCAAGGGGGCTGCCGTCATACTGAGGTGAGCAACCTACAGGGGCGGGGGATTTGAACTTGCGACCTGCTGATGACCTACAGTCAAACGCTCTACCACAGAGCCATAACAATCCAATCCCCGTTCATAAACACCACAACATCTCCATGTCTGGACTCGATGGGTGTCGTCCCTGCAGGTCCCAGCCTGTGATGCAGGTTCAGGTGTCGGTGACTCTCGACCCGCCCCTCATCCCCCAGGACTACTTCCACTGTGCCGGCGCCATGGCGCTCGACACCCCTGTCGCCACGGCGACGCTGTGCGTCACGGTCCGAGGCATCCACACAGGGAACATCAAGGGTGAGGAGGGCTAGAGGGAGAGAACGCTGAACTCACTCTCATCTCGCTTCTCACATTTTACTTAAGTCATTTAGCAGACGTTTTCATCCAAGTGACGTGCGTACAGTATGTAGAAAGGACGGCAAAAAAAATCCAGTATCAGAAGTGAGTCGAGGAGGTTTTCTAGGCTGCAGGGAATAGGACTGACTGGGTCCGAGGAATCCCACGGGTGTCAACGAGACCATTTCCAGTCATTCAAGTGACTTTGTTTGACCTCGTTTCCATCCTCCACTGCAGCACCTCTCCGAGCATCAGTAGAGATGTCTGTGGAGCTGGACTCCCAGACCAGGCCAGCTCCGACTTCTGTTTTACCCCAGCGCCGCCACCTCTCGCTGGGCAGGCGAAGTCAACAGCACGGCCTGTCATAACCTCTCCATCAGCATACCAGTCAGTCGCAGCACCATGCGCGTGTCATTCAAACCGACTCCATCTTTACTCCTACCCTGTTAAACGACATGCACAATTGATTTCATTCTTCTCTGCATTACCTTTATTCATACTCTGGGAGACCACACACCTAGCCTTCCTCTTGTTGATCGATCGACGCTCAGGCATGTTGTGCTGTGCTGGTGTGTTGCAGGGTTGCATCTCAGACTACCGTCCTGTGCTGCTGTCTGGCCGTCTGGCTGTGGAGGGACAAGAGGTCCCAGACACGGGGGGGCTGCGGTCTGTCCTCAGCCCAGACAGCCCCACCTCCTTCACACACCTGGTGAGACCAGCACACACACACAGCCCCACCTCCTTCACACCACATGGTGAGACCAGCACACACGCACAGCCCCACCTCCTTCACACACCTGGTGAGACCAGCACACACACACAGCCCCACCTCCTTCACACCACATGGTGAGACCAGCACACAGACACAGCCCCACCTCCTTCACTCCACATGGTGAGACCAGCACACACACACACAGCCCCACCTCCTTCACACACATGGTGAGACCAGCACACACACACAGCCCCACCTCCTTCACACACATGGTGAGACCAGCACACACGCACAGCCCCACCTCCTTCACACACATGGTGAGACCAGCACACAGACACAGCCCCACCTCCTTCACACCACATGGTGAGACCAGCACACACACAGCCCCACCTCCTTCACACCACATGGTGAGACCAGCACACACACACAGCCCCACCTCCTTCACGCCACATGGTGAGACCAGCACACACACACAGCCCCACCTCCTTCACACCACATGGTGAGACCAGCACACACGACACAGCCCCACCTCCTTCACACCACATGGTGAGACCAGCACACACGCACAGCCCCACCTCCTTCACACACATGGTGAGACCAGCACACAGACACAGCCCCACCTCCTTCACACCACATGGTGAGACCAGCACACAGCCACAGCCCCACCTCCTTCACACACATGGTGAGACCAGCACACACACAGCCCCACCTCCTTCACACCACATGGTGAGACCAGCACACACACAGCCCCACCTCCTTCACACCACATGGTGAGACCAGCACACACACAGCCCCACCTCCTTCACACCACATGGTGAGACCAGCACACACACAGCCCCACCTCCTTCACACACATGGTGAGACCAGCACACACACACAGCCCCACCTCCTTCACACCACATGGTGAGACCAGCACACACACACAGCCCCACCTCCTTCACACCACATGGTGAGACCAGCACACACACAGCCCCACCTCCTTCACACCACATGGTGAGACCAGCACACAGACACAGCCCCACCTCCTTCACACCACATGGTGAGACCAGCACACACACAGCCCCACCTCCTTCACACCACATGGTGAGACCAGCACACAGACACAGCCCCACCTCCTTCACACCACATGGTGAGACCAGCACACAGACACAGCCCCACCTCCTTCACACCACATGGTGAGACCAGCACACACACACAGCCCCACCTCCTTCACACCACATGGTGAGACCAGCACACACACAGCCCCACCTCCTTCACACCACATGGTGAGACCAGCACACACACAGCCCCACCTCCTTCACACCACATGGTGAGACCAGCACACACACAGCCCCACCTCCTTCACACCACATGGTGAGACCAGCACACAGACACAGCCCCACCTCCTTCACTCCACATGGTGAGACCAGCACACACACAGCCCCACCTCCTTCACACCACATGGTGAGACCAGCACACAGCCACACAGGACTGTTGGGTAATTTTGGATACTGTAGTGGATCATGTTGATGTAAACTGTGTTTCTGTTGGGTGGGGGGTGTTGTTAGATGTCAGTCACGATGCTGAAGGTGAACGTGTCTGTGTGGCGTTTCAGGTGATGCTGGAGAAGGTGTGTGGCGAAGACCATGTGTGCATCCCGACTTACAAGTGTCCGTCAACTTCACCAGGTATGACATCCCTTCTATAGAATCATTCACTGTGTGCCTCCTTTGTCACCCTAGCGGGCACTGGGTGACAGCATCTCCCAAACGAATGAATTGTCAAATGAATAAAAGTCACAATGTGTTGTGTCGCTCCGTCCTCCAGCCCAGAGGTGGTCGTCGTCTCACGGTTCCCGGTGGAGCTGGCGGTGGGTGTGGCCAATAGTGGCGAGGACGCCGAAGGGGTGGAGCTGACAGTGACGCACCCCTCCTCCATTACCTTCCTCCGAGCTAAGCAGGTGACTTGTGGCTCTCACTGGAATTCTAGATCTTGAATTTCCTTGATTTTTAAAGTGAATTGAATTGATGCTTTGGCTGAAAGGGTCTGCTTAATGTAAAGGAAAATGTAACTGAACTGAATATCGCGTCCACGTTCAGTCTTATGACCTGTCTTCAGTGCTGTAGTGTCGTAACAAGCGTGTTGCTGTGCTCCCAAGTCTTTAGGTCAGGAAGCTGTTTGGTGTTTATCCAACTCCACCGAGGTTGAAAATGTCACCATGACTACGTGTCACCTCAGCTCAGTCACTCTCCGACAGGGGTCAGAGGTCAGTAACCGCCCTCTCTTTCCCCTCTGGGAAAGGATATTAAAGAGGAATCAGATTGAGCTTGTGGGGGTGCATTGTGATGGGAGCGCACTCTGCCACCTTTCACCCCCACCACCCCCACCCTTCTTCCTCCTGTCCACCCCCTAACCCCAATTTCTCTCTCCCTCTCCCGCAGATGAAAGTGCTGATGTCATTTGAGGTTTCAGACCTCTCCTCTCAAACCCGTGTGTTGGCTGTGAATGTGTCTGTCAGCGCGTGAGTGGCCCTCACCACACCAGTTCCAGCCACCATGCAAACGAACCACATCTCACAGGAACTTAGAATGTCGTTGTACTCCTGTGTGTTTCTCCTTCAGGAATGGTGAGGAGCCGGACACTCTTCACGATAACTTTGGAAGCAGCTCAGTCGCTGTCAAGCTACCCATCAACATCATCATCTTCCGAGGGTAGGTAGAGCGACGGCTGAATGCTGGCGTGAGTCGGCGGACGGCAGTTTAAATTTGAACGTTGGAAGCGAATGACAGTTTTACTGTTGGGAGTGACCGTTTCCTTGTCTTCATGATGGTGTTCTAGAGGCAACTCCACTCAGTTCATCCGTCCACCAGAGACGACACTGATTGAGCATATATTCGTGGTAAGGCTCTCTTTGGAGCAAAGTCTTTACAGCAGAACTAACCGTGTTAAATGTGAGTCTTTTATCCAAAGCGATGTACAGGGGGGATTTGGACCTGTGACCACAACATCCCCTTACCCCCAAAACCCCTCTCCCATTCTGAGCCTTCTTACCCCTTGTGTGATAACCCAACACTGTGTGATAACCCAACACTGTGCGACAACCCAACACTGTGTGATAACCCAACACTGTGTGATAACCCAACACTGTGCGACAACCCAACACTGAGCGATAACCCAACACTGTGTGATAACCAAACACTGAGTGATAACCCAACACTGTGTGATAACCCAACACTGTGCGATAACCCAACACTGTGTGATAACCCAACACTTAATACCGTTTCACACACCTGTCGTCTTGTGCCTTGGTCTCTGAGGTGGAGAACATGGGCGATATGGCAGCACCTGTGAACACCACCTTCCTGCTTCCTGCTGATCTGACCTCAGGCCACCGGTGGAGCGCGTCGCTGTCAGAACCTGTAAACGCTCGCTTGTAAACCTCTCCTAAAGTCACGACACCTCTGTCGCTTGCGGTGAGGAACCCTCACGCTTGTTTTTCTGTTTCTGCAGATCGGCAGGACAACGTGTGAGATAAGGCTGCTCTCGACCACAGATAAAGAAACTTTGGTGAACCAGGTGAAACTTCTGTCTTGGGGCCTCCAAGCGATAAAGATGAACACGATTAGCAGAACATGATATTGCAAACATGATAGGTCTAGGCTACGGTTAATCTCGGTTGTAACTCTTAGTTAAGGTTGTTCTTACTCAAGGTTAATTATTAATTCTGTATTCATTAGTATTGAAATATTTATATTATATACTGTTGAAAAGATGGGTTTAGTTTGGCGTCGAGAAATCTGTCTGGAGGAGTATGACCAAAGAATGACAAACTTGATGACTTATACAAAATGATTTGCTGAATAAGGAAGTTGTAAATATGAACACAAGAACAATCATCCTGCGTGTCTGATTGTTTCTTGACCTCCTCCTTTACAGAGCTGTGGAGGAGTGACCTGTCTCCGGGTGGCTTGCACCATAACCCCATTGAGCCAGCAGCAGTCTTGCGTCTTCAGGTTTATTGGCAATGTCAGCCTAGAGGCAGATGTACGTCAACTTCTGACTCAGTTCCCTGTTACATTATTACAGGATATATAGCAATATATCTGAGAGACTCACTCGTACCCACTCACACCCAGATGAACAGATTCTCACGCATACTCTCACACACTAACATCAATGCGTGCGAAAACACACACACACACACCAACTCCCACATCAACACCCCCACATGCTGACCCAGTGCTGTGTCCTCAGGGCTCGGGGACGCAGGTGGAGGTGAGGAGTCGGGGGGTGTTATCGTTTGACCGGGCGGTCTACGCCCAGTACCCTGTCAGCAGCTTCCAGAGCCTCACGGTGAGTTACAGTACCGACTCCAGGACTGCTGGACCTCACAGCACCGTCATGTCACTCTCGTGTCTTGAGTCAGGTGGCTGAGCGGTTAGGGAATAGGGCTAGTAATCCAAAGGTTGCCGGTTCGATTCCCGGCCCTGAAAAATGACTTTGTGTCCTTGGGAAAGGCACTTCACCCTAGAGCATTTGTCTTCAAATCAAAAGGTCTCCGTTTCAAAACTCCCCCTGCGTGTCGCTTTGCATAAAAGCATCTGTTGAGTTACATCTATTATTATTATTCATAGCACCTCTCCTCCTTGCCTTCTCTGCTTCCACAGATTGTGACAGTCCTGGACACGCCCCCCCCTTCCCAGGTTCTCATCATCTTGGTCTCTGTGCTCTGTGCACTGCTGATCCTGCTGGTGGTGTTTGCAGTTCTCTTCAAGGTTAGACTTCCTGCCCCCGTTTCTGACCTCCTTGATCGTGATGGAGGGTTAGACAGCCTGCAGGACTGTTGTAACCATGTGAATGGATCTACCTCTCCCCCGTCCTTGTTTTTTTCTTCAACAGATTGGATTTTTCACACATCAGACGCCCCCTAGTGGTAAAGATGATAATGCAGCTGAACCAGCCTCTACTGCAGAGACCAACTCTCTTAGAGAGACGATCCTGTAGCCCAGACCTCCATCCTCCCTGATCGACGGCCCTCTAGCCACGACTTCTACTCTCCCTGAAGCACCGCCGCAAGAACGGATGGACTAGAAGTTCCAGCCGGATGGATCGTGAAATGAGGTTCTCTTTTCACATGGACCTGACTGCCATCTGCTTTTTCAACCCTGGAGTCTTGAAAGACAGACATGTAACGATTGTTCTGTAGATAAAACAAAAATTCCATCCACCCATGGAATAAATTACATGAAGGGTAACTGGCTTCTGCAGTGTTTATAAAGTAACTACTTAGACACATAGACTCTTTAAATGTAGACACATTCATATATTTGACAAACTACTTGGTTATCTATTTTAGATTTAATTTAGACATGTTCATAAGATGTTCCTTTTTGATTTAAGAGCTTTTAACACAACATACTGGATCTTACTGTCACCAGTTGACCTGCAACTCCTTGTAAAGGCAATGGCATCATTAGGCACAAGTGGAGTTCAACAGTTTGTGCTGCACCAAGTCAAATGAAGGACGGTATAATAAAACATTTACATGTAAAACACAACACCTGAAAAATGCTAGGGGGAAAAAAAAATCCAGGTGACGTAAAACCAATCTGGGAATGTGACATTCTATAGTCGACTCCGGTATTACTAAATCCGTTTTTTAGAAAGTGACTGATAATAAGTGCAGCACAAACAAGTCCTCTGAATATTAAGTTATTGTGGATAGAGAAATGTGTCCAAAGCGGGAAAAAAAGAACATGCATTTCAACAGTCTAGACACCAGCATTTCAACAGTCTAGACACCAGCATTTCAACAGTCTAGACACCAGTAGATGCAACAAGGTATTACCCTCACTGCAGTGTTCCTTACATCCCGCCCTCCTGTACAAACCAACCCCCAAACACAACATCTTGGTCACTGAGACGCACCGACATGCACATACCATCCTATAACTCCAAACCAAACAATATGCTGGACATTATTCATATCATAACAGGTTAGTCATCTAAAAATAACATAAATAATGTTTTTTACACAAGTCATTGTTCGTGAAGAGACTGGATTTCGTTATGGCCTTGGAGCTCTGACGGAGGACTGGGACTCTCCATAGAGCTGTCTGCAGAGTGGAGCGCTGTCCCTCCTTCCTCTCCCTCCTTCCTCTCCCTCTCTCCGTGTAGAGGCTTTCTGAGGGGAGGCAGCGGGGGGGGGGGGGGGTTTAGAAGCCCAGGGGGTGAGGAGACACCACTCCTCCGTTCTCCACCACGGCCGAGGAGATGGCCTTCAGGTTCTTGAACACCTGCGAGGTGGAGCTGGACTTCAGGGCCTTGCAGTTGTCCATGATCCTGTCGTGGGCCTGCGAGGAGGTCAAAAGGTGAGAGGTCAGACGTGTGGGGGGGTCTGAGAGGACACAGCTGACGAGGGGGAGGGAAGAGAGGGACCCTCACCTCGACACACCAGGTGTCACACATCATCTTCTCATGCTGGGCCGTGGGGAGGCCGTTGCTCAGGGAGCGCGACGCCCTGGGGGAGAGAGACACAGCTTCACGCCTGGCCTGGGACTGGGGGTCACACGCTAGGGAGGGACACCACTTTGGGGAAGGGCAGCCCTTGGGTCTTAACCTAGGGCTGGGGTCACACCCTGACCTACCAGGATCTCTCTCTCCAGGAGCAGGGTAGTGCTCCACAGTGTGTGTGTGTGTGTGGTAGCGTCAGTCTCACCTGGACAGAACCACCACCATGGCGTACAGGTCGATGGCACCGTCCGCCACCCTCTTCAGGACAAACTGCTCGTCTGGGAGAGAGAGAGAGAAGAAGTCAGGACACCACACACACACACACACAGTACTGCCTTCCCTGTGAGGACTCGGGGCAGGCTTGATCTGGAGTATTCTCCCACCGTGAATAGGAACAGTATTCTAGTGTAAACTAGGTAACCTCTCCAAGCTCACCTATGATCTTCTTGCCGTGTTTCAGCAACATGTCCTCCACTGTGACTCCAAACTGCTCTATAGCCTTCACAGCCTAGGGTGGACAGTGCAAATATTGAGACATTGATACAAACACACTTGTGCATATCTCTACCTCCCCCACCCCCACCCCGCCCCCTCAAGTACACCCCCCACGCCCCTCTAGGTGAGCAGTTTCCTACCAGGTCTCCAGACTGAGCCAGCTCTGGGTGGACGGAGCCGCTCAGGGACAGACCGGTACTCAGACCTGCTCTCCTGAAAACAACAGGGGACAGGAAACGCCATCAAACACAGCTCTCCGGGCTAGGGACAGACCACAGCTGAGAGGAGGATGGTACATTTCACCTCGTACAGATTTAGTTCACACACACACACACACACTGACCTCTTGGCCCTCTTGGAGACCTCTCCGGCCAGCAGTCCAGCGTTACCCAGCGGGTTCTTCAGAGCCTTCTGCAGCGTCTTCAGATGGTTCCCCGCATTCTACAACGAGTGCGACCATGTGGAATCATGTGTGTTGACAGTGGTTACGGTTCAAATAAAACGAGGATCAGAGAACAGAGTTGTGTACCTGGAAGCCATTGAGAGCCACGAACAGCCGGAGGATGTCGTTGGTTCCTTCAAAGATCCGGAAGATTCTCAGATCCCTCATGACCCTCTCCACCCCCGAGTCCTGAGGAGACACCAGACCATGTGAGCTCAGAAGCTCTAGCAGGATGAAGGCGTGTGGAAATCAAAACACCTGCTCGGAGACTCAGAAGGTCAGCGGTGTAAACGTACCTTCATGAAGCCCATTCCTCCCATGACCTGGATACACTCGTCAGTCACGATCCACGCTGCCTCCTGGGGGGGGAAGGAGAGAGAACAAAACATTCAGTTGCGATCTTTCTCCCAGAATCGACTCCTGACAAGCGACAGATTCGTCACACTCACGGAGGCGAAGATCTTGCTGATGGCCGCTTCGATATGGAACTCTGACGCTCCGCTGTCCATGTTCCCACTGATCATGTAGGCCATCGACTGAAACAGCAGAGGGCGACAGAGATCACACTCCGGAACATACCACGGAGGAACAGCGGGTGAAAACTGTCGCTGTGTGACAGGTAATATGGGTCATGTGACAGGTAATATGGGTCATATGACAGGTAATATGGGTCATATGACAGGTAATATGGGTCATGTGACAGGTGATATGGGTCATGTGACAGGTAATATGGGTCATGTGACCCGGTGTCGCTGTACCTCAGTGACGTAATGCATCATGGCCATGCGTGCCACCTTCTCCTGGATGGCTCCGTACGTGTGGATCTTGCTGCCAAACTGGGTCCTGTTAGCTGCATGGTCCACCTGCACACATACAGCAGCAGGTAAACACAGACCGTTCCTTGAAGCCCACCTGCAGCCTGTAGTAACATCACCTGCCCACCAGCAGCCTGTAGTAACATCACCTGCAGCCTGTAGTAACATCACCCAAATACTGTTAGAACTGTGCGTTTCTGATCCTTGATCCACTGCTTGAACGCAGTATTTGTGTGTTGCTTTTGATAAAAAGCGTCTGCTACAAAATGTAGATGATCAGGCCTGGAGATGTGACACACACACACACACACACACACACACACACACACACACACACACACACACACACACACACACACACACACACACACACACACACACACACACACACACACACACACACACACACACACACACACGGTTGCCAAACACTCGCGTGGCGGACTCACAGCCTTGGCGATGACGCCCTTCATGGTGCCGGCGAGAGCCGCCGCCATGCCGAAGCGTCCGTTGTTCAGGATGTTCATGGCCACCTTGAAGCCGCCGCCCACCTCCCCCAGCACGCAGTCCATCGGCACCTTCACGTTCTCAAAGTACACCTCCGCCGTGTTGGACGCCTTGATGCCCATCTTCTTCTCTGGAGGTCCGCTGGGGGAAGACAGAGGACGTAACACACGTTTACATGTTGTTCGTGTAGCAGAGGCTTTTATACAAACCGACATACAAATATCTTTATTCATTAAGCACAGCAAGGCATCTTAGTAACTGCAACCTCTAAGATCTGCAATCAAATCCTCTACTGCAGAGCTGTACCCATTTCTAATACTCAAAACATTTCATATTTGTTTCATCACTTTTTCACGCCCAAGGACCCTTTACAGAGTAATAAAAAGAAAATAATAAAACAGCAGTAACATTCACAAACGTGGCGGCGTGACATAACGTAGGTGATCTGTGACTCACTGTGTGACTCCTCCGAAGCTCCTCTCCACCACGAAGGCTGTGATCTTGTCCTTCATCAGCCCCGTCTTCTCATCCAACATGGGCGTCTTGGCGAACACGGTGAAGATCTCGGCCAAGCCTCCGTTGCTAACGGTTTAAGAGGAGCGTAGGACGATGAGCACACGGGGTCAGAGTGTTGCGTTTGGATGCATGTGCCTGACCCCAGGCTGGGTGGACCTGGGTACCTGGTGAGTGCCCAGGGTCAGGGGTCAGTGGTGTGTTTGATATGCGTACCTGATCCAGATCTTTCCTCCTGTGAGGTTGAAGAACTGTCCGCAGGGGGAGAGGGTGGCGACTGTCTTGATGGAGGCAGCATCTGAGCCACTGGCCGGCTCGGTCAGACAGAACGCAGCTATCGTCTCACCTGTAGAGTAGAGTAGAGTATGTGGAATGGAATAGAATGTCATTGTCCAAACAGGATGGACATTTTTCTTTGGCATCAGCTTCTATTACAAAGATCACATACTCATACAATTGAAATGTAATTTGGGGGGTATTTTATCTGTGTCTCAAGGAGAGGAGGATGTTAGATGATTTTCTGTCAGAGGATGGGCCAAGGAGAGCACCACAATGAAAAGAGTTGACTTTGTTTATTAGGTCGAGCTGCTCAGATCACGTCACCACGACAGGCAGAGTGGTTGGCATGAGTGAGAAAACATGTCTCTCAGAAGTCCTTTATATATGGCTGGACTATACAAATATAGTTACCACCAAAACATATCCTTAAACAGTACACATTCCACAACTTGATGCACAGAAGAAACAACACACAGGTGATGCGGTCATCAATCATTGCTTGTACTATTCTCTGCATCTTGCTCTTAACCTAAGTTGACCAGAGCACATTCCCTGATCTATATGTGTATTGTCCAAGGCCTGCTCCGTGACCTCTTGACCACAGCAAGAGACACAACCTCACATATGTATAGAAAATCTGCATATCACACTAGAAACAGATTAGCCTGGGTCTGGTCTCTCCTCACCTGTGGCCAGTTTGGGCAGGTACTTCTCCTTCTGGGCTGGGTTTCCAAACAGCAGAATGCCCTTGAAGCCAATGGACTGGTGGGCACCCAGGGTGATTCCCACGCCCAGGTCGTGCATGCCGACTATCTCCACCAGCCTGGCATACTGGAGGTCAAGAGAGATACATTGGAGAGGTCAAGAAAGAGAGAGGATAGTCTTGCTTGGGGGGGAGGGGGCTCTATAGACAGTGCTCAGGGGTGAGGCCCACCTGAGCATCCAGCTCACCTGTGTGTTGGTGAGGCCCAGGCCTCCCAGGTCAGCAGGTACCTGGAGGCCGAAGGCCCCCATCTCCTTCAGCCCCTCCATGGTGTGGTCCTCCACCTTCTCCAGAGCGTCGTTCTTCGCCGGGTCGTTGACCTCCTAAAACATCAGAGAGGCACGAGTTCAGACTCAAACTATTGAATACGTTGAACTATGCTTGTAATATAGAATACAAAAAGTACAGCATCAAATCTATTCCAGAGACACAAGACAAAAAGCGATAAACACGAGACATTTGCCTAAAATTTGTATTCATTTAGCAGATGCTTTCATTAAAAGAGGGACCGCAAACTCACGTCGAAGAATTTGGAGACGGGGCCAACTAGCTCCCGGAGGAACTGAGTCTGCTCCTCGTTCATCACTGAAACACAAGAGACAGGTCCTGTAAACACAGCTCCAGGACGCCGGGCCTCCGGGATCAAATCCCATTTGATTCGTATAGACGTTTAACGTATCGTATAACGTTCCCCTCAAACACACTCACCAGAGGGGTAGGGGAACACCTGGGCCGTGGTTATCTGGCCCTTGAACATGTTCACGGCAAAGGACTTGGATTCCTACACGAGACAAACACAGCCTCAGTCATCATATCAAAGTGTTGAGGGTCAAAACCAGCGAGAGGCACAGAGAGAGGGAGAGAGAGAGACACAGAGAGAGGGAGAGAGAGAGGGAGAGAGAGACAGAGAGAGGGAGAGAGAGAGGGAGAGAGACACAGAGAGAGGGAGAGAGAGAGACACAGAGAGAGGGAGAGAGACACAGAGAGAGGGAGAGAGAGACACAGAGAGAGGGAGAGAGAGAGAGACAGAAGAGGGAGACAGAGAGAGGGAGAAAGAGACAGAGAGAGGGAGAGAGAGACAGAGAGGGAGAAAGAGAGAGGGAAACACAGAGAGAGGGAGAGAGAGAGGGAGAGGCACAGAGAGATGATGTTTGAATGTTGTATGGATGTGGGTCTCACCACAGTCTGGGTCTTCTTCCCGTCCTTGGCTGCTGTGGCGCTGCCGGACACAGGCTTGTCCAGCACCACCTGCAGGACAACAGAAAATGTCCTCATTAATGACACACAGACTTGGAGACTGCCAGACTGGATAAGGGTAGACATAAGTCGAACGACAGAGGGTAATCAAGCCCAATAAAACATGCAAGAGGAAATTATGCTTGTCATCTGACAGTTCCTGAATTATCAAGGCATTTATGTCAACAATCGCTGTGTTTGTTGTTTCAACATCTTATCATTCAGAACATAGAAAATCCGACTGTGTTATAAATGACAGCGTCAAATTTGCAGTGCTGCAACAAAAATTGTAAATTCATTCAGCTGTTTATTTGTCCATGTTGAAGACGTTACAGCGCACAGTGACCTCTACATGGTGCCATCACTGAAATAGAACCCCAATGACACCTCTACCTATACCCTCTATCTGACGTCACGTGCTTTCACGATGAACTTTCCCCTACTTCCTGGGCGAATGCATTGCTTAGCTTTAATAATAGAGACCACTGTATTTATGTTACATTAGCTGACATATAGGATATTGTTATTTTGTATTGACATTATTTAACATTCTGCATATATGGCCTTGTTTTGGAACTGTTATTATTAAACTCATTAATTTGTTTCATTTGATATGATAGGACATTCATCTCGCTCACGCTACTAGGATTCGAAATAAAAAATGGGATTACAAAAACAATGAATATTTTTGGTAAAGATATTGTTATGAAAAGCCTGTTATGTGAAACAGTCTGACAGCTAGCAACTACAGCGCATACCTCGGCGGTCTGAGTCGCATAGAGACGGGCATTCCGAGTCGCTGCTACGGCGATCTGCTTCTGAACCCTGCGAGGAGAAAAATGTACATTAATCACCCATTGTTGTGTTTCATTCGAAGTACGTTCAGTGGAGAATCACTTACCCGGGGAACGCAGGAGAAATACGAAGAGCTGCACTGCACAAAGCCGGACTGACTTTACCCAAAAGCATTATAAATTTCGCCGGTTTGACTGTCTGGAAGAAATTATCAAGTTACAAAAGCCGTGTAGTTTTCCTGTTTATGGAATATGCTCACAGGCGTCCTTCTCGGCTTGCCTACAATAAGTAACTAAGTCTGTTGTTAAATGTGGGGTGGCTCCAAGTTATATGTAGCAAAACTGCTCTTGTGCAAGCAGATTTTTTTCTTAAGAAAATGGCTATGCCATAGAAGTGTGTGTGATAGACAAGTCTGTGGTGTTCTTTTCTGAGGCGAAAGCGCGTTACACACGTCATCTTCCTGTTGCGGCGCAGTCTGATCTAGTTCACAGATATCTATGCGTATGATGACGACACGGTGTTGGAAGGGCACGGTTGTAACTAAGCATTGTGGGAACTGGAGTTGTATTGCTATCCTTTAAAAGGGGATCTAGATTTTACATTTCATTCATTTAGCAGACGTTTTTATCCAAAGTGACGTACAAATCTATTCCGCGATATTGTCCCATTTATATTAACACATCGTCATAAAAAATCTAAGAATAAAATGATAAAGCACACAATATGAACATCCACACAGGAATTATTGAGGTAAAATGAGAGGGACAATTGCACATTCAATCTAGTAAAAATGTATTGTTAAAAAATTGACTATAACTTTAACTATGAAGCAAACATGCATTATGGCACTACATTAATGTTTTTCTTAATATGATTACAAAAAATACATACAAGAAAAAGTATGATCACTCAGTGATATAAAAAAAGTGAGTTGGAGTGTGAAATCAGAGCTTAAAGCAATTTAAAATATATAACTGCTCTCTATTAGAAAACTTTATAGACACTTTCCAATCACTATCCCAAATACTGCTGTACCATCTCCCGTTCACCCAGTGATGTGCAACCATGACAACCTCAGCTCTCTGAGAAAAGAAGCCACGTGAACATGAGTGCATGCTTGATACAAACCCAACACTTCCTTAAAAACCTCTCAAACCTTCCTACTGCTACTGAGCAGTATATCTGTATATATCACAAGGAAAAATGTGAAGTCACTCATAAAAAATAAAAATAAAACACACACATATATATATATACATGCTTTGTGATGACAAAATGGTTAAGTACCATTACAATAACATGTAGATATACACAACAATAAACTGCCTGCTAAGTGCATGTGCTATGCTCCATTAATATAACACATATCTCCAGCTCAGATATTCATAAACATGATACACTGACATTGCAACCATGGAGCAATGGGACTCTGAATTTGGAACAAATCGAACATGATTGAGTTCTTTTAAAGCTGCAATAGGTAACAAAAAAATTAAATTCAAATGAGAAACTGTGCTCCCAATTCATGTCTGAAGTTCCATGCTTTCCTCCAGCTGGAGTTTGACTGTGGTTTCACAAATGAAGCCAAGGAGCAAAACGTACATTCCACTCACACTGAGCGGCCTGTGTTGTTAAACAACTCTCAGACTGCCTCATTAGCTTTCACATCATGTTTAGAGGGGACAAAACGTGTATTTCTTCCTGAAAGAAATCTTACCTACTGTACCTTTAAATACAAAAGAAAAGGATTATTTACCCTTTTCCCTGTCAGAGCAGTCGGGTGTGATTACATAAATATTTTGTTGCAGTTGGAGAAAAAAAAAAGATACTTTTGATACATTCAGATAAAAAATGTAATGTCGTTCACATCTTCAGGTGGTTAGTGCTGTCGTTAGCCATTCACCTCCTCACGTCCTTTAAACTCTCATCGTCTTCCCTGAGGACCACAGTGGTGCTGTCGTAGGAACGTCTAGACATCCATTCACATGTTCACTGTACCAAGTTCCAACGGTTACACACCTCACAGTCGTCTCTGTTAAACTACAGATGTACCGTGTCCAGTGGTACGTCGTTTGACAAATAAAAAACGATGACATTAAACAAAACCTTCAAATCTGTGTTGATTCCTTCCATTCAAATGCTTTTGGGGATAATGGTGAAATCACACACACAATATCAAACCACCAACAATAATGCTAATAGTCATATATTTGGGTTAAAAGTAACGTTACATCATCAATTCCAGCTTGTCTCACAAGACATAGGGGATTGTCCAGAGGAAGACCAAGTCCTCCTGCCAGGAGATGTTTAAACCAGGTGAACGTGAGGACAGGTGTGGCTTAAAGTTCCGTGATACCCTGGGATCCTGAAGTTGGCCCGTGCTGCGGTCCGTCTCCACCCTTCACACACGCCTCTTAACTCCGCCTCCACACACGACTCCTGACTCCGCCTCCACACACGCCTCCTAACTCCGCCTCCACACACGACTCCTGACTCCGCCTCCACACGCTTCCTGACTCTGCCTCTACACACGCCTACTGACTCCGCCTCCACACACACCTACTGACTCCGCCTCCACACACGCCTCCACACATGCCTCCTAACTCCGCCCCCACAGCCACGCGCTCCGTCTCCTACATGACGTCCACAAAGAACTCGCTGGGGTTCCCCATGGCCAGGTGGAAGGACTGGCGGGATGCCGTGAGCTCCGGGGGCACGGAGCCCAGCTCCCGGGTGGGGGGGGCCCCCGGAGGCCCCCCAGGCGTGGAGGCAGGGGGCATGCCTGGGAGGGAGGGCCCAGGGGGGAGCTGGGGGTGTGGGGGCCCGAGACCGGGCATGGCGTGATGATGCATGTGTGGGTGTTGGGGGACCATCATGACCATCATGGGGTTGTAGGAGAGGGGGAGGCCCTGGGGGAACTGGAGGTGCGGGGGTGGGGGCCGGGGAAGCGAGCGCTGGCTGTGGAGGCTGTGCTCGCTGGGCGGGGCCGAGCTGTGCTCCCTCCTCCTGCTGCTCCGTGTAGAATACTCTGATTCGCTGCCGCTGCCGGAGCGAGAGTCGGCCCCGCCCCCAGCCCCGCCCACCGGGGACTTGCCCTTACGACGCCGCTCGCCCTCGCTCCGGGTAGAGCCACTGCTCCGGCTCCCTGCACACAGGACGCCAGGGTTAACACACACACACCAAGTCCCAGCCTCACACACACACACCAAGTCCCAGCCTCACACACACACACACACACACACACACACACACCAAGTTCCAGCCTCACACACACACACACCAAGTCCCAGCCTCACACACACACACACCAAGTCCCAGCCTCACACACACACACACACACACACACCAAGTCCCAGCCTCACACACACACACACACACACCATGTCCCAGCCTCACACACACACACCAAGTCCCAGCCTCACACACACCAAGTCCCAGCCTCACACACACACACACCAAGTCCCAGCCTCACACACACCAAGTCCCAGCCTCACACACACACCAAGTCCCAGCCTCACACACACCAAGTCCCAGCCTCACACACACACACATCTGAGAGAAACTAGCCACACAAACACACGCAATCTCACCTTCACTGTGTTGGCTACCCGTGCTCCCAGGGGTGTAGCTGTAGCTGGTCAGCTCGTGGTAAGGGGGGGGCTGGCTGGCGTAGGCATTGGTGTACTGGTAGGGGAAGGTGTGCATCAGCGGCCAGGGAGAGGCCCCTGAGATGGGCAGGGGAGCCAGCGTGTCCTGGTCTGAAGCTCCACTGGAGCCGTCGTTGTCGTTCATGGACAAGTTAGCCATGTCTGGGGAGAGAGACAGAACAACGGTCAGTCTTCCGGCCAGGACAGGAACGCGAGTTCGCAGAGCCGTCTGAGAACAGCAGAGGGCGCCCTCACAGTTCTCGCAGTCGCTGAAGTCTCCGAAGATGTAGTAGCACTGCTCTGAGAAGGTGATCTTGTTGACGGTGTGGCGGATGAAGCCGGCCTTCAGCAGGTTGCTGGCGTATTTACGCGCCTCGCGGCGATCCTGGAACCCCTCGATGTGCTGGTAGAGCCACTCCACCACGTCGGAGCCTGTCAGTCACACACACACACACACACAGAGGGATGAAAGTGGTTCTATCCACAGCTAGCAAGTATCTCTTACTACCTCATCCTGCTAACCTCCCCTCTCATGGATGTGTGTGTGACAGTGGTTAGGGCTTTGTGTACGACCGTCTCCTCACCCAGGAAGGCGTTGGGGATGGTGATCTTCAGCCACATCCTGTCCCTCACCTCCAGGCCAGACTCTGGGGAGGCCATGGCCTTGGCCACAGACGCCATGTCAGAGTGGAGAGACAGGTTGAAGTCGTCAAACCCTTGGGGACGAGATCAAACAAGCAGGATAAGCCTCCTCCGATCCCGTACACGTCGCCGTGGATAAAAGTCGGCTGAATGAATACAAACACATTCGGCAGCCTCACGTTCGGTTTCGGTGACGGAGGAGTTGGAGGTGATGGTGCTGAGCGAGGAGCTGCCAGGGTAGGGGGCGTAGGTCCCCGCCATGCCCACAGAGTGAGTCACCCACACGCCAGGGTCTATGGGCCGGATGGGCTCGTCTAGCAGGGCCACACAGGAACACAGTCAGGAGCTTCACATCCACTCGTGTGTGTGTGTGTGTGTGATGTGCAAATGGGTCTAGTATACGTTTTTCTGTGCATGTGTATGTGTTATATACATGTATCATGTGTTGTATGTGTTTGTGAGGGCTAATCAGGCAGGGCTTCCAGGCTACGTACTGCGAGGCAGGGTGAAGTAGCCCTGAGGAGTGGGGTCCCAACACTTGGCCACTGTCAGGATGATGGGTCTGGAGGACACAGTCAGTACACTCTTCATTTATAGTATCTATATTGTTCGTAGGATTGTTCTAGGCTCATGAATTATTCCTAGGATTAGGAATTATTTCTTTATTAGAAGTTTAGACTGCTCAGAAACTGTCAAGACCTGTACCTGGCAAGTCAACTTGAAACTACCAAATGGCACTGTGACGCTACTTAGATAAAGAGTTAGTCTCTCTCACCCGGGCTTGTGCACGATGTCTCTCAGCACACGCACAGCATCATCGTTACTCATGTTCTCAAAGTTGATGTCGTTCACCTGGACGGGTACAGAGAGAAATGTGAAGAGAGCTGTGGGGAGTAACCTTCCCCCCCCCCACACACACACCTTACACCTCTCACACACACCTACCTCACACACACCTACCTCACACACACACCTCACACACACACACACACACCTCACACCTCACACACACACACCTCACACACACACACACACCTCACACACCTCACACACACACCTGCAGCAGCATGTCTCCTGGTTCGATGCGCCCGTCGGCCGCCACCGCCCCCCCCTTCATGATGGAGCCGATGTAGATGCCGCCGTCCCCTCTCTCGTTACTCTGCCCCACGATGCTGATGCCCAGGAAGTTGTACTTCTCTGACAACGGTAAAACAGGAAGTGCATCACACACGAGGCTAAGTTTAGTTACGCCACATACAGTTATTATTGTGTGTATAGTTATTATAATGGGTGGATACTGGATAGATATATAGATAGATAGATTTTCCTTCTGGGAAGTTGTGGCATTACAGCAGGGTATCAATTGTGTTCAACGCAAATGACACAAAGGGGGCTATGGGGGTGCGTGAGGGATGAGGGACTCACCCATGTTGAGAGTGACTGTGATGATGTTCAGTGACATAGTGGAGTCTGTCACACTGCTGAAGGACGAGGCCTGAAACAAGACAACACGACCATCAGCACCACATCATAACCACAGTTGCTGCATGGTCACCACCACAACTACTGACTACTGACCCAGCCAGGAGGACCACAATCCAAATCTCAGAACCGCACTTTGACTCCCCACACCCAGACACCCCCAGACCCCGAGCCCAGACTGTGCATGTGGAGGCAGGGCATACCCTCTCCAGCCTGGTGGGCCTCTGCTTCCTCCTCCTGCGGTGCCTCTTCATCAGCCGAGAGGCCGTGCTCTGCTCCGTGGTGCTGCTGAACCTTCACCCAACCAGCAGGGGGCAGCAGAGATCAATTACAGTTGACCCTTAGATTCATTTAGGCTTTTATCCATAGAGATATACAAATAGGGATCACTTCGCTATACCCTCCTCCCTCCCTGTCCCCTACCTCCCCCCTCCCTCTCACCTGCTCATGGTATCGTCGTCAGAGTCACAGAAGCTTGTTGTGTCCAGCTCGCTGCTCATGACGGTGGAGGAGCTCTCGTACCCGGCCAGGTGGCGCTCCAGACGACTCTGGCCGTTCATCCGGGGGCCTGTGGCATCGGCATGGATACACACACACACACACACACACACACACAGGGACACACGCACCACGGTCATGAAGGGGCTGTGACCCCTGACCCCTGGGTCTGATCCCAGGCGTGTGAGGAGGAGTGCGTCTCACCATGCTGCTCTGTGCTCTCCCTGCGCCTGGGCCTCTCCCTCCTGAAGGACAGAACGGACTCTGTGTCCGTACGCTCGTCCAGCTGCTCCACACTGCCGGCCACGTTAGGGCTGACAGACAGACAGACAGACACAGACACAGACACAGACAGAGACACAGACACACAGACAAACTTGATTCATCACATAGGGAAAATACTTCCCTAAACAGCATTAAACCTTACGTTCAACATCATCCGCCTAAGCTCAAACATCAGACACAATCTGGTGCCATTGTTTCTGAGTCAAAGGTGCGTCTCTGAAAGTATTGTCTGTGTGAAGCGCCAACGTACTGGAATGAGGGCGGTCTGGAGTCTCCGATGCCCCCTGTCCTCTCTGCTGGGGCGGGAGGCAGAGGGGGAGGCATGGGGGGAGGCGGGGGGGAGGGGGAGGGCCGGACCTCCACCGGTGCCGGTGCCGGAGGGGGCTCCCCCAGCGGGCTGTCTGAGGACACCAGCTGGAGATGGATGGAGGAAGAGGAGGAGTGGAGGAGGATACGAAGATGGAAAGAAAAGGTGAGCGATTGTGTTGACAGAAGATAGATAAGGTGTCACCATAACAGATGTAACACAACATAACAGACAGGTAAGAAATCAGAACATCTTACCCATGACACAACTCTCCCGTTGAAGCATGGTAGTTTTGCAGCATCATCAGAAATCTCTTCCTTCACCACACTGACGGGGGGAGGCAGGGCGAGCGGGAGAGAATTAGGACCTGTCCTGTACACACTCACCCTTCTCTTCAACTTTCGCACACACAGAGCACACTTACACACACTCATTTTGAACTCTCCTCATCCACACACACACACACACACACACCAAGGCCTACAGACCCTGGTTACCCCTCCTGCCTCCCCTTGGTGGTCTGATAAACCAGTTTTATCTAACAACGACATCTCTATCTTAACATCACGTACCTCTCTGTGGTTGTGGATGCATGTTGTTGGTTGAGTTTTATCCGTCCATCACCTGTGTGTGGGAATACCAGAGAGCCTGTCCCTGCCTGTGAGCCCAGAGATAAGGCTTCGTTCTGGGGCAGGAGACCGTCTAGGCATGAGACTCAGGTCTCAACAAACACCAACAAGACTGCCTGGTTTATAACCGCAGCCAACAGGACCGCCCCCTCTAAGGACCCAATGAATGAACGCCTCTGCTACATTATATGACATGATTATATTGTGTGTTACTGTGTAATCTAACAAAATACAAGAATGTACACAGCTGGAGGTCCGGGGTAGAAGCCATGCTGTGAGAGTTCAAACTGCTGCCCTCTATACCCTCAGCTACATTCCCCTACACATGTACACTAATGACTGTCAACACTCTGGGAGTTAAGAGTACAGTGGGTTCTACTGTGACCTGGATAATGGGCATATGGAGGGGGGCACAGCCAAAGAGGCCAAACTCAAACTAATAGAGTAACAGAATTAGTCGGACAAAAATGTAAAAGATTGCAGCCTAATGGAGTAGAGTCAGTGTCCAAACATCCAGATCTCCAACGTAGGCCTATGGTTTCCTACACTGTATGACTGAGTGAGGAAGTCTGAATCTGTGAGTCCAGACCAGGAACCGATCCAAGAGTAGAAGACCTACAGACACATTACAGTTTACAGTTGAGCGTAGGAGGAGTGATTCTGGAGAGGAAGCGCAGCAGCTGGGAAGAGGGGTGTCTGGCACCGAGCCCAAATATGAAAAGTGGGCTAAAAGACCCCCAGTACTCATCATTTATGGTTATGTTCAAATCGTTTTTTCTTTCTTTAGGCCTAATGCATTCTCTTAACTCCTCGGGGATTGCCAGAAATGGCTACAAATGTAAACAATTACCAAGTAAATTTACAAGTTTACAGTCAAATCATAAGTTTCATAGACTTAACTGATGAATGTAAAGGATCATATTCAAATTGTTTTTATATTGTTTTGTTTTTTTACTGTGTAGGATAGGTGTAAAAAAAAACTTTGTGTTGACGGCTGTCCTATCCATTAGGTTAGTCCGTTTGCTACGGCTTCCCTCGATGTGATAAATCTACTATTCCCAGCATTAGGTTTTAGCGTACTTGACATCACTGGAATTGCTGCTTGGTCCTCAACCTTTTCGGGTGATGCTGGATATAAACTGGAAAAGGTACCTACCCTTTTTGTGAGTGTTGACATGAATATGAAACACATCAACACCGTTCAGAAAAACGTAATCCACCCAGTTTTGACTGGAAATGTGTTTAATTCATACCTCGTGACAATACGGTTATAGTTTGGTACGCTACATCAATAAGACCTTTTAGAGCAAATCACGGAGAAGCGTTGGCTCTCACAGCATCACAACTTACCCGAAATCCTGATCCATAGATTTAAAGAAGAACTTGTAGTTTGGCTTGTTCAAAACCTGTTTAAAATCCTGTAGCGTTATCTGTTCTGATGGTATTGGTATCTTCACCAAATACGGCGTCTCCTCCTCGTCTATGTGGTATATTATTTTTGTTTCCGCCATTTCACCAGTCCTTTCTGTCCCTCTGACTATCCAGCTGGATAAGAACAGGACGGAGTGGACGATACGAAACCGCTGCAAAAATAAGTTACGAAGCTAACTACACCCCCAAACCTGCCACCATTGAAAATATGTAGCTTTGTTATGGTTCCCCAGTTTTAATTCTGGCTTCGCTCTGTCTTTGTTAGGTCTGTGAAATCCCCAGGTACGCAGAAGTTCTCCGAAACTTTTCAGCCCCAAGTTGTAAGCGCTGTCGGGAGGAGGGGGCATATACCGCTGCTCCTGCTAATAGCCAACGCGGCGTGTGACGTACCTTCTCACGCCGCTGCACTGTATCCCCTTCCCAGTTTAGAACATCCGATTGAAATTCCAAAGATACCCTGGTACCCATGACCGGCATTTCACAAGGCACAATACTCACATACTACAGTGTTCATGTAGGTTACCTTTATTGTAATTTTTCTACCCCTTCTGGATATAAGAGTCTACTTTCCGGTCAAAATCTACACGTCCAACAAGGTCCATCTTTGAAGAATTTACATTCTTTAGGTCAGTGATAATTTATGGATATCCGAAATAATCGGTGTTCCAGCAGAGACAGTGGAAGATAAAAATGCAGATCAAGTTGACTATACTGCCGCTGTCATGCGGCACACATGACACCAACTTGAAAATGTTGCACACTGGCCCAATAAATGTATGCATTATTAAATCAGAATCCACGTGCAGCTTTACCCCAATAGAGTGCTCCAAACTGAAACACATTTGTTACTGTGTTTAACCCGAACGCTGATATTAGCAAAACGGACCCCTGTGGTTCTCTAGGCTTTCACTAATGAATACAATTCTCATCCCAAAACTCTGAAAATGTACAACAAAAAAAGTTGTCCTGGAACGTAATTAATGAATTATTCTGCAGAAGGGCAGGTTTAAAGCATATTTATTGTGTTTTCGTCTATGGTAATGTCAGCATCTGTACGCTCTGTGCGCCTCACAGTGGCCGTCTCGGTGTGATTACCCTCCTGTTTGGAGATGGGGAGGCGCAGATCACTGGGTGTTTCGTCCCCATGGAGACGGCCCTCGTCCCCAGGTGTTGCAGCTGGGGTCTCAAACCCCTGGATTGTGGCAGGGATGTCATCTCCATGGGCAACGGCTGGGTTACCGTCTTCATGCGATGAGTTGACAGGTGTGGCCTCGTCAAGGTCACCCAGCAGGAGGGGCATCTCCGGGGACAAAGTCTCCTTGGTCAAGTCATCAGCACCAGATCCTGTTGGCAGATAAATTAATTAAAAAGGTATTTTAAGAATTTTACAGATGGGGGGGAATGCCACTGTGGGTTCTTAAGGGACTAAATTACCTTGTCCTAATCCTTCCGTCTCCTCCTCCGGACTGGATTCTGGTAAGGGGACCACCAAGATTGATAATCCACATACATTTTCCAAATGGGGGAATGTTTGTTTACCAATCCCCACGTCTTCCACAAATGAGTTCTTATGGGACTAAATTACCTAGTCCTGAGCCTTCATTCTCTTCTGTACTGAAGTCCTCCAGGCTATCCAAGATACCTGAATATGAAGGTTGATCGCCTTCATTCTCTTCTGGACTAAAGTCCTCATTGCTTCTAGGGTCTAGTGTTGGGATCTCTAAGAGGCCTGAATAATTTAAAGGTTGATAATTCACATTCATTTTCCAAATGTCAATGGGAATGTCAAGTGTTTACCAATCCCCACAAATGAGTTCTCATGGGACTAAATTACCTTGTCTTGGTCCTTCATTCTCTTCATTCAAGTCATCCATGCTTATAGGTTCTGGTGTTGGGATCACCAAGAAAACTGAGGGTTACTAAGCGACACATTACCCAGATATTGCGTTTACCAATCCCACAAGTTGGTTCTCGTATTGGACCAAAGTACCTTGTTCTGATCCTTCTGAACTGAGATCCTTGAAGCTTCTGGGTTCTGGTGTTGGAAGCACCAAGAAGCCTGAATAAGGTTAATACATTTTCCAGAAGGGGAATGACTTGAGTTTTCAAATCTCTTCCAAACAAACAGACCCATACATACCACCTGTATCAGTCCTATCCAGAAACGTTCCATAACCCTGTTGTGCAGCCTTCTGACGCTTCTCATCAATCATATTTTTCTCAGTGCTTATGGATTCTGGTGTGGCTACATGGGTTGACAGTACACATTTTCCATCAGTACAGAGAAATCCCATACATAGTCCCATCAAATCATACCCCTCTTTACAAGTCAGTGTTCGTCAGGGACTTCACCCTGTAGCACACCTTTCATTGGGTCTTGTTCCTCTGGGGTAAAGGCCAGAGGGGAGTCTGAAAAACAAGTTTAATGTGACAAAGGTCCATACAGAGATGCTAGTTTGGCTTCTGCTCACAACTGCACCTTCATGCACGATTCCTCTCCGTGAATTTCCATTGTCAACCCTGCTCTTCCATTTGCTGCTTGACAATAGCCGTCTCCTTGGTTCAAAGTGACCAGACGCACTCGAAGTTAAAGGTAGACTTTTTGGGTTTCCCGGAAAAACCAGCAGTGGGGCCAAAGCAGTTTCTTCTTCCCATCCTAAGATAAGTAAGTACATGGTTTAAATAAATACTGGTCGGTTTATAAAATCAACGCCATCGAGTCTAGCCAATATACCTTTATGGAGCTTTAAACTTTTATGAAAGCCTGTGTTGTAAGGCTTGCTGACTTGAGTCTTTAGAGCACCGGGATTCGGACTGTCAGCGCCATCGTATCTCTGACACCGACTACACAACAAGTCAGGCCCGTCAGACGACCTCCATCTGGAACTCATAACATACAATTACGGGCCGCTCATGCTTAAAATCACAACTAAAAAGATTGAGTCGCCTACCTTTCATTGATGAAGGAACATGCCTTGAGTTGGGTGTCTGCAGAGTCTGAGACAGGAACAGCAGCGAGGAGACAACTGATGAAGATCTGCAAGAAAGGAGCTGGATGAGCGACAAGAACAACTGTAGTCGCCATGGTCCACGGAAAGTAGGCCCTCACCTCTCCACCCTCCTGCTTGTGAAACCTAAAGGCATCGATGGAGAACTGGAGTTTGTCGTCGCTCGTCCTCGGCATGAACTGAGAGCGTGAACCCGTCAGCTGGGAATCAACCAAGCACCTGCAGGGAATAATTGTGAGAGAACATCCAGACTAAGTGGACCCAGACCTAATAATTTATGAACTAATTACCCATTCTGAATGAACTCGTATCTAGGTAGAGCGCTTGGGTCAGGGCCCAGGGTGGCCACACAGCTGTTTATGAAGACCCTCATCCTTGTGTGATGTGCGACCAAGACTGACGCTTCTATGTTTATCATGCTGCCTAGGAAATACACTCTGGTTTCACGCTTGTGCAGCCAATCACCTGAAGAGAACAGGAGCAACCAGAACCATTTGAAAGTTGCACTGTGCCTAGACATTCAGATATTATTTTGCATCATGCGTCAAACAGAATGCTTCAGAAATCACTGATACTGTTAGAATTGCGCACTTCTTATACTACTTCATACTGCTAAATAAATTAATTGAAATGCTATTCAGTATGACACGTTGCCTTACTAAGTCACTCACTGGTCATGATTTTCAGGTCAAACACCAAGCTTTCTTCAGCAAATACTGATGAAGAGTAGGGTATCCATGTTGGCTGAAGGGCATCAGTAGACACACCGAACTTCCTAAAACATACCCGAGTGTGGTAAGCAAAACACTGCCATCATAGACATGGTTCAGTAGTACAACATTTGACTAGAGATCAAGAGGTAAACTCCCGTCCGTCACTTTGGATAAAAACATCTGCTAAGCAAACACATTTAATGTCAGTTAAATAGAGTTAATGTCAATGCTAATCAACCTTCCAAAATGACATTCAACAGGAATGGTGGCCTGCTCCATCCTGACAACTCCATCTGCAGCCCTACGTGGTGAATATATGAGGACGTTTGTGTAGACGAGGAAGTTTTCGTTCAGCTGTGGACTCACAAAAGTGTTTGATAAGGACATTAAAAAGTGTTGCATAAGGACATTTGATGTGTTCTTTAGATGGATGTTTGACTCTACCGATCTCTTTGCTCCACAGTCCTGGAGTCCAGCAACCAAGGTGAACTCATTTGCTGAAGACTGAACAGCTCTGCATCCTTCTTCTTCAACTCCAAGGTGCAACTCATTCCCCTCGATCAGAACTCCATTTTCAAAAAGGTTAGCGTTCACAACAATCTCTAGGTGGTCTGGGTAACATTGCACATTGACTGGTTTTGCCCGTTTTTGTTTAACATTTGACAGGCTTTGCTGTTCCTGTAGCGTTTGTTCAAAATGCTGGGCCAGACTTGGAGACACTCTTGTTTGTACCCGTTCTGTAAAATACCTGTGTCTTTTTTCATGTCTAGCAGGATATGCAAAGGCAGGACAATTAAAGTGCAGTCCTGACAAAAAGAACAAAAACTGAAGGTTCAACAAAAACCAGACACAGTTTTCCATGATCTGTCATCAGAAGGTTAAATAATCCTAAAATTGTCACCGGTCCCTGACTAACACACAGCAAAACTAAACCTGTATTGTCTTAAGTAAATTAACTTTTCCCCAAACCAATTTAAGCCATTTCAAGGATCACACACCTGAACTGGGTTAGCCTTAATTGGTAGGCCAGAGTGTGAATTAGAGACTACCTCCATTGATCTCTAGAGGCAGGGCTAGACTGGGACAAAAAATGGCCCTGTCATTTTTGCTCAGACCGGCCCACCACAATCGGTCGGACGGAGGGGTGGAGCCTGTTAAAAGATGTGATTGGGCCAGCCCAGTGTCAGTATGGAAAATGAACCAATGGGCCGCTGTCCTTGCTTTATGGGCCGGTCGTTGGCCAATTTTAACTTTATTTAAAAAAAAAATGTATATATATATATATATATATTAAATATCATATAATATCGGCCCCAAGTGCGTCCGCCCACCGGTAGGCCAGATTACCAGTCCAGGCCTGACTACAGGCATAACTAACCGATGGACGATAACGACAATCGAATCCTTACAGCTGTGTAGTTCCCAATTTTTATATACTTTAAAGTATTATCATACTTTTTACAATGACAATGATATTGTGTATTATACTAATATACAACAGTCGAAATAAACAAATGTTTCAATTTGGTTCGTTTTTCTATTCGCATGCGTTTATTCGAGTGTTTTACCATCTGCAAGGACCTTTGAAACAAAATCAAAATGGCAGAATTTTGGAAAAAGAGGTTAGAGCTGCTGACAATAAATTAGTTCTAAAAAATTCAAAAATAAATGCAGTCTCTTATTTTATAGCTCGATTAACTCAATACCATCAGTAATCGTTATAGCTCTTGTTTATTTTTTTATAAGTTGTAACTTAGAACCATTGCTGATTACCCACGGTTTAGTGCAACTTTGCAGGTAAGAACCTTCGGCAATATTATTAGCTAGCTACAGTAGCTAGTTAGCTAAATAGCTTGCTGTTTCTGTCGATGTCTTGCAAACTATCTGGCTACATACTAGTCTGACATTCTTATGCTTTTGTTAGAAATGTATTATCGAAATGTGTTTCGAGAACATAGCGTGTCAGTGGAGTAAAGCATGTCGCTGCGGTTCTGGCGGTAGAAAGCGGTACAGGAAGATGAAGCGTGTGTTACTGAGAGGTTCAGAAAGTCTGGCAACATACAAGTTAAAACTTTTCTCCTCGAACTATAGCGGTGCGTCATACAGAACCCGATCTGATATATACCTGCGAATGCACAAGACGGGGCATAGATATCAGTAATGCCTTTCAAAAACAAGGACTATCCTCTCACAATATTGACATCCATATTTCTCTTTAGCTATGGCTGAAGAGCGACGGCAGAAGCAGTGTTCGGTGGTCCTGCCAACGGAGTCTATGAAGGCCATGGCAGAGTCCATAGGAGTGGGACAGCTACAAGAGGAGAGCTGTGTCGCTCTGAGCGAGGAGGTCAGCTACAGGATAAAGGAGATTGCACAGGTAGGAGTCTGCAGCAGGAGACTGTGATGGGCTGTAGAGCATTTGACAGCAGATCTAGATTTAGCAGGTTTCAAATACCCCTGTGAACGTCACTTTGGGTGAAACAGTCATTTAAATGAATACATCATTACTTGACGGGATACCACACTAGACCTGGACCCGAAGCATGCCTTGACAATAACCTGTGTCTGTGTTTGCCTCGTGTAGGATGCCCTGAAGTTCATGCACCATGGCAAGAGACGCAAGCTGACCACCAGCGACATCGACCACGCGCTCAAACTAAAGAATGTGGAGGTGAGTGAGACCGGTGAACGCTTAGCTGGATCACGATGTGTACTGCGACTCATCATTGTGTTTCTGCTACGGTTGTCTCCATTGGATGTCTGAGCTCTGTCTGTCCTCTGACGCTCTCTCCGTCTTCACAGCCCTTGTACGGGTTCCAGTCACAGGAGTTCATACCCTTCCGCTTTGCCAGTGGCGGTGGGAGAGAGCTTCATTTCTACGAGGAAAAGGAAGTGGATCTCACTGACATCATCAACACACCCCTCCCCAGAGTCCCACTCGACGTCTCACTCAAAGGTGTTTATTGCTGTGTGAACTAGCTCTAATATCAGATAGGCTTTTTTGCTGTTGCTGCTATCTTTAATGTCATGTCTTCAGTTAGCTTTTATCCAAAGCGACAGATTTGAACCTGAGATCTCTTGATCTGCAGTCAAATACTCGGAGAAATACCCATCCCACGAATCTCATGTGTTTTTTTGTCCGCAGCTCACTGGTTAAGTATTGAGGGTGTCCAGCCTTCCATACCAGAGAATCCTCCCCCTGGTGAGTACTCCACACTTGGCTACGCCGGCCGTAAAAACATGCATTACACCTGTGGAGGCGGCCAGGGCTCAGTGTGTTCCCTGTTCCGCAGCCCCCAAGGAGCAGCAGAAGGCAGAGTCCACGGAGCCTCTGAAAGCCGTCAAACCTGGTCAGGAGGAAGAGGGGGCCCTTCAGGCTAAAGGGCAGGGGGCCACGTCAGCAGAGAGCAAAGGTCAGACATGTGTATATATTTATTTCCACTTGTTTAACTGTCGTCTTAACAATGTGCACAATCTCTCAACTGTCTCTATGTGGTTTTAGAGGCTGGCTTGTTAAACCATGTCTTTCCCTTGTCTCCTGGTTGGTTGTCTCTGGGCCGTCTCTCTCCTGATTGGTTGTCTCCGGGCCGTTTCTCTCCTGGTTGGTGGTCTCCGGGCAGGCAAGGACAAGGGCCTGGTGAGGATGAAGCCCCGCAGCACCCACGAGCTGTCAGTGGAGCAGCAGCTGTACTATAAGGAGATCACAGAGGCCTGTGTCGGCTCCTGCGAGGCCAAGAGAGCTGTGAGTCACGTGTGTGTGTATCTGTGTGTGTGTATATGTACCCGCCTGTGTGTGTGTGTACAACAGAAGATATACATAGTTGATTGTTTTCTTGTTTTTATTTTTATGAACCTTTTTTTCTTCTTCTCCCCTCCAGGAGGCGCTCCAAAGCATCGCCACGGACCCTGGCCTGTACCAGATGCTCCCCAGGTTCAGCACCTTCATCTCCGAGGGGGTGAGCTGCCTCTCTCCCCTGCTGTCCACTCTCGTGTCACAAACCTCCACATCACAACACCACACGCGGACGTAACCCTGGTGACCTGACTCCCTCGCCCGTCTCTCTCTCTCTCTCTCTCTCTCTCTCTCTCTCTCTCTCTCCAGGTGCGTGTTAATGTGGTGCAGAATAACCTGGCCTTGCTCATCTACCTGATGAGGATGGTCAAGGCCCTGATGGACAACCCCACCCTCTACCTAGAGAAATACGTAAGCCACGAAACACTACTTACTACAGCACATTACATGAATGAGGAAGACCCAATCAATAGGATGTCATAAAAGTATAGACTCAATAGAGTTTTAAGAAGACGAATAGAATCAATTGAACGTTAACACACTGATAGAATCAGTCGCATGTTAAGCCGTCGTGTGTGTGTGTGTGTGTGTGTGTCTCCCGCTAGCTGCATGAGCTCATCCCGGCCGTGGTGACGTGCATCGTGAGCAAGCAGCTGTGTCTGAGGCCCGACGTGGACAACCACTGGGCTCTGAGAGACTTCGCCGCCCGCCTCATGGCCCAGAGCTGCAAAACCTTCAGCACCACCACCAACAACATCCAGTCTCGCATCACCAAGACCTTCACCAAGGTGGGGCCTGGCTGTGTGTGTGTCGACCATTCCCCATTGTGGACGAGCGTGGCTCCTGTGGTAGAGCATGGCGATGGGTCTAGCTCAGTGGGAGTGTGCATTTTGACTGCAGATCAACAGGTCTCCCTGCCTTTTCAGAGCTGGCTGGATGAGAAGACCCAGTGGACCACTCGCTACGGCTGCATCGCCGGGCTGTCTGAGTTGGGGCCTGATGTGAGTGTTCCTCCGCCTCCACAAAAAAGAAAGCGTCAGCTAAATGAACACCTGGTTGTTATGGTAACCTCACGTGTTCCTTCTGCGTCCAGGTGATCAAGACCCTCATCCTTCCCAGGCTCACTGTGGAGGGCGTCCGCATCAAAGCCGTGTCGGAGGGACCCGTCGTCTCCAACATCGATAAGATCGGCGCTGACCACGTCCAGAGCCTCCTCCTGGTGAGCTCTCCACGACCCACCACGACCCACCACGACCCACCACGACCCACCACGACCCACCACGACCCACCACGACCCTCCACGACCCTCCACGACCCACCACGACCCTCCACGACCCACCACGACCCACCACGACCCTCCACCCCGCCCCGCTGGCCCTCTTCCCCGCCCCGCCTCTCACTCTGCACCTTCACCCGTTCATCTGTGGACCTGCAGACATTTACATGTCATTTCGCAGACGCTTTCATCCAAAGCGACATTGCAGATAGCAATAGCTTTCTATTGCTATCTGCAATGTCGCTTTGGATGAAAGCAGCAGATAATCAAGGATCAGGCTCAGTGAAGAGTAACCACCTCTCAGCTACCAGGCATGGTGCAACCATAGCGCTGATATCTTAACTGCGGTGCCACAATGCAATAGCGCAACAATACAATACAGATACATACCATATACCACCCCCACTCACCTCATCTCTCCCTGTTCTCAGAAACACTGTGCCAGTGTTATTGCTAAGACCCGACCCCTGCCGGACAACATGGATCAGTACCGGGCCGACTACGGCTACCTGGGCCCCATGCTGTGCTCCCACGTGGTGAAGGCCCGAGCCCAGGCTGCCCTGCAAGCCCAGCAGGTCAACAGAACCACGCTGACCATCACACAGGTACCACACCTTCTACAGGTTACCAGACAACCCTCATCCTCCACCCCATTCTCCACAAGTCTCTGCTCTCCCCCTCCTTCCCTCCAGTAGACCCCCCTCCCCCTACCCCACCAGTTAATATTATTATTATTATTATTAACAGTATTCCTGTTCTTGTCTCTTCTGCAGCCTCGGCCGACGCTCACAGTGACCCAGAGTGGGCTGGGGGGGTCTGTAGGGTCTCGTACCCCCAGCATCATCAAGGTCCCCAGCTCCCTCACCCTGATGTCCACCCGCCCCGGCACGCCCACACAGCCCTCCCCCCCGGCAACCAAGTACATCGTCATGGCGACCAGCGCCGGCGCCTCATCCACCCAGCAGGTACGTGGAGGAGGGGTGGTCGTCACGACTACGCTGGAAATATGAATAGCTGTGGAACGTGTCGATTTAATGTTCTTGTTTGTACCTCGCTACAGCGTCTGCTAAAATAATACAATAGGGAAAAACATTTTTTTTAACGTTCTTGTTTTGATGGTTTCCTGCCAGGTTATCACCCTGAGCACCTCCCAGTCTGCCTCCCCCATCACCAGCACTGTGCCCAGCGGAGCCTCCGCCCTGCAGCCCCTTGTCAAGCTAGAATCTCAGGGACCCGGGGGCCTTGGGGGGTCCAGACCCCTCCAGAAGTACATTGTGGTGTCTCTCCCCACCTCCGCCTCCTCCTCCCTGGAGAGCAAGAGCTCCATGCTCCCCCCCTCCACCTCCCCCATCTCAGTGGAGGCCGGGATGAAGATGGACCGCTCGGAATCGCCAGGAGCCAGCACGCAGTCCCCCCACTGAGACAGGCTGCTGAGGGTGATGACAGAGACCCTTACCCCTCTTAAGTGGGCTGAGATTGGGAGGAGAAGTGGGACCTTGGGGGTTGGGGGTGAAATGGATACGTTATATGATGGATAAAGAGCTACGGTGAAGGACTGATGCAAATGCCATCCCACTCCTAGCGTATTGTATATATATTCATGCCCGTTAGAAACTGTATGGGCATTTATTATTGTCGACCAACATAATTGATTTCATGTTTCCTTTTTCACATTCTATAATAAACATGATTTTGTATTGATTTGTTTGGCGAGCGCACTTTCGTATTGATTTGTTTGGTGAGCGCACTTTCCTAAATGCTTCAATATCCACGAGGGGATTGACGGGAAAACGGCCTAAGTTAGTGACGCGTTCCACTAACTGTTCGGTTATTTTAGCAGGTGTATATTCATATCATTAAACACTGACACTTATGTAAATGAAACTGAATGCAAAGTTGGAAAGACTGAATGCAAAGTTGGAAAGACTGGTCCCTCCCTCGCTTTTTTTCTTTCTCCCTAAGAGAGGAAGAGGAAGTTCGCAGTATTTCTTCGACTCTCACTTAAAATATAGAAACCTTTCCTCAAGCGCAGGGAATTTGAACTTTCGTTCGTTTTGTCAGTCGCCCCCTTGTCGCATGAATTCACGTCTTAAGCAAACTTGGACGTCGCTACAAACACAACCACACCAGGTGAGTTTTGTAAACATTTACCCCAGAGAAATGACTTAGAAGTTGTGCTAATGTTTGCCTGCTTGATGCGTTGAATGTGCCATCAGATAAAGCTTTGGTATAAAGTATAACTAAGTTGGTGTTCAATTGAACTATAAGAAAGGCTGTCTATATATGTACTACGAAAAGTTTTCACACAAGTGTACGCCGACTTGCAATAGAGTTTTGATGTCCTACACTTCGTTTTTGGTTCGGCAATATGCGGTTTATCTCAACGTTGAACAAACATGAGATCAGCAAAAATTCAGCAAGACATGAGTCGATCATGCGATTGGTTGGTGAATCTGAAAGTTGATAGTTATCTAGTTTTGACACTGATCCATATGCATTTTCTTTATTTTGAAATCCAGACCAGGAGCAGCCTGTTCTGTCTCATAGGCGGGGAAATATTAGTCGATCGCTGCATGGGGTACAAGTTTAATATCCAATTACATTTGATCTGAGCTAACAAAATAATCGCATTCTCATAATATGCCATATCAACAAGTTGCATATGACGACACTGACTCATTAAACTGTAGGCTACTCTCACGTAAAACAACTCTCTCCTGTCGTATGTTGATCCTGTTCCGTAGATTTTTCTGGCCTCTCAAGACATGTTTAAGCAGCTGAGCACAGCCAGGCACGGCCTGTCTAAGCCCCAGAGCTCAGACCTAACCCTGATATTAGCAAGGAACTGTGCTGCATTGTTTGTCTTAGAGGTGTAGAGTCAGCCATACGCAGATTCCCTATGTAATCAGGTTACTGTGTTGCTGTGCTGTTGCTCATGTGTGTTCACTGCACGAGCCTGTATCACCCAACCCAGCAGTAGCTTGACCTAAAGTGCTCAAGCTACTGATTTTTCTACTGGTATTTTCTAAAACCATATTTCTAAATAATCTGCCCTTCTAAATCACCTCTTGCCTTTACCTGATGATCTCCTATCTGTCTGTATTATCTCATGTCTACCTAAGTCATCTACTAAGTCTTCCTAAATCACCTCCTACATGTCTAATTCACTTCCTATCTTTCTAATTCACCTCACATGTCCAGCAGACAGTCAGTGAGAAGCACTCAAGATGGAGGATAGGACTCTGCTGCAGAACATGCGCCAAACTCCCACTCTCAGCACACCCGCACTTGGTTGGTAACATGTTTCAGACACATTCCTAACAGGAAGTGAATAAGTGAATTCATGTGAACATACATTGTAGGATTTATTTAGTTTGTAATATGGGATGCATCCACTTTCATTTCAAGTTCTTAAATATATTCAGTATTGACCCACGAACCAGGAGCTTTGACGAGTGACACATTTGTAGTTGTATCTTCACACGAGCCAGATCTCTCAAAACAAACTTCTTCTCTGTGTTCTGACAGTTGTATCCAAACTCTTCATGGCAATCATGCCAATCGCTCAGATTGCAATAGGTAGGTGTAATATTTTGGACAAACAGTAAACATGTATTCATAGAGATTTCTTTTTAAATTCACCATAACCGTTAAACCCTGATTGTTTATATGCACATTTGTTATTTATTGTTCACAGGAATGTTAGCTCACATAGGATTAGGATTATGTATGTTGAAATAAAGACTTAGAACCATATGGTATTGGGACAGGCCGCTAGGAAAGTTGCGAGGAGGAGGATCAAGAATGTTCAAAACCACATGCTGACATCAGATTCAGCTTCTCCATTTTTAGCTTTTCTAAACAGAAAAAAAAGACATCAAGATCTCACACAAAATGTATTTTACTTGGCTGCTGTTTTCGTTAAATCAACTTTACACTTGTCCTCAGGTGTGATTTACCTGAAGAGCTGCCCCCAGGGGCCTTACATCCCCATCTACCTGCTGGTCTCAGGGGCCTTCGCGTCGGCCCTGGCTGTGCTGTCCTGTCTGCCCTGCACCAAGGAGCCTGAGGAGGGGGGCCAGAGCCCGCTCAGCAGCTTCTGTGCTGCCTGGAACTCTCTCGTCTCTCTCTTCCTGTTCTGCTGGTTTATCGCAGGTGAAAAAGAGTGTGGACGGTTCGAGTGTGGCGATGTAACATGGAGATATTTAACTCTGATTTTCCGCGGAACTTTCTAGATGCACTATTTGTATTTCCCTGTTGATAATAGTGAAAAATGAATAAATAAATAGAAATATAACAGGTAAGAGGAAGGATATGGCTTGGATGGTTTGTGTTTTGTTTTCTTTGTGACGCATTTTGGGTGAGGAGCGTCTTTTAATGTGTTCCTTGCTTCTGTCCACCTCCTACAGGCAACGTGTGGATCTATTCCATCCACCCTGCCAACTATGACTCAACAAAGCCTCTTTACTGCGACAAGACGCTCTACATGTTTGCTTTCTGGACCACCACGCTGGTGTACATCTTCATGGGGGCACTGTTCGTAGGGGGCTGTTGCATGCTTGTCGTCATGTGTCTGTGCGGAAGAGCGGGACCCTCCACTGACGACGTCTGACCCTCTGCTCTAGCACGCGTGTTACGAGTTCAGACCCGCTCCAAATCCTAAAGTGACTGAGGACTGAGAGATGGAATCATTTTGTAGGATAAAAATAATATATATGTTACTGCTGGATTATTATTTTCTGTATAACCAAAATATGAATTGTTTTTTCATTCCTAATATGTGTTCCCTGACTGCTGTGTGTATAGAAATGCTGCCTAAATGCAGGATGTGGTGGGAGTAAGTACTGATATGGAAGCTGATATACAGAACAGTAGTGAGCTTTAATCACTGTTAAACATCAATTTACTGTACATAACTTCAATCATGGAATGTCATTTTACAAATGTAACAGCTGTTTCAGAATAGCAAGTTATCGGTCTGTGTATTGCTTAATAGTATATAATTTGAGCTGATGTAAAACAAAATAACTAAGTAGATGACTTGCCTATCTGTCTGAGGATGTGCTGAGTGTTATCTTGCAGTGAAACAAGATTGTGAAAACAGCAGCCAAGTAAAAGACACTTTGTGTGAGATTTTGTTTTTTTCTGTTTAGAAAAGCTAAAAAGGGAGAAGCTGAATCTGATGTCAGCATGTGGTTTTGAAATCTAACACACACACACACACACAAACCATCACAAGACCTGCTTGGGAAATGTTTGGCCCATATAAAACATTTCAAGGATGACTAAAACAAAGTTAGTTTTTACAGATATTGCATTCTATGGCAGTTGGTTGAACATGAAGAAATGCTGTTTTCTGGGCTCCTGTTTATGGCTCCACGAGTGATTGTCATCTGGAATAGTCCATGTTGCCATAGCATCAATGTGTGCCTGTGGGCAGCTAGTTACCACAGCATCAACAAATGGGCAGATAGTTACCGTAGCGTCCACCGATGGGCAGGTTGCTAAGCTTTGCAAAACCTGTGTCGAGTGTCAGACCGTTGTTGATGACTGTGAGTGATCAGCACAGCTGGTCTTCCTCCTCACTGCCCGAGAGATCATGTCCCTCTTCTTCCGGCGACCTGAAAGAAAGAGCCAATTTAACACTTGGAATCTCTTATTCAAAATGGGATGTAGTGAACTGCAGCCGTACCAGCCCTCCATGAAGGGTCCACACAGATTCACCTTTATTAAGGTCTGCTGCCGGCTTGGACGTGTTCAGCTGGAGATCCGGGATCACTGATAGGCCATTCTCTGATCCCTCCCCCTGCGTGTGGTTGGCCTCCCTGGCGTGCCAGTCTTTCAGTGCTCTTTGGAAGGAGCGAGCCAGACAGGCAGTGATGTCCTTGGCTCTCTCAGCCCTGCTGCACCAGAACACTCTACACTGCAGCTGCTGGGCTTGCTGCCTGCATATATACACAAACACGTTTGGACGCTCCTGGTCCGCAGCACAGTAAGCAATATCTCTGAGGTGGGTCTTGACCAGCTGCCTGCCTGTGCTGATCTCTTTCACCTCCACGTAGCGCTGGCGTACCACCAGAGCGTGGTCCTTGGTTAGTTTCTCTGGAGCCTGTAGGAGCAGCTGACTTAAAGCCCCTTGGGCCTGCTCCAAATCCAGGGAGTAGATTTTCGCTGTGCCCAAGTAGTGAACTTTAAACAGGGGATCACCCTGGGACAGGTCCTGGATGCGGCCCTTAAGAAGCCTGCGCCGCAACACTGCAGGAGATTTCCTGAGGGTCTGTATGAGCCGGGAGGGAGGCCCCTGAGACATAGCTGGGGCCCAGGCTGGAACACCAGTATGCCTACCAGACAGACAGGAACACATGACAGTTGTAAAAATCTAAAGGGTCTTCCAAGAATGAAGAGGTGGTTGTTATGAAAGCAATAACAAAAAGTGTAGCCTTCCATTTTGTGAACACCGTTTTAGATTTTATGGTAAGATCAGAAGCACTTAAGGTGTTTCTGGGTGTTTGCATTTTTCATGGTTTACTTTACGGTATTCTGTGGTTATATTATTAAAGTTAAGTTAATTAAAATTATTCAGGGCATCGTTTGCATGAACCTTTTTCAATTTTTTTCTAAGTTTTGCATTTCTTTTTTGAACGGTTGAAACAATATCTTCGAAAAAAAGTACTTGAGGACTACTATATACCTACTCCAAAAAAAATAACTCTCGCTCCACGAGATGGTGGTATTAGCCTAAAAGCTCCACAAAGTATTTCTCGCTTTCCTATGTGCACGGTTCAAATTCGAAACAGGCCGTATCGTCCCAAATCTTAACCATGCTGATCCTGAAAGCCAAATGAGTCACAAAACCTTTTTTTTTACAAGACAAATAATTATTTGCAGCCAACATTGTGTAAATTGACTTTTCTTTGTTGCAACAACATTAGGTATGGGAAAGCAATTTATCCTTACGCCTACATGGAGTCAAGTTTAACCCAACATAATTCAGCACAAACAGTGAATAATTATTCAAACATGACATTGTAAGGCAGTCCAAACGTGGGTAAAGTAGTCCGCCACGCCTGGACTAACGATACTTACTTTAAAGACCGTACGATACCCGGTTTTCAGTGCTTTAGAAACTAATCAACATCAAGGCGTACAGTCACGCAGCAGTCACCAATTACTTTCTGTGAGCTTAAAATGTCCATGCACATTGACCTGCTTCCAAGTCCACTCGTCCCACAGAACAACGGATGATGTATTTGAAAGAGCCACTTCACTTCACCGGCAGAACAAAACGAGAGGGAGTGACTTTAAAGACCGTTAAGTCTTCAGAGGATTCGCCTCATCTGGCTACCTCATCCCTACGTGACTTTGACGGGAAGTGGCCTCATTTGCAATCATTAACAGAGTTCAACACATATTGCAGGTCTTTTCCTTGTATAATAAACGTTTATAAGTAGGCAACTTGACGACGGTCTCAATGAAATGTATAAATGCATAAACAGGCCTGTAGCCTAATCCTAAAGTATAGGTGTCCAGAGTTCCCGCACACAAATACCTGCACACTGATATGTAAAGAACATTTTAACAAGTATTTTAAACATATCTGTCTCATTAATTAAGGGCCCATGGCGGAGGTGGGTTGAACAAGAGAACTAGGACTGGTTAATGATTGTTTTTTTTTGTCCTCTATGGGGCACCGTACCCAGATTTACGAACACGTTTTTAATTTATCTCATATTTCAGCCTCGTTTGTGAACACAAAGCTACGAAAAATGAACTTTACTATTCGCGCTGCAAGAAAGGATGACTGTAAGGACATATCTAGGATGATAATGGTTAGTTGCTTTTCCGACACGATCTAGTGCTCTGATAGCTTATGTCTCGCCTACTGCTGTTACGCTTACGCTTTTGCTGTACATAGGAATTGGCAATTTATGAAAAAATGCCGGATCAGGTGAAGATCTCCCATAAAGGTAATTGTTATTTTGGGCTAATTGGATATATCTATATTGGTCTACATGCGCTGCGTGTCCTCTCATGCCCCCTCAATCGCCTTTTTTCTTTAGAGTTGGAGCGTGATGGCTTTTCTTCCAATTCGTTCTTCGAGTGCCTGGTTGCAGAAGTGCCTGAAGAGGATAAGACTAAAGACGGTAAAATCTATATTTAAATAATTCATTTTATTGATGCACATATTAGTTTATATTATTTTATAGGATACAGCAAACATAAAACTGAATGTTGCATTGTGTAGGCCTATGTAGGCCTACGTCTAGTGCTGACATACAGTCCAGTGACAAGGTTAAAGGTCAACTTCATCTGTATACTCAGGGGAAGTTATTGGCGGCCTAAATTAGCCTATCCAATGAGTTGTCCTGACGTTTTTTTAATTTATTTTTATGTTCTGTTCATTTGCGCATAGGGCACACCGTTGTTGGCTATGCCCTGTACTTTTACACATACAGCACGTGGAAAGGACGGTCGGTATTCATGGAAGACCTGTATGTGATGCCTGAGTTCCGAGGTAATTATTCCAGTGTGATGGTTTATGGTACTGTTACTGTTCATAAAACACATAAAACTCATGTTCTGCTGTCCATATGCAGGAAAAGGCATTGGAAAGGGTTTGATGAGCAAAGTGGCTAAAGTAAGTTTATAGTCCAATGTGAGTCAATCATTGCTGTATATCATCTGTTGGGGGGATTCTTTAGTGAAGATAATCATTCACCTGTCTGTTTGGAAATATTGCTGATGTTGTTACCGCATTTAACTGCTGGTGTGATGGTCACTTTACAAGCTTAGGTTATTTGTTTTTATTTTGAGTTCTTAGGTTACTCATTATTCAGTATATTTGATTTTATATTGTTGATAAGAATCACTCAAATAGGATAAGTACGTAGCTATTAGGTTTGGATTTAATAAAGCCTAAGTTTAGGCCGCTAGGAAACTGTCAAATGGATCCAAGAATTCCAATGTAGGCCTACCTATACCTCTTACATGTTACAAATACATTTAGTCATTTAGCAGACGCTCTTATCCAGAGCGACTTACAGTAAGTACAGGGACATTCCCCCCGAGGCAAGTAGGGTGAAGTGCCTTGCCCAAGGACACAACGTCATTTTGCATGGCCGGGAATCGAACCGGCGACCTTCTGATTACTAGCCCGATTCCCTAACCGCTCAGCCACCTGACTCCTTAGCACATAAACTTTAAACTTGTGAATCTCCTTCCCAGGAGGGGAAGGAGAAACAGTGTGCCAGACTGCAGCTGACCGTCCTGGACTGGAACACTCCATCACTAGACTTCTATGTTGCCAAAGGAGCTCACGACCTGACCGCTAACGAAGGGTGGCATTTCCTGCGATTTGACGAGGAAGCTATGGCCAACTTGGCCAAAGACGCTCCATAAGCTTAGCGTCTTTTTCACAGCCTCCTGTGACACTGTCTCTTGTTTTATAGGCTATGTATTCGTAAAAATAAATTTTAAAAAGAATATATATATATATTTGGATACAAATAAATCGTCATCGTTTTATTATGATATTTTTCCAGTTGTATATGTTTCAGTGGTTTTGTTTAGAGAGGTCTGTTAAGATGGACAACCTTAGAAAAGGCCGTATTCCAGAAGTGTGGTTGCTGTTGAGTCCAGGAGGTGGTGGTGGAGCAGCAATGACTACAACAGTCATGTTTATTTACCACTAGGTGCTGCTAAAGTGTTGGGAAAGTAGATAAGAAGTGGGAAATAATTGGAATGTCATGTCTCACATTACACTCCTCCAAGGTCACAGACACGAGACAAGATTGGGTTGTCAAACAATATTTATTTGTCAATAGAAAAATACAGGAAACCATTTCAAATATAAAACCAGTTGATTAAATGTACAGCCCATCAACATTAAAGTGAAGACCAACACATACATGGAAATTCTGGGCTTGTCGGTCCTTATTAAACTGCACTGTTATGGGTGTGCTGACCAATGAATCACACCTATGTGAGCTCGCGTACACTGACCATACCCAAGAAAGAACACACTGTTTATAAAACATAAAATATGTACATTTTGGAAGGATAAACCTTCTTAACGTTATGTTTATATCATACATTTATTTATAATTCAAATACATTATCCAACCTCAATCAAGGGTGCAGTTCAAATACTCCCAGTTATGAAGAGTGAATGGTATAACACACCCTTTGCCTACAAATCTATAACAAACTACAATATATATCAGAGGCATCGGACATCACATGGGAGGACATTTGGCAGTTGTCAACTCATATTCTACGTAGAAGGTGGGTCTTCATATGCAGGTAGTCACATGACCTTGGAGCCATGTCACATGACCCATTATCCACATAGCTGGAGCTCCAGCTTTCCAGTAGAAAAACTTCACTATAATAGTAAAAAAAAAAGATCTAAATGAATCCCACTCATCGAATCCACCTGCAATGTTTTTCTTGGCAAATCTCAATCTATGGAAGGGATCTCCGCCCCATCCCTAATCCTTCACACGTATGCGTTCCTGCCATACTGGCTGGGCGTCTGGGAGACCGAGGTCCCTGAGAACACTGTTCCTCTGATGGGGGGCTGGGGGACCGAGTGCCCTGAGAACACTGTTCCTCTGGTGGGGGGCTGGTATGTATACGGCCTAGGAAACCAGGGGACATAGTAATCAGCTTAATACTGTTCATTTAGCAGCCGTTTTTAACCATAGCGACTCACAGGGAATTTGAACCTGCGACCTGCAGTGAAAATTCTCTACCAGCTCAACCATCTGAGCTAAACCTATCCATCCACATTGGGGTGCGGATACTCACAGTTTCTCCTCGGGTGTCCCCAGTTTACATGAACACAGCAGGCACGACCCTCCACAGATGGCAAGTGTGGCGGAGCACCAGCCGATGTAAAGGCCCTCTCCAATCTCATACCTGCTCATCACAATCAGAAAGGGTTTTAATCGCCATGAAAGTTTGCACAGACAAGGAATTTACTTTGGCAGGAAGGTGTATACATTCAACATATAGGGATCTTAAATCTTAAATACGTGGTCTAACTATACTAAAGTTAAAAAGCCTATCTAATACTAAGGGGCTAAGTATGTAAAAATTTAGAATATAATAATAATATAATTTAATTCCTGATGGACCGCAGCCCTCTGCCGGAGGGGTGGCTCATAGGAATGCATGCAGCATATGTACATGTACCCTAGTATACAGCAACATATAGAACAGTATACAGCAACATATAGAACAGTATACAGCAATTCACAAAGTTAATGTATGCTCCAGTCTACCAGTGGACAATCTGTACAAACCTTGACATATGTATAACACAGAGTCTGTGGACTACTACTACTCATGGCAGGGAACTTTAACTTTTATACCTAATTTGATGGCAACATTTAATTCACATCAAATTTCCCTTACAGTTTTTAATGTATTGAATGTACGCACTTTGTCCCTGGATAGAAGGGGTCAAAGAACTCCTGGGTAATATTGTAGGCATACCAGGAAACTGAGATCATGGTGCACAAGCCTGGAGGATGTAGAGAGCATAAGGGACATGACTGAGAACCACACTTGTTTTGTAAAGTCTGTAAGTTGAGCAATTGAGATGTTATTATTGCACTGTAGTGTCATTGTTTTTTTGTTCAAAATACATTAAATTAGCTATCTACTGTAATGTAAATGTGCTCTCCCAAGCAAAAAGGAAGTTTTGGCCATTTGGTCAAAACGTTGTTACTATTGTTCTTGGAACACTGAATACTTACTTTTACAGGTGATTGAATCTTGTGTCTCAATTACCAAGTTAAAAAAAAAATGTGTGAGAGGTGGTATTACCCTGCAGGAGGAAGAGCATGCCCCCCAAACCAGCGATTCTGCCCTTCAGGATGTAGTCCTCTCCTCCTGCTTTGGTGCATTGCATTCCCACCAGGGCCGCCACGATACCCAGGCTTCCCAACACGATTGAGGTGATCATCAATGCCCTGGAGGCCTGTATGTATCCTGCACAGGAACAACCACAAATCAATCTGCATATTCTT
Source organism: Thaleichthys pacificus (assembly GCA_023658055.1). Taxonomy (NCBI): domain Eukaryota; kingdom Metazoa; phylum Chordata; class Actinopteri; order Osmeriformes; family Osmeridae; genus Thaleichthys; species Thaleichthys pacificus. The sequence goes on from CM042858.1 coordinate 9,976,373, forward strand.
ACAATGATGTTGAAAAAATATTGTTGACATAATTTCCTACAAATATCCCACTAAATGTAGAGGTGCAAACGTCTAAAAAGTTGTCATGAATAGACCTGGTTACTATGATATACCTCTACAGCCCAACAACTCGACAACTGTAATATGCGTTATCCTCTAACCATGCCTACCAGAAAGAGCGAGCAGAGAAGGAAAGTCACGGCAGTTGCTAACTCCTGTGGAGTCGGTGGCGCATGATATCCACAGGTTTTCATAAATGGTTGATGTGGTGATAACATTTCCATCCACAGAGGAAACTCTCCAGTATCGGTTTGGTAGAGCAACACCGACCATCACCCAGGCCAGAAAACCAAGAAAAGACGCTAGAACTTCGACAATCCCGTCCATAATTCTTCACTCGTTTCTTCCCAGCCTAAATAGTTGATGTTTGGTTTGATTAAAAACAATGACCGATAATTAGCCTACTCTCCTGTGCGAAGTCTACACAAGTTGGCTCTAAATACGACACTGCATAGCGGAGTTCCTGAAGGCTCACTATATGGTTGCGCGTCTATGGAATAAATGTGTACATTCTTTGGGGATGCTAAGGTGTGTTTATAAATCAATGATTCATGACGCAACTTTAGTGCCACTCCTTCGTTTTTTCTATAGATTGCTTGCAATCCATATTTTATATTTTCAAGGACTGCTCAAGTGTTTATCGAAAGGCAACGAGTTCAAAGGAGGCTATGCAAACGAAATTACTTTAACTACAGCTATTCATCACTTCTCTTTGAAATAATGTTCATTAATCACAACGACCGGCTTATATCACGTTATATCTATCGCTCAATAAGTGAATGATAAGTTTGAACGAAACATTATGTCCTCAATGCCTCCAATGCAACTAAAGCCCAACAGAAGAGTCGCCTATGGCTAGACCTAGGACAGACCATTTTAGATGAACAAATCAATAAATTTCAATCTGAAATCTTCTGAATCTTCTGCTACTGACTACACTATTGCATTTTCAGCATATGACATTTGGCACCAAGCCAAAATGGCACCAAATTTATGATAATTTCTTAGGAACATAATGAAGACATGGCTGGCAACAGATCCTGAAAGCACTAAAGTTATCTATCTGTTGATCCGAAGGTGTTGGTCACGCGTCAAAATAGTGGGCTATATATAGCTATAGCAGTGCATCGTGATAAATATCAGCAGAGAAAATGCATAGTCAGCAGACAAGCCATCCAGCGCAGGTTTCTCAAATTGACAAACAACAGCATAAACACGATTAGGCTACATGTTGTTTTTTAAAGCACGTTATTAATAAATAGTTAATATTATCGTTACAATAAACTATTATCATTACTGCCTTATACTCAATAATTTGACATTATGAACAATAATTGCTTACCAGGCAGAGAAAACATAGATGGAAAGTCTAAACAGTTGTATAGCCCGGTTGAATCGCTGGCACAAGACATCCAGAGGTTTTCAAAGATAGTGGACGTTGTGATTACGCTCCCGTCAGTGGATGATTCTTTCCAGTACTGATCTTGTAGTGATATGGCCACCATTATCCAACCCACAAAACACAATGAAAGTGCCAAAACCTCGGTGATCTGATTCATTTGGAGCAGATTTCTTCGGAACAAAGCTCAGTGTGAAATGTGTCAGTGAGTGTCAGAAGTGAACCCAGTGCTTAAATGGTGTCTCAGCCTCTGTTTTACGGCCCAACCTATTCAAGTTCTGTTATCTGAACTTGATGACCTGAGTAATGAAACGACCTGGACGCACTTATTTGAACCTTGCTTAGGCCGCATGTTAAAAGAAAAGAGTTAGACTATTCCCGCCCAAACGTGTGTGACCCTTTAGCTACTTGACCCGAAGGTTACAAGGATGTAGGCTAGACGTGTAGAAACGAAGAATCCATCAAATTCAAGGATAATGATTGAAAATGATTTTGCCTCTATGTTTTACAATTAAATTGATATCCTTTAATGTGTGGTAAACAGTGACGCGTTCATCCCATTGTCACAGATTTTTCTTTAGCCAATACTTTACTGTCCCCATTGCGGAATTGGTTAAATATTGTTGTGGCCTACTGTCATCGAACATAGTGGCCTATCCCTTTATGCAATTCAAATTGCCTAGGCTACTTTATAGTCTTACAACAGTCATTATCCACAATATAGGTTATTGAAACAGTATAAGAGGCAGACAACGACGGACCTCAGGATAGTTTTGTATAAAAAGTTGATTTATTGAAAGTGTTGTGTAACATTGCAACTCAGCTGGATTAGCGAAATCACGACCTGTAAGAGACAGGAGATGGTTTATCCAATCACCTGCAAAGTGTATTTTCCCCTCTCATTTGCAATCAGTTTCCATGGACGACTTCCCAGATGGTCCTGTGTAACAAACCATTTGGCGACATCAGGTTAAGTTTTCTGTCCAATGAAGACTAAAAGGATAGTATATATTCTTGTGTATTTGAGATTAATTTGGTTAACCCCAAAAAGAAAAGATTAGCTTTTCGATGGCGTAAAATATGGGTAAAGTAGTGTTAATATAGGTAGTGGTCGCTTTCACAAGTCAGAGGACGCAATACTGACTGGCGACACGACCGCCCCTGTGCAAACACTATGACAGATAAGATATATCAGAAAAACTATCCGTTCTCGATGTTGTCTTGTTTTGCTTATCTAGTTTGTGCTTTTGGTGCAGGTCTATGGAGGAACTAAATTAAGGAATAAAAGTAAATGCAGAGCATTATTGCAGATTATACATTTGAAATGTAGATCAGGAAATTGGTGATTCATAGGCCTACTGGATTTGCAACGATTTAGCATCAAACAAATGTGAAGCATGACAAAGAATTTGTTCCAACACCTGCTCTTTCATGAACATAAGATGTTTGTCTAAGAGGGAATGGGTCGTGATGTTTATAAATGGATCTGTCACTGTGCGGGGTTTTCAACATGAGTAATACATTGACCAAAGAGCAGGCAGTGTTTGAAGGTACAGTACAGCTTACAGATATTCACAGGTTAGCCACATCAAGGTGAGATGCTGGCCAATACATCACTAGTACAGAGCTTAAGATGTAATGTGGATTCATTCTGATTTGGCTGTGGACACCTGTTGGGAAATCTGCTGCACCCGTTTTTTATATATGGAGGAAATGTGACTGTGCTACTTTTCAGATGTACCAGACCTGTATACCTGAGTTATGGTGTGTGATACAATACACAGTACAAAGTTCCGATCGATGAACAGTACAATAAAACACGGTGTATAAATCATTTGTCTTATCGCTTTTTTCTGTTAATGTTTTGTTTGATAAACTTCAGCATCAACAGCATTTCAATTGGCTTTGAACCCACCACCTCATATCGTTGACCCACATTTGTACCATCTCATTGGCTGTAACTAGTTTAATTCATCCTTCAAATTTCTCTGATGTCTTGACTAAATTGTTAAAGATGTACTTTAACACTTTAACAACTCTTAATTAGTCAAGTGTCTTCAGTCCAGGACTTACTATTCAAACTAAGGCAACCTTAGTTCAAGCTCAAACATGAAACAAAAGTCTTTTAGAACAAGAATTGTAACTAGTGTGTATCAGCCTTGGACAGCATTTGTCTTGTTGTGACAGGGGTATCCTGTTGTGCTGGAGGTCTTTTAAAGGCCCGAGTTTGTGAGCTGCCTGCCAATACACTGTCTCCATTGAGCAGATGCCAGGTCACATGATGCCACACATTCAGCCACATCCTTAGCAGACCTACAGCAGCCAGCACCAGGCTTATAATCAAGATGTTGTTCTTTTCACGTTCCAGACTTTTCTTCATGTACATTAACTTGTTACCATGGTACCACCTTAGGTTCATTCAATGTTTTTCTTTTAGGAGAAAGACTTTCCTTATTGGGTTGGAAGATAAGACACATCACACTATTTAAAACCACTATTAAAAATCTTAAACTACGTTCTTTACAATTCAGTCTTCAAGAACAGCACAACAATTCAAAATGTCATCAATGTCAACATCACGTAAGGCAGGAAGCTTCCAGATCTTTATGCAGTTTTTATCAACCATAAAAAATCTTGAATTCAATTAACTGTCAATGAGATACAAACTTGTATATTTTTTAAATTAATTCTTTCATAAATACAATCTTCCAGTAGAAGAAGGAGGATAGTAACAACAGATCTTCATCACTGAATTATCTTAGCTCTACTTGTACTGGCCTAGTTGACCAGTATGTGTTATACAAACCATACACTTTGTGTAGTTTTATGTAGTGTTTGCCCTCAATAAAAGTCACAGTGTTAAAGATTATTTGCACAATCCTGAGTATTTGCAGTGTGAGTTTCGATTGAATTGTTGGCTCAAACAGTGGTGTAATCAATCAGTTCTGCTAGTCAGAGTAAAATTGATTTGGAAAATCTACGTCAGTAATGATGCAGGAAAACTATAAATACCAAATAGATTTTGATGTTTGTGATTGATGAGTGCTGCTACAGATTCCAAAGAATTAATAGTTTCTTTATTACAAGTACATTACATTTTATTTATATATTACTTATTTATAATATTCAAACTTTGTTTGGCAGCATAAACCAGGAAGATTGTGTCACAAAAAAAACATGCAAACAATATAAAACATGAAATAGCTTAGTGACCATTATTGTTTCATTTTAAACTCAAAACAGTAACACATTTTATACATAGGCTATGTATATACACTATGGTATTATATTTTTTAAACACTGTCGAAATGGTTCCATTTAGGGTGTACTCATTCTGGAATTGTAAAATACTGTCATTTTGAAATGATGTGAATAAAACTGTAAAATATAAACTCCCAATTTAGTAATCTAAGCTAATCTAGGTTCCCACTTTTGAGGGGGCTAAGCCCCTAGATAAAACCTATTATTTTTCCTGTGACCCAGCAAAACTATGGGGGTCTGGGTGCATGTTCCCCCAGAAGACATTTTTGAAAATATCCTTTTAAAGTGTCCTCTAGTGGGTTTTAGGAAGAGAAATTAACATATTTTCATTTAAAATATAAAAAAAATATTATATTTTTTTTTGGGGGGGGCTAATGAAACTAGGGCTAGATACGCCTATGACCCTGATTTAAACACGTCAACCAGATAATTTGTATAAATCGGTTGTGCACAATGAGGTATTGTTGGAGGGATTATCAGTAAGATAGCTCTACAGGAGGGTGGGGGACCATTGACCTAAATCGTTTCGTGAAAATTGCAACATACACTTTTTTATTTCCCTTCCCAAAACAGACAATGAAAACGTGAGGACTGTGAGTAACTTAGCAGCTCCTGGCAGAATGCTACCATGTGTCAGTCGTCATACAATGTTGGCTGAAGCAAAAGCCTGGCAAAACTTTTAGCACGTATCACCACTTTTCACTTGTGCCCTCTATACAGGGTAATTGCACTTCTGTTTAGTTTTAGGTGAAGGATAACCATGGAACAAAAACACAAAAAAAGTTCTAGTTACTTGTTATAGTGTATTCATTTGAATATGGACTTCGTAGACGGCAGGCTGCAGAATGGGGCAGTCCTTCGATTCATCTCTCAGATCTTCTTCGACACAACCAGACCAACGAGACCAGCCAATCCAGCAACACCAAGGCCAATTCCTCCGACAATGGCCATGCCAACCAAACCATCTGGTAAAAAAACAAAACAATTTACAATCCATCATCATCATCATCATCATCAAATTGGACATCATGAATTGTGCTCACTTTGAGATTAAATGTACAACACTACATTGATATATCTTCTGAACAAGACATGACAACTGGAGACACTAAGCTGAAACAAGCTTGGTGTCTCCATGGCATCAAATAGGCTATTGCCGATTGGGCAGAAGTCTTAGTTTGACTGTTCTGGCACAGAAGGTAGGCTTCAGCTTGCGTCAAGATACAAGAAACACAAAAAGCTGCCGCCGGCATCATTATAGTGGCACAATATGGCGAGTAGGGATGAGATTGTGTCATCAATGCCACAGCCCCATGTTCAGCTCACCTTTCCTCATTGCCTTCTTAATGAGACTCTCCAGATCCAGAGCTTGAGTGTTTCCTGGTTCACTCTTCAGTAGAATCCGGATGCATTTCAGTCCTCTCTCATACTCCTGAAAGACGACATTCAAATATAAAAGTTGGAGTTCCTTCACTTATAAAATACACATTATGGCATCATATGAAGACACAAAACACATGGAGATACCTTCCCATTACCTTTAGTTTGTAGTTTCCAATTGCCAGGTAAAACAAGTAGTCCCTCTGGTCATCCTTAGTTCCTTTGTGTATCAGCTCTGTGAAAATAAGATGTGATTAAATTATGACACCTTTCATGTTCATCTGTCTTAAAATGTTCTTATTCTCTGGGTTCCCATTGCTGTGTAGACAACATGCAACGATTAACAGAACCCAGATAGATTTTGTCATACGAGGACACGTAGGCACTTATCATATACGGTGATAGCGTTTGTTAGGACTTCGGTTTACCGTCTAGAAGAACTATGCCCTTCTTGATGTCGCCGGAGGACTTGCTCCGGATCAGACACCATGCATATTCGAACTTTGTATCTTTGGTCACATCCGCTTTGGCCAGCTCGGCTTTATACTTCTTTTCAAATTTCTGAGAAAACAATGCACAGTCAATTGCTACTATATTGACTCATTTGGATTAAGGCAACAATATTCCAGTATGTTAATGACAGACGATGCGACGTGTGTCAGTCAATGGTAAACGAACCATTGCTAAAGTTAGGCTACAGTAACTAGCTAGCTATATTATCTAGCCGTACGAGTTCAACACGATAATGCTCGTACAATGCAGCCTCCATCATCTAATACCCCAATTCGTCACATTAATCATTCCGCATCGAAAGGATGTTCAGACCAACCCATAAAGAGACACTGAGATAAACTCACCGAAAGATCGTCCGGCGTTACAACTTCGTCAACAACAGCCTCCATGTTTACGGATACAGTTATAATATATTGCGTCATAACCGGAAACATGGTCGTTTTCCTTCCTACGACTCATCATTACCCTTTTGTATCAGCGCCTTATCGATGTATTACAAAAACAAATCATACATAAAACATAAACATTTACTTTTCTATCAATGTTAAATAATTGTCTGGATCTTTATTGAAGCACGACCATCTCAATGATTTGGTCTGTGCACTTAATTGATTTGATGCCACACTAATTAGGGCTAGGTCGTCCACAGGTGTGTGTTCGACACCCAATCAAAACGGCTTCTGACATGAGAACGAGCCAGATTCAAATGAATGAGGAATCTCAAGAAGAAGAAAAAAAGAAATAGAATTCGATGGTCCTTTTACATTTTACAAACTGAAATACCTTGAACGTTTAAAAATACCGTTTAGAGAAAAATCCCGATCATGAATGACACAACATACATGTGGTAAGCTATCAAAAAGAGAGACAAAATATGTCATGCATTGCGTATAATTAATCAGTTGTTCACTGAATTACATTTGGTTGTGTGCAAAATTGACGACTGTTCTTCAGGGTACAATAAACTTTTCTTAATGTTTGTTTACCTTTCATTCCAGTATATTGTGTTGCCTACTACACATTTGCAGAACTGACAATGCACCCCCGGGTAAGTAAAATGACAACATGCATTCACCAAAACATTGCCTAGCATCGTCTGGAGCCTGTTGATAATGTTAAACCAAGTCCTCATTTTCTAAAGGGATGTTTCGAACCAAATGTCAGGATCGTCATTTCTGGGTCGCTGTCAGCTCAAATATCCTTGGTACAAAATTCCGATTTGCTGTCGAAGGTGAGTGATGTTAAATCTGAAGGACGAAATGATGAGCTATGCTCAAAATAATTTGGAGAGATGTCATCCATTTAATGATTTTTTTAACACCCGAAATTGATTGACAGGTAGTGATGGACTCCACATACTGCGCAGACAACAGGCTGCAGAATGTGGCTACACCATGGTGTTGGACACCAAGGGGGACTTAGTCCTCAGAGCCTCTTTCTTGGCGTGCTATGTAGTAAATAAGGTGATAAGCAACTGTGGGCAAAGAATAAATTAATGGCTCCTGCAGACTCAATACAAAAACTCATAGGTTATGGAACATATTTATAGATATGGCAAACTGTAAGCTCTGTTTGTCTTCCAGAAAGATTCAGACTTCAGTCTGCTTGTGTGGTTTGTGCATCAAGATGAGCACGGAGAGGAGAGGTCCTACCCTCTACAGCTTCGCTGCCTTTTGGAGCACTCGTGGAAACCCCGCGAGATCATCTGTGAGGAGAACTACATGGAGGTAAGCAGAGCTCCGTGAGAAATATGACCGTGACTTTGTCAAGCTTCTCCTATTATACGTCTCGAATCTTTACTTTCTTGACTCATCTGAGGGGATTTGTTGTGATCTGGGATCGTTGTGTCAGGTCTCCGTGAGGAAGCTACGCCCTCCTGCCACTCACCAGGGAGTGGAGTGGATGGCGCTTCAACCCGAGGTGAGGTCACCCTCCTCTCCTGAACACCAACACGGCTCCTTCCTTCCAGATCTCCACAGCATCCAGCGTCTTCAGGTTAGTTGAACCTTCCTTGTTGTGTGTGTGTGTGCTTCCAGATGTTGGACGAGGGGATGAGCGAGTGGCGGGTGGTGTTCCGTGTGCCCGCCCCCTCCCACGGGCCGGAGAGCCCCCCCGCCAAGAAGGAAACAGTGCCGGTGGAGACGGCCCAGCTCTTAGGGTACCACGTCACCGCCAGCGACACACGCATCACCCTGCGCTGTGCTTACGACTCGCGCCTCTCCTACAAGCAGCAGCAGGTACTACTACTCCTGAATATTCTATGGTTATACTCTACCGTTGTGTTATAATCAGCTGTTTGTTTGTTTTTTGAACTTTTCCATATACGTTTTGGTGTGTCTTTCTTGTTGGGCTATTCAAATACCTTTTTAACCTTTTTTTTTATCGTCTCAGGAGAATGGTGTTGAGGTAGAGGTGGTGAGCGCTAGAATCCTGTATAAACACCAGTGGGCACTTCTGCAAGTGGACGCGTCCGTGGCCTGCACCACAAGTATGTCTCCTGTCAGGAAAGAGATTTTCATGAATTTGAATTTTCATCCATGTTAAAATTGAAATACATCAACTTTGAAATGTGTGAGAATCTCACCCCTCCACTCTTCAAGAAAAGGTCACCATGGATGGAGGAAACCTTCTGTTGACCTTCCCCATCAGTCTGTCCCCGCTGGTGCGGGCGCCCTTTAGAGACAGGGGCCTGAGGGTGGACGTGGAGGGACGCCTTGTTAGCAACTCCACAGCCCGACAACGAGGATATACCATTAGGAAACAGGGGGGGAACATAGAAATCAGGATTCCATTCGGAGCAGAAGGAGGATACATCAAGGTATAGAGGTGGAATGTAGATGGTCATCGACACCTATCCCCCATTCCTAACCCCTCTGTTTGTATGTAGCTTTGGACAAAAGCTTCTACTAAAATAAATCAAATGTAAGGTGTCCTTCTCCCTCCCAGAGCCATGTGCAGGATGGCCATTACTTCCAATCCTACTTCCTGGATCTGTTCTACATGCAGCAGTGGGAGGATGCTCATTGGCCGATCACAGTCTCCCGCTCCTACAGGTCCCTGTCAATCAAGCACCTCCCTCAAACACCCCAACTCATCAACGGCAAGTCTCCTCACAACACCAGCCAGTTAGAGACGCCTCTACCACCGCATCTCACATCCTTGTTTTGTCTCGGATGTCCAAGGTGTTATGGAGTTTGTGTTTGTTGCCATGCTACAGTGACCAAGGCAGCGGAGCGCATGTTCTCCATAGCTGTGGGCTCCTTCCCTCCGGATGTCTTCTTCTCCTACCTCAGTGTGGGGGAGCAGACTGTGTCCTGGGACGAGGTGCCACATCTCGGCTTCAAGCTCTCAGAAGTCCCCTTCCCAAATGGCACCCATAGCTACCTGCTCCAAATCCCTTTCTCACACACCCTGGTGTCCCAGAAGGTGAGGGCAGAGGCAGTTATATCCCTGTATATCCTCCTGTCTATAGTATAGTCCATGTGATGTCCTCTGGACTGTCTCTGTCTCCGTCTGATACTGACTCTGGTCTCTGTTTGTCCTCTCCTAGTATGTAGGGAATGGTTATAGAAACTACAGGCTGACTGGGGCCTTCACCTTCATCCTCTCCCCCCATGGAGAGCTCTTCCACCACCCCATCACCGTGGAGACAGACCTGCAGGATGTTGGTCAGTCGGCTCGTGATGCTGCAACTGAACTCTCGTTTTATTCAATCATTTTTCATAAATGTATACTTTTATCCAAAGCGACATATAAATAGTGCGTATAGAAAGTACAGCGTAAAATCAATGCGACACAAAGTGATGCACTCTAATACTGCTACTCTCCAGTCCCAACTAACCATGTCCTGTTGTCCGTGTTTCCTGCAGTCCTGCCCCGGGTGGAGGGGGACTGTACGGATGAAGGGGTTCGGCTGCTGGTGCATCATGGGAACATGATCTCCCAGTGGGAGGTGTATGTTGGCGGCCGGAGGGTGGACCAGGAGCTGGTGGAGCTGGCGGGCTATGAGCTGATCTCCATGAAGAACTCCTCCACCTTGCAGATCCCTCTCTATGGCCTGGGCATGGTCTACGAGGTGGGAATGGAACTAACCAGGGGAGGGGGTGAGCTGGTTCCTAGGTGATCTCTAATCTGCTTCTTCTGATCCCGACAGGGTCTCGGTATTCAGGGTCTGGTGGTAAGTGTGGAGGTGAGCGTGGAGGACAGGGAGACATCCAGAAAGGAGAGCACCTTCACCCAGCAATGTGTCTTTCCTGTGAGGGAACTGCTTGGTAAAGAGATCCAGGTTTCACTATCCTCATCCAAGTCACCCAGATCCCCATTCTCCATGCTGCTTTACTACATCAGTGGCCACAGGGCCATTCACATAAATATCTTTGTAATGAATTCGCCTGTAGACGTCTTTTTATCCAAAGCGATGTACATGGGGGGATTTGAACCTGGGACCTGCTTGGTCTGCAGGCACATGTTCTGCTTCTGAACTATGCCCATGCCATTTTTAACCTAAAGGGGGGTCAGATGGCTGAGCGGTTAGGGAATCGGGATACTAATCAGAAGGTCGCCGGTTCGATTCCCGGCCGTACAATATGACGTTGTGTCCCTGGGCAAGGCACTTCACCCTGCTTGCCTTGGGGCAATGTAACCTGTACTTACTGTAAGTCGCTCTGGATAAGAGCGTCTGCTAAATGACTAAATGTAAGCCTGGTAGTTCTGATGGGCGTGTGTCCCCCCCCGCAGTGTGTCTGCCGGACGACAGAGTGGTGGTGATGGTGGACCTGTCCCCGGCCTCCCTGGACATCGATCCCAGTCTCACCACCTTACTGGACCCCAGGTGTACCCCAGTCCAAGTGGAAGGGACACGGGCCATCTTCAGCTTCTCTCTGGACTCCTGTGGCACCATCAGAAACGTGAGGCCCGGGCTCTGTTCAGACCTGAAGCAAAGGGTCGGAAGACTCTTGTTAAAAGATGTACTAAAGTATGCGTGTCCCCTTGTTGCCCATGCTGTTCCTGTATTACTCTGTCGTAGGTGGAGGAGGACCAGGTGGTATACACCAACGAAGTGAGATACTCCCCCAGGAATGCCCCGTATCCCCTCTTCAGGTGAGACTTTCAGGAGTCAGGTGGCTGAGCGGTGAGGGAGTCGGGCTCGTAATCTGAAGGTTGCCAGTTCGATTCCCGGCCGTGCCAAATGACGTTGTGTCCTTGGGCAAGGCACTTCACCCTACTTGCCTCGGGGGGGAATGTCCCTGTACTTACTGTAAGTCGCTCTGGATAAGAGCGTCTGCTAAATGACTAAATGTAAATGTAACTTTGGTCTTCATCACTGTTCGGTGTCTCTCTTCCAGTGGTCCAGCGCACATCTTGATGAACTTCCTTCCTTAGGGTCCCTGTGGGCTGTGTCTATCCGGTGAATGGCAGCCGCTCCATTTCTTTCTACCACCCCAGGCATGTCTCCCCCTGGGCCCCCAGCAGAGCTTCTCGCTCCCGGCTGTTCCCTCCCCGCAACAGGGGTAGAGCCTCCAGACCTTCAGAATTCAGCATCACCTCTCCATCAGATGTGAGGCCTGGAGACCCTGGGGTGAGAGTCACACACACACACACACACACCTAACAGGGATAGCACTCTCTAATCAAAAATCTCCTTCTTCAGGGGAACAAAAAGGCAAATATTTCCAACTAATAGGTGACAACTGAAACAGGTATCCTTCATTTCAGCTTTTACACATCATACAAAGCAGTCATAGACATCAATAGTATCTCCTGATGAACTATTCTCAATGCTATGACATGCTTGACTGTTTTGGGTTTCCTGCAGTTGGAAGTCCTCCTGTCCTCCAGGGGGCGTGTGTGCACCCCTGGGAGCTGAGCAGGGCCCCCCTGCTGCAGAGTACCGGGCTGGCCCAGAGGCCAGCATCTTTTTCACCTGACACAAAATATCAGTACAATAAAACACCAACTTGCATAAATGAATGATTTATTTATTTACAATTTATGGATGGATTAAAAAAAACTTAAGAAATGGCTACATGTAGCTGTTTACATGTGAATATATGACAACATTTCCTAGTGATTTGGAAACGGTGCTGTGAGAGGAGTCTGTTGATAGCTGACAGTGAGGTCCATGTGCCTCAGCTTTCTGTTCCAATGGCAGCCGTTGCCTGAGTGATCCGGAACTGTTCCCGAAGATTCCGTCTCCTCACATGTTCGTTTGTTATCTCCACGACAACCCTGGAAGGAAACCAGCCTTTCTCGTTGTCCAGGAGACGGAGTCCCTCGTACCAACCTTGGTGGGCGAGGAGACGTGGATATTAATGGATATGAACCACGAAGGATGTTTTAATCTTGATTGGGAATAGAAGATAAGTATTTTCTTGCCTAGAGCAGTCCTGTTTTTTTTAATTGACATACTTAAAAAAAAATCTAACCTACCTTCATGGGTCTTCCGTAACACATTGATGATGTCTGTTGGCTCCAGGGACAGTTCATCACGTTGCTGCGCTCGGTATTCTTCAACACACTGAACCTGTGGACAGTCTTTAAACGGAACAGAACTTTATTGTCCATCCAGGATGGAAATGTTTCTTTGTCATGACATTCATTCAGACACACAGGGCTCTGAGAGAACACAGCCATGTCTCTGGGAGTCTTCAGGTTCAAACATAAACATCACAGTATCCTGTAAAGACACCAGTCAGTGCGTCCATGTGACAGACTACCTACCCCAGTCCTCGTACACCACCTCCTCTCTGCTGGGTTCACTCATGGAGGGGAATGCTCCAATCCACCTGTGCAGGTCTGACCTACAACAGACAGACAGACCCTCACACACAACATCCAACCTGCCTTCTGTTCGAGCCAGCTACAGTATCATCTTGGAGATGGGTTAGAGAGAGAGATGAGGACTCTGAAGTAGACTAACTATTGGGGCTGTATGTGCTCACCCTGAGGGAGCCTTCAGTAGGCGTTCGCTGGCCTGACCTCGGTGGTTCTCCAGCAGCAGCAGAGAGAAGGAATGCTCGTACCGGGACCCCAGGTCACCCGTGTCCACTGCCTTCACCTGCACCAAGGCGCGATGGGCGTGGTCTATCACTAGGTAGCGCTCTGGGCTGGAGAGGAGGTGGAGGAGGGAGGTGGGTAAAAGAAGAGGGGTGATATGGAGAAATAAGGGACAGGTGGAGAAGCGATGTCGGTGAATTGGAGGAAAGGTGGGAGAGAGAGAGATGGAGGGAGATGCGGGAGGCGAACGAGACATTTCGCAAAGACGTTTCCCTCGAAGCTCACCTCTTCTTCTGCGTTACGAGGAGAAGATCGTTGAAGAGGAAGAGGTAGAAGGGGGTGAGCTTGAGTCCGAAGCTGAAGAGGGACGCACTCTTGGTCAGCTCCTGCAGCTCTCCTCGTTTCTCCAGCCAGCGGGTCGTGGAGATGAGGGGGAGGACCTGACGGGGACACGGGACAGGGGGTTGGTGACTCATCGCTCTATCGTCCACGTTCCTCATCCTCTCGAGGTCAGTACGCTGTGACTGAGGGGAGGGAAACAGCGCACCTTGAGCCCGTGAAACTCCAGCTGGTTGGTGATCTGAATGAGCTCCTCCATCTGCTTCATTTGACCCACCAGCTTGTTGGATTTCTTGATGAGCTGAAAACATTTTTGAATTACGGGTCAAATTTGACTTCCTGAACGAAGATGTTGTCATTGCACTGTAGTATTATTTGTTGTTCACCGTACAGTAATTAGCAAGCTTCTGTCATCAAGATGTTGTTGTTCTGTTCCTGGTAACTGAGATGTGGTTGCTTTGCTATGTGAAGAATAAATACAAACCATTCTTTGACTCTGATACTGTCAGAACTATCTCTTCATGATCTTCCATCGTGTTAATTCACTTTGAAAAAAAAAGTGTCAGCTAAATGACCAAAAATGTCCAAATGTAAGCCTGCTCGTGTGAGACCTGGGTACCTCGGAGACGGTGGTCAGAGCCAGCGTGGCGCTGTGTTCCTCTCTGCTGCCCTCCTGAGTCCTCTTCAGGATGTTCTGGAAACCACAGACACGGCTTGGGTCACACGGCGCTAGCAGCTGACACAGGCACGTTGGGGATGAAAGAGCAGCTAAACAGTGGGAGTCAGGTGACTGAGCGGTTAGGGAGTCGGGCTTGTAATCAGAAGGTTGCCAGTTCGATTCCCGGCCGCACAAGATGACGTTGTGTCCTTGGGCAAGGCACTTCACCCTACTTGCCTCGGGGGGGGAATGTCCCTGTACTTACTGTAAGTCGCTCTGGATAAGAGCGTCTGCTAAATGACTAAATGTAAACACCAGAGCTCTCTTTCTTCCCCCTTAACGTCCGCAGCGTGTGGGTCAGCCGCTCACCTGGACCAGGATCTTGATGCGGGTGATCCTCTGTAGAGGCAGCAGGAGGAAGGAGGGGAAAGGCAGCCGACGACACAGAGGAGACGCCTCTAGCCTCGTCATCACCACAGCAAACGCCTTGTTGCTCTCTCTGAAGGGGGTGGGGGGGTTACCAGAGAGCAGACACAGCATCCGTTGGACTTATAGGTATACTTACCGGTGTTGGTGGGGGCAAAACCTTTTGTTTTAATCACCTTGCATGATAATGCTCTAAATTTAATAATGTCTAATGTATTAGAGAGAGGGGGGTCTTCAGTGACTGTGACTCACATTAGGGAGCTGTAGGCCTTCTCCTGGTAGTCTTGGTCACGGATGTAATCAATGTAGACGTTAAAGTTGTGCTCGGCGTGTTTGTAGATGATGTCACACACGTCACTTATCCTGATGCCTTCATCCACTCTCTCCAGCAGATCATTCAAGAACCTAGAATCAAGATTCAAATGACTCGGATTTCAGATTCAGATTCAGATTCATTCTGTCTGATGCTCACACGTACCTGTCGCTGACCTCGCACACGTCCAGGACGTTGGAGAAGAGGATCCTCTTGTCGTGGACGACAAGCGTCTCCTCCAGGTCGCGAGACATCAGGAAATGATCCATAAGCACTCTGAGGGAGCGCAGGTAGGACGCCTCTGAGGTGAGCACCTCAAACATGCTCTGACAGACAGGAAGTGGCCGACAGACAGGAAGTAGACCACATCAGACTAGGTGTCACAATAAAAACTATAAATCACATCCCTGGCACTTCTGATCCTATACTTTCTACATGTACTATTTGCATGTCGCTTTAGATAAAAAGTATCACATTTGAAACTAACAAAATGTAATGGTGTATAATTTATCATTATGTCTTGAAACAGTGACAACTTCTATCTGCTCCATGATCATCTTTACCTCCTGCCTCTGCAGCTCCTGGTAGGGTAGACTCTCCAGCAGGCCGCTGTGTCGGACCACGGGAAGGTCCCGCCATAGAGTGACATCCCCTGGGCCCTTCCTGGGCTCAGCCAGGCCGTCGGACCCCAGGGCCCAGCTCTTCCTCACATCCCCCCGCAGCCCCGCCTTCACCCCGCCTCCCTCACACACTTTCTGGACACGCAGCGCCTCCTTGATGGCCTCTGCCTGGTAGTCCTGGTACAGTGGCCCTGACGGACACAAGATCAGTTGGTCATAGGTTCAAATCCCCCCCCTGTGCTTTGCTTTTATAGAAGCATCTGCTAAACGAACACATTACTATGATAAAGGCAAGTTGTCTTGTACCATTCTCCCTCTGGGACTCCCAGTCTGAGGAGATCCTCCTGGGACCACCTGAAAGGACCGTGGCTCTGTGGAAAAAAAAACATCACAATGCTCAGCATGAGGCGTTAAAACATGGTGGGTATCACGTGTCGTGACCAAAACACACTGGAGCTTTCTCATCTAACAAGACTCACTCCTCTCCTTCCTCTGTGTCTGGTTGGTCTTCTCCATCCAAGTCATCATAGAGAGAGGCGGGGGGGTTCAGTGGCTGAGGGGAGGTGGGGGCAGGGCTGGAGGCAGAGGGCAGGGGGGGCAGAGGGCGCGGACTGGGCACAGGAGCAGGTGGAAAGGGACGGGGATGCTGGGGGGTGGGAGAGCGATGGTGGGGGGTGGGAGAGCGATGGTGGGGGGTGGGAGAGTGATGCTGGGGGGTGGGAGGGCGATGGTGGGGGGTGGGAGAGCGATGGTGGGGGGTGGGAGAGTGATGCTGGGGGGTGGGAGAGTGATGCTGGGGGGTGGGAGAGTGATGCTGGGGGGTGGGAGGGCGATGGTGGGGGGTGGGAGGGCGATGGTGGGGGGTGGGAGGGCGATGGTGGGGGGTGGGAGGGCGATGGTGGGTGGTGGGAGGGCGGGGGGGCAGAGGGATGTTCCTTTTTGTTTTTTGTTCAGAGCTGCAGGTCTGGGCAGCAGAAGATGCCGTTGGCGTGCGTTTGGAAGGTGATCCGTGAGGCCCAGAGTTTTCAGAGGAGGAACCTGGAGGCGTGTTGAGGAGTGTGAGATAGTTGGGGGCATCCGTCAGGAAATCATACATTGACTCATTCACCGGAGAGATGTTGTGTTGGGGCCTGAGTATCTCGACTGGATGAGACGCTACGTTGGGCTTCTGCTTCGAATCTTTCTCTCCCTCCTCCGCCTGCTCTCCTCTCCCTTTCCCACTGCCAGCAGCCACGTACTCATCCACGTACTCATCCAGGTCCCATATCGGCACCCAGACCAGCTTCATCCCTGGTCTGTTCGTCTGACAAATGCAGGTTTGCTGTGTCGCAAGTTGACCACTTGAGGGCGCAGCTGGGCTTTCGTTTTCATCCACAGCCGCACCAACCCACACATTCTCTTCACTTCCATCTGGTGCTGAAAGTGGACGATAAATGTACGTTGTACTTTGTCACATTTCAAACATATTCACTGTACATTTTCAAGAGCAGCACATTGTTTTCATTACACATCTGGCCATATTTATTTACTTCAAGTTCACTAGTCAAGTAAGTTTGGTCATGTAAATATCCAACCTGATCTGTTCCCTGTTTGCTGGGTAGGTGTACACATGCCCTGGTGTTGGCTGGACTTGTTCCGCTGGGCCATGCGGTGAGACTGGAGTATAGAGGTCGGTCCTCGCTGTGCTCTGGACGTCAGAGGTATCGTAGCTTCGGTGAGAGGCTGGCCTGCTTCGACAAGCGACCCAGAAACAAGCGCAGTTTTCTGGGTGCTGTGATGGACAATGGTCAACTTCTCCTTCCTCTCCTGGGTCCTGCTGCCCTTGTTACTCTCCACTGACAGCCTTTGGTTTGGCCTTTTTACAGTCAACTCTTTGAGATTGGGTTTAGGGGGAATCCGTGGGCGTCGTTGCAATTTCTCCATGTCCATAGATCAGGGGAGATCAGAGATGCTCCACTAGATGGTAACGATGAAACACTTGAAAAGAGACAAATGTCAAAGATTCAAAAGAGCGTAGAGAATCCAAAGAGTTTAAGAACGGAGAATCAAAAGCGATAGTTGGGTAGAGAGACTAAGGCTTCACATCACCTTCAGAGAGAACGGCACAGAGAAAGAACATACCTGATTTGCAACAAAGATTATTCAGGGAGAACACAACAGCTTGAGTAGAGTAACTCAACAGTCTGAGTGGACGAAGATGAACATTTTTACATACCTGCCAAGCTGAGGGATTTTCGGACACAAAGACGGACTGTATAAAATGTAGTCTCATTAGACCACTTCTGCATTTGCTGTGGTCTTTACACACCAGTCTGTTCAAGGGGAAGTCCATAGAGTACTTAACAGTTGTGTGTACATTTGTTTCGTTTACAGAGATTCACTATCAAATAAGAAATGTGTACGTGAATAGCTACAAAGTTGTAGATAGTGTTAGCTCCATAGGTATGGATAGATAAAGTTAGCTACATAGTAGAGACAAATGTTAGCTCCATAGGTATGGATAGATAAAGTTAGCTCCATAGTAGAGACAAATGTTAGCTCCATAGGTATGGATAGATAAAGTTAGCTCCATAGTAGAGACAAATGTTAGCTCCATAGCTGTAGATAGGTGACAATAGCTCCATAGCAGTAGCTAATGTTAGCTTCATTCCTGCAGGTAGATGCCTTACAGTTGGGTTTCATACAAAGACATGTTGTGAAGTAAAAGAGTATCCAGTAACAAACTGCTGGATTTCTTTTATTGATTATTTCTGACACATTACATAAACGACAAAATGTGATGATACAAACTAAATATTTCACACCATATGTACAGTATAGCCTACAGGCCTATAAATATATCTATAGAGTATACACTGTGTAACCATACACTACAATTCCATTTCCCATTACGTATGAAAACAGCTCATAGTTAATCTTAAGTGAAGAATGGGAAATCAGTGAACTGTATTTATTGCATGAATGATGTGGTGGGGGTGGGGGTGGGGGTGGGGGTCTGGGAGGGGCTGACAGTTCCCTTTTAAACCATTTAAAATCCCTTTTTGCAATATTTTAAAATCTATGTTACACTCCATTTACGTACTTTACACAGTTATATTCACAATCGATACGGTATTCTTGTCAGTCTGCAGCACCAAGCTAACAGGGGCTCAGAGCAGGACGCACGCGCCCCCCTTGGACTCCACAGGGATAAAGTTAGGGTCCAGGTCGTTGGGCAGCTTGCCTTTCTCCGCCCAGACGTTGAGCTCCCCAAACACTCCCGTCTCGATCATCTCTTCCTGCCACGGGATGGGGACGTTACCGGACGCAAATTCGCCGTAGAACTCCGTGTCCTTGTTGTCGATGACGACGCCTTTGATGGTGCTGAAGGCTCCAACGTCGCTGATGTCTTTGGCGTAGACTGCCTTGGGGTCGGGGATGAACGGGGGCGTGAGCATGCCTGGGAGGAACACAGAGAGCACGTGCAGCAATATTACATTTACATTTAGTCATTTAGTCATTTAGCAGACGCTCTTATCCAGAGCGACTTGCAGTAAGTACAGGGACATTCCCCCCCCGAGGCAAGTAGGGTGAAGTGCCTTGCCCAAGGACACACCGTCATTTGGCACGGCCAGGGGAATCGAACCAGCCACCTTCTGATTACTAGCCCGATTCCCTAACCGCTCAGCCATCTGACTCCCTCCGTTTTAGATACAACAGGACGACACCAGGAATATCATCAAAACGTTCACAAACGATCTGGGAGTGAGTTTTCAGGTGGAGTTTAAGTGTCTGTGTGAGTGTGTGCTGGAATCCCTAACCCGCTTCCAGGCGTCCCCAGTTGAGCTCTTTGAAGAATGAATGGCTCTTCAACTCGGCACAATCGTTGTTCTTGAAGCCGAGGCGCTTGGCTGGATCCTTCGCCATCAGCGCTTCACATATGGCTATGCACTCCTTCCCAAAGTTATCTGGGTACGACACAGGGTCGTTCAGGATTCGCCGAGTCACCTCTGTGTTCTCAACCTGAGTCAAACGAAACCATTCAAATGTCACTCATCAACGATAACTTCCTGTTTTGGCCCTCCAACTACCTGTATTGTACCTGCTATTCTAGGTCGAGCGACAGTTTCCACCTGCAAACTCCCAGAACAACGGAACTGACCTGCTCTCCTCTCAATCTGAAAGGGCCCTTGGCAGCCACCATCTCAAACAGGGTGACCCCCAGCGTGAAGTAGTCCACGCTGTAGTCATAGTCCTTCTTCTGAAGCAGCTCCGGAGCCATGAAACCTGAACGAGACCAAGACACGTGTGAGACCCCCCCCCCGGGGCTGAGAGAACCTGCAGCGCTCCGCCCTGCAGAAGGTCAGTGAGGACCTTCTGCCTCGGGGGGGGGGGGGGGGGGGGGGAGGGGGTTCCCCTGGGTTCCCCTCCTCTCGTACCTGGGGTGCCTGCGTAGCCGTTGGTGGTGTCCTTCCCTGGGGGCAGTTCCACGGCGAGACCCAGATCTGACAGACGGACGTGACCTGGTGGGAGGGGGGGGGGGGGGGGGAGTAGGGGGGGAGTCTAGGTTATACATCACAAAACCATGTGTGCCATGTGCTCTCACAGTCGGGGTCGTGGTGCTCATTCGAATTTCCTTTCTTTCCAAGGTGTTTCGCAAACCTCAACTTACCACATGCCACGTTTAAAAAGAAACACTCAGTATGGACATAGGGATGATGGGGCTATATCAGTCTAGACATACGAAGCGTGGGTCCTACGACTAGGCCCGTTCTCGGGGCCTCTCTCAGACGAACCTCCATCATCCAGGAGCACATTCTCGGGCTTCAGGTCCCGGTAGACGATGCGGTGCTGGTGCAGGTGCTCCAGCCCACAGATGATCTGCGCCGTGTAGAAACAGGCTCTGGGCTCGTTGAAACCTGGGTTCTTCTCATCCACGTTGTACATGTGGAACCTGCAGCCAAGTAACGGACAGGGAGTCAGACGGAGGGGAGGGAGAGGCGGGTGGGTTGTTTTTCCACTGTCGAAAGCACAGACAGTTTATTGACTCGGAACATAAACGCCACTCTAGGCAGCTACGCCTGCGTACACCTTCTTGCAGTTGTGGCGTTATTTATACCGTGGAGTGAGTTGAACCAATTGAACTCTTTCACACAGGGTGGGGTTGTGAGGGAGCAGGTCAAGTGATGCCGTCACGCCGTGTGCAGCTGGGCGTCTGTGAGCTGGCTGGCGGGGGGAGCTGACTTAGGCTGATTACATAGATCAGCAGGAGCTCTCGATGTTCCCACACTGTCGACTAGAGACCATTACCCATGCAGAGCTGCACAGACGCCTGCCTGTGTGTGTGTGTGTGTTTGTGTGTGGAAATGTGTGTTTGTGTGGCTGTGTGTGTGCTTGTGTTGTGTGTGTGTGTCTGTGACTGTGTGCATGTCTGTCTCCTTGTGTGCTCATGTGTGTATCAGAGTGACAAAGCATTTGACTACAGATCGAGAGGTTGCAGGTTCAATCCTCCTCCTGTGAGTCTCTTTGGATCAAAAACCACTGCTGAACGAAGGCGTTGCGATTGGGTGTCGTTCAGGAAGCTGCACCTGAGGTCTCCTCCGTTCATGATGGTCATAACGAGACACAGGTCCAGCTTGGTCTGGAAGGCGTACGCCAGCGACACGATGAAGCGGCTGTGCACCTTGGCCAGGATGCGTTTCTCCACAATCGCTCCCTGGAAGAGAGGGCGGCAAGAGAAGGGGGAAGTCAGATGGCTGAGCGGTTAGGGATTATTAAGGCTATTGAATCAGAAAGTTTCCGGATCGATTCCCGGCCGTGCAAATTACGTTGCATTCCTTGGGCAAGGCACTTCACCCTACTTTCCTCAGGGGGAATGTCCCTGTACTTACTGTAAGTCGCTCTGGATAAGAGCGTCTGCTAAATGACTAAATGTAAATGTAATGTAATGTAAGTCACTTAAATGGACATTCGAGTCATTTCATGCAAAGCCATGTAGAAAGAGTGTATGTAGAAAGTATTGGAGAATACCTTAGGACTGAGCATTAAGGGACATGGCTAACTGACATCCTAGCTCAAAAGGGACCGTGTTTGAATCTTATAATAAAAGCGTATGCTAAATGACTTCAGCTGTATTGATAACCGACAGCTGCATTATCCTCCGTGACAATCCATCGTGTAGTATTGCACCTTAAGGGACATTGTAACACACTGCAGTAATAGTGTATCCAGGACACAGTCAGCCCAGTTTTAGCAATAGGTTAATCTTCATTACCCTCTAATGCTTTGACAAACAGGGGTCTACAGCTTGGCCGCCCTCCCTGTGTTGGGCTCTGAGCTGCTTTGCAGGGTCTCTCCCAGATCCTCAAGCCTCTTTACTTTGAGCCATTCTGGCCCTGATAAGATGTGAACTTAATCTCTGCACTCACACAGCCTACATAATCTTGTCTCACATTTCTGCCTTTCCTCTTCCCTGCCAGTGTCCACTTGTGTTTTAATGTAATTACAGTACCGGGACGACGTCAGGGGTGAGGTGACATGTGTGTCCCAAAGTAGGCCAGAGCGGTTACCTCGTAGCCTTTTCGTTTCTTCAGCCTCTTCTTGTTGAGCTTTTTGTTGGCGTACATCTTGCCTGTGGCCCTCATCTGGCAGGCGTGCACCTCTCCGAACCCTCCCTTCCCCAGCACCCGGAAGTCCATGAACCACTCCTCGTCGACAGCCTGGCTCTCCATCCACTTGAACTGCACGTAGCGCAGGAAGTACATGCTGTCCTTGAAGCCCGCGAGCGCCGCGCTCTCCAGATGCTTCAGAAGCTGCTGCTCGCTCTCCTTGAAGAGGTCTCCGCGGACGTTCTTGTGGTCCTCCTTGACGCGCGTGATGGCCTTCTCCTCCAGGAACTGACAGAAGGTCTTGGAGGCCGAGTCGTAGTACTTGTTGACGATCTTCTGGGCCTTCTGGACCCGGTCCTTCTCCTGAGCGGTGTTGTATTCCTCTATGTCCTTCCACAGATCTCCTGGGTTCTTGTGGACCGCCTCGCTCTCCAGGTACTGCTGGAACATGCGCTTGCCGATGGGCTGGTTCACACACATGCTGTCGAAGACCGTGTCCACGGTGGTCGTCATGTGCTCGCACTTCTTGATGTGAGGGAGGTTGAGGCGCGCGCGCATCTTCTTGTCCCGCATGGTGGCGGCGGCGGCTCCGTCCACGCTGCCGCGCGCCGACACGTAGGCCGAGTTGGCCACCACCGTCTCCAGACCTCCGATGTCCATGGTTGGGCCTCCTCCTGGTGCACACACACACACACATACATACACACACACACACATACACACACACACACATATACATACACACATACACACCCACACACATACATACACACATACACACACATATACATACACACACACACACATATACACACATACGCACACATACCCATACATACATGCACATGCAAGCATACACACACACAAGAAAGAGCATTCTCAATAACAGATCTATAACAAAGCAAGTCACCACCTATGCTTGTATCACATGTGAGGTATCATCTGTGATATATTGTATTTTTATTTGTAGGTTTACCATTTACCAACCGAATGTGCACAGTACATCAGGTCATAGAAATTGAACACAATTTCTCAGATATAACCAAACCCATTAGGATCGCTGATGTCATAAATACCTAATCCTTATCTCTGGACCTGATACAAGTATTGAAAGTGATACCTTAGGATGGGTGCTTCGCTGTCCTCAATCTCCCAAATCCAATTACCAAATGATAACACCTTAGGGCTTTGCTTTGCTGCTACTGACATACGATCCCAAACAGCAGACTACGTTTTAAACATCTAATTGAAGTCAGAGTTAAAGTGAACTTGTAATGAACAGTAATTAATACACAATCCATCTTGCAGTGTAAATCAGAAACATGCAGGATGTAGAGGGTTGGATGAAACTTGAAGTTCAAAGCAGAAAGAGGTGGAACACAGCTCAGAGTACAGAGCACAGAGCACAGAGCACAGAGTACAGAGCACAGAGCACAGAGCACACAGCACAGAGCACAGAGCACAGAGTACAGAGCTCCTACCTACCTCAGTCTCCTTGTCCCAGGGAGAAACGACAGACGACCAAAGAAAGAAAACAAAACGCTTTGTTCAAATCCAATACGGAGTCAGATGTCCTTATTGGCTGCTTCTTGCACTCCTCAGCATCCTCTCCATGTGGTATTTGTCGACTGTAGGATAAACGTATCAGCTTCTCATCTCTGATGTGAGTCTGAGGGAGACGTCTATGCTGGGCTGGTTCTGCTGGCTACTCTGCAGGGCAGGGGACGTGGTGTGTTGAAAAGGTGGGAGGATCAGGTCTGGAACTTACTCTGCATTTAAAATCCTACTTGATTGTTCATTAGCTCACAGGGATTATGCTTCTGTGGTATGAGGGAAAACGACCTGTCAGGGGCTATTAGTGTAAATCTGTTACTAGGATGATTACTGGCGAAGAGGTCTTTGGAAACCGAGACCAAACTCATCTCTCTCTCTCTCTCCTTCTTTTTCTTTATTTCTCCTTCTCTCTCCCGTCATTGACATGCATCGCATCATGCATTTACAACAATCAGTTCCCATTCTTGATCTAACAAAGCGGGTGCAGGGGCATCGTTATACTGACACATTTGCAGGTTATAAGCAGTTCATCTGGCATAGCTAAAGGCTGAACAACAGGAATAATGTGAGCCCGGCGACGTACAAACATCTTTTAAACATGTTATTCTTATTCTAGTTGTTTCATGGTGTTGTTGGGCTACACGTGTGTTTGGATGTGGGCTGTTTGAACCTGCCTGTAGGCTTCAAGTGGCTGGTCCACTTACCTACATGAACAAAACTGGAATAGCAGCTTTGACTGACAGTCATAGGAAGGAAGTGAGCAGATCAGAAGAACCAGCAGAATTATCTGTATGTCTGAGAACATGACACAGAAACAAGGATTGAGATCTTCACAAAACCAGGTCAGGGGGGTGGGGGGGGGAAGGGGGAAGTGATTGATATGTGGAAAGCCATGCATTTAAACATTTAACACATTTGATCTATGGAGTTAAATGATCGAGAGAGAGAGAGAGAGAAAGAGAGAGAGAGAGAGAGAGAGAGAGAGAGAGAGAGAGAGAGAGAGAGAGAGAGAGAGAGAGAGAGAGAGAGACGGCAGGCATGGAGAGACAGACAGAGATTAAGAGAGAGAAATAGAGGCATTGAGATCATGGTGTTTAGCAGACAGGGATTTCACAGAGCCAGGGTGGAGGAAGTGAAACAGGAGAGTCTCCCATTACCGTGCTCTGGAAAATCTTGACATACAATTTATCAGTACAGTAACAACTCTTACTTATGAACATATTTTAGTAACAAATATGTACATTACATAACACAGTTTGAATTAAAAAGGCTCACATAGTATATACTGGGATGTTTGAAAGTGAAGTATGTGTATGTGCAAATGAAGATAGCGGAACACCAGCATGTGTGTATGTGGAACGACAGCACACTGAACCAGACACTGTAGCTCCTAGACGTGTCTCTCCCAGTGTGATTACCGTACCTGCTGGGCTCTGAGCTCCGTATCCTATTTAGATGGGTTGAAAACAGCTAACATGTGACCGGACCCATAATCCAGCTCAGTGACCCACCAGCACCTTTCTAGCTCTCGGGCCAAGAGGCCATGCAACCTCCACCTCCTAACCCTCTCTACTCCACCCTCTCTCCTCCACCCTCTCTCCTCCACCTTCTCCTCGCCAACCTCCTGGATAAACAGGCCAGGAAGTGCCTCTCCTCCAGCATCTCTCTTTCCACCTCCCAGCAGACCTGGCTGCCTCCACCTCCAAACCCTCTCTCCTCCACCCTCTCTCTTCCAGTCTCTCTCCCCTGCCCTCTCTCCTCCACCCTCTCTCGTCCAGTCTCTCTCCCCTGACCTCTCTCCTCCACCCTCTCTCGTCCAGTCTCTCTCCCCTGACCTCTCTCCTCCACCCTCTCTCTTCCAGTCTCTCTCCCCTGCCCTCTCTCCTCCACCCTCTCTCCTCCACCCTCTCTCCCCTGCCCCTTTCTTCTCCACCCTCTCTCCTCCACCTGAAAACATGCCTGTAGCAGGAAGTGGTGGCCTTACAGAAGCTATCTGACGGAACCCTGTGAAAGCGATGCATTATGTTAATTTGCTGAGCTCTGAAGATAATTCACAGTCACTGTAAAACGAAGGGTAAAGATACATTCTACGTTTGCAATGTGATTTACTGCGATGTATTCATGTAGCAGCTTTCACCCAAAGTGACAGACAATACAGGAAGGTTCCCACTACCCACACCTCTCCAACTAGAGAAGCATTTCTTTTACCTCTGGATTTACCCAGTTTGGGAAATATTTTAAGCGCTATGAAGACTTAAAAGACTAAAAGGTGTGACGTTTAGAGGAAGTGAAGTCATAATTTAATCAGAGAAAGCTTCTTACAGTAGCTGAGCCTCCGGGTCACACAGATGGACACCCTGACAGAAATGACCATCATCGGGTACAACTCTGAACCATGAGCACACAACCCTGCACAGTTGATAAGCCTGGGTATGTTTGGTATCTCAGGCAGCTCAATGCATCAAAGTCCCTCCAAGCTAATTAAACACTGTGTTGTGAAATAACCCTGGATGCAGTTCGCTACAGGCTGGGGGGGGGGGGGGGGGGGTTAACTTGTGATATCTTGATCTACAGTACTGTAGATACTGTACAGTAGAGTATGCTCTACCAATAAGCTACGCCCATAGCCATGTGTTGACCCTGCCTCTCAAACTCGTCTGCATCGTAGGGACTGTGGGGATAGTTTGCAGTCTGTTACCACTGTAAGTGTATTTAACCTTTCACACTTTCCCAGCACAGAGAGGAACTGCGTCAGAAATGTGGCCTGAGTCTGGAAATTGCCCATAAAGAAGTGAAACCTGGTCTTCATTTTGTAGTTGGGGAAAGTTGTATTTGACATGGAGGCGTGTTCCATGACTGTACCCTGCAGGGCGCCCTCTAGTGGTGAGACAGCAAAGCTGCGAGCAGTCAGGTGTGTCCCACTGTGTGGGCGGGCCCTGGCGTGAGGGGGTCTAAAGAGCAATGGGGCCAGAGACACATGCTCTTGACCATGTTTGAGCATGATTACAGTAAACCTACATTTCTATTTAATTAGATTTGGTGTTAATTGGTCATCAATATTAAAATGAAGAGTACACTGAGTGTTTCCTTGGCAACAACGGGGATCCAGACATAATTGTGACCCGCTGGAACTAGAACACACACAGTCCAGAAACAGTTAGGAGAACAACACTGCGGAGGTCTCCAGATGTTTATTGGTCAGTAGATGTTTTAGTGAGCCGTGGAGGCGTGAGGTGTGGAGGCCTCAGGGAGGTGCTAAGAGAGTCTACTCTGACATCAAGGATCGGAGTGAACCGCCTTCTCTTCCACATCTTAGGAAGAGAGCACAGGCACACAAGACGCTTGTAACCACTTGAAGACTTGATCAATAGTAATACATGTCATATGAATATCATCTATTCGTTTGAACCTGAATATAATATATCGTACCTGTTTGGTTGCTTGTCTGTACTGTACACTCCGCACCACTGGGGGAGCTGCAGCAGTCACTACAGGGGCACATGGCTGGGACTGTGTCATCAGCAGCATCGTCCTCGTCCCTCGCTTCCTCGTCTCTGGCCACGGACCTGAGGGCCAACAACACCCGCCTGTTCTCCCTGCGGTGTGCTTTCCTCAGCTTCTCAAAGCTGGGGCTGTTTGTGGGGGGGGGAGGCGAGGGGGACACAGGGTGATGACAGACTGGAGGACAGGAGGGAGGGGGGTGGGGGCGACAAGGAGGTGGACAGGGGGTACGGAGAGGGAGGCGACAAAGAGGGAGGGGGCGACAGAGAGGAATAGAAAAGGTAGGGGGAGCAAGGCAGGGGGGAGGGAGGGGGTGACAGGGAGCAGGTACGATAGGAGAGGAGGGAGGAAGGGGAGGAAAGGGGAGAGGTACCTGCAGAGGTGTGTAAGCATGGACTATTTAAAACCACAAATAAAACAAGCTATATTGATAATGTATATTGAGGTGGGCTGAATATTCAGTTCATAAGTATTTGCTCACCACTGTAGTCTCTGCCTCCTGGTGCTCCTTCATCTTGGACTTTGGGACGTTTCTGGCCTTCCTGTTTGGACTGATACCTCTTCCTGTCTCCTATCCTATCACAGGCTGGTGACTTGGGTGGATATGAACTGAAACTAAACATGTAATATGGAAGTTACATGTTTGGAATATGTCACAATGAATGGGTTTCATTTCCCCTTGGTGGACATTAACAAGGGCTGTCAGGGTTAGGGTTTCAGGGTCAGTGGTCAGGGTCAGGGTTAGGGTGTTGGGGTCTTACTTGCTCTCCTGCCTCGGTGGCGAGGCCACAGGCTGAGGGTCAGAGGTCAAGCTGGGGCTGATCTCTGCATCATCAGTGAGGGACAGTGACTGCCTAGAGGAGCAGGAAACAGGAAGTAAACACAGGAATTTACGCCTCAGACGGTGTACGCAAAAATACCAGAGGA
The DNA here is from genome assembly GCA_023658055.1 of Thaleichthys pacificus. Taxonomy (NCBI): domain Eukaryota; kingdom Metazoa; phylum Chordata; class Actinopteri; order Osmeriformes; family Osmeridae; genus Thaleichthys; species Thaleichthys pacificus. Next base: position 10,004,907 of record CM042858.1, read on the forward strand.
CCACAGTACCAGAGGAAGTGAGACAGAGAGGAGAACCAAACATCAAACTAGGGTTGGGTACAGCTCAATGGTACAGCATTTAACTGCAGTTCAAGTCGCCGGTTCAAATCCCACTTGTGTGTGACTTTGCGCCTGTTTCATAAATGCGTTATTTGAACAGGAAAGGGTGCAGTACCATGCCACACCAGCAGGACAGCTGTCATCCACTTGAATCCAGGGGCTGTTCCTGCTGTAGGGCTGTTGAGTGGCCAGGATACTCATCTCATTCCAGCTCTGGCTCTTTCTCTTCCTAACACAGTGTTTCATTCAAGAAGACACGTACACATTTTACATTCTTAAAGAGTAACTCGACACCAAAACCTAAGGCTGAAACTGGGGGGAGTACACAGTAGTTACACCTCTAAATATAAATGCAACAATGTAACATATTATGGTCTGCCCTCATACCTCTTGCTGACACACAGACATGTCTGCTCCTCCCACGTGTTGGAAGCAGGCCAATCAAGCATGGTGAGGCTGCATCTGAGAACCCACAACAAGCAAGCTAGCAGGACACACGTGCAATTGTGTAGCCCATTTGGCCACCCCATTAAAGGTGTTCTGGCTATGCTACTGCACGTGAGGGGAGAGGGTCCTGCTCTAGAGGTGTTGACAGTGGCACTTTCACATCTTGCTCTTTTGCTACTCCTATCATGGTTGTGCTACTCACAGGTGGGATCCAGTTTTGGGAACGTTGAGCCAGGAATGACAGCTCGTGGCCAAAATGTTGGACTCATCCCATCGCTGTCTTTGTCTGCGGAACCGAGACCGAAACAAACAAGGGATTCATTAAAAAAAACATAACTAAGAAAAATATAGTTGACATTATTTGAAGGTAAGTCTGACCTCAATTTCGAGCTATTAGAATCGGCGCGTTCCTCCGCCGCGCCACAGCTTGCGCTGGTCTTCAGGATGCCTCTGAGCGGCTTGCCCGATCCCGGGCCAGCGCGGCCCTGCCGGGGGTCAATAGGTCCTGGGGATCGCTGGCCATGCAGGGGGCACTCGGGACCGTGGATCGACGAGTCTATATCATAAGATTTAACTTTCTTCAGAATACCTTTCAGTGGTTTCGAGGATCCAGCTCCCGAGTCTGTCATTATGCATGATACCTGGAGACACAGAGTTCAGGGGCATCATTCAGAACTACATGGCTCGATTGTCAGTTTAATTATTAGTATTTAGCAGTAAAGGCGTATGCTAAATTACAATATGATTACAGTAGGGGGGACATGGTGGCATACCTTCTTCCTCTGTGAGTGGAATTTCACTCGGCTGATCCTAGAAAGATAAAGCAAACTTGCCACAACAATTAATGACGTAATTATTCGAAACATGACGCGATAAAGAAAAAGTCGGAAGTCGGACACAAATGCCTTTTCGCCAGTTTAGAATAGCCTACTCAGCATTATTCTAATCTAGTTAAAGCAAACATTTTGGGACTTGATCATTTTTGTTCACCCAATGTTGCAGTTCCAATTATGTCCACTAGAGGTCAACACCTCTTGATCATATGAGGAATCATCCTCATGTTGTCACTGTTTACTTCCGCCTCTAAGTAACATCCATAGATGGAGTACTCTGTAGTGTGTCCGACTTTCTCGTTGAGTTCTCAAGCTACGCTGCTTGCCGATATATTATAACCGTGACTGCAAAGTCGTTGTCCAAATTGTATTCGGTTTCTTTCAGTAGTATGCCAAATCATTCAAATAACGCGATAGAGTGTCACCCATTGTTTGGAGGCGCGTTGTCAGCTACTGTCCCACGCAATGCCAAAGATATAAGGTTAGTGAATGACTGATTGCATCGTTCACGATCTAACTCTGTAACTGCAAAGTTTACAGGTGACACTGTTGAGGAAAACAGATATGTACATTTAGGTCAAATACTCTAGAGTCTCTAGACTAACATACTTAGAAGTTTCTATGGATAAAAACGATGAATAACCTGTGATGTGAATGTACACATCACCTCCCCCCCCCCCTTCCTCCCACATCCCTCCCTTCTCTGTGCAGTGAGCTGAGGGAGATCCCAGACAACCAGGAAGTGTTTGCCCACGAGCACACGGACCAGAGCATCATCGTGGAGCTGCTGGAGTTCCAGAGTCACGTGGAGAACGAGGATGCGGCTAGGTGAGCTAACCGTAACCCTGGGAGGTGTTGACTCCACAAACAACACCGACAACATAAAAATCAAATAAAAATGTATTTGTATAGCCCTTTTTACAAGCAATGTCACAGAGAGCTTCACATACGCCCATAGAACATCTTGTCACATATGAAACATGGCCATCGTCGATCCTGTAGGTATCACTTTGAGGATGTAGCCGGCAGCAACAAGGCAGTAGGCCCAGGGACGTCAGAGGTGAAGACGGTTCAGGCCCTGCCCAAACCTGAGCTCTCCATGCAGGAGTGCGGCTCTGCCTGGCTGCTGACTGGAACCCAGGCCGTGTCCAAGTTCAACGAGGAGGTACCCATGTGTCTCAAACATCACTACGTTCAATTACAGCTATTGGCTTCGATAACCCTTCATCCAGGTGCTTTCTGATTGCTTGATACAGTCTTGTTTCATTTCTGTCTGCAGGCGAAAAATATTGTAAGCATTCATCTTGGTCTGTTCCGGCTACCCCAGTTCTCCACAGATATCCTCGTAACCTTCAACAACCCCCTCACCATCAGGTATGCATGTGTTTCACCATATTTAAAACACACTCTTGCTTCGTTTTACTTAACAATGATTTAAAGTAGCCTCCAAACAGCTAATCATGTAGGCTAACCCGGCTAAAAATGTTTTAATGTAAAATGTATTTATTTAGCGCACGCTTATATCCAATGCAACGTAGAGAGGGGAATTTGAACTTCTGACCTCTTGATCTGCTGTCGAATGCTCTGCTGTTGAGCTACACCCTAAAATATCCTCCCTCCTCTCCTGTCTTCTGTTGCAGCCACAACAGCAGCAGCAGCATTGCAGCGGGGGCCAGCAACCTGCCCACACATCCCTGGACTATACAAGACTTTGAGAGCTTGCTACAGTCTCTGAAACTACACAACCCGGGAGTGTTTGGGTAGAAGACAGGCTTGCATGATGACATTTCACTCAACAAAGCAAAACCCTGCCAAGCACGTTTCAAACTACAGGTTTGGCTCTCTGGTTGACTGAAGGTTTATGGTTAAAACTATGAACTGATGGAATGCTACTTCAGATAACATTGTTTCTCATGATGTTATACCAGTGTTCATCTTTGTCTCAGCTTCTGTCATGAAATGTAATGTAAAAAATGGGAACATTTCTTGAATGCAAATAGTTTTGACCATCTGATGTGCCGGTTCAATTCAATTTCCTCTCAACTCGTACATTTCATTTGCATATTCTTTTTTGATTTGCGGAAAACTTAACTCATGCCATGGAGGCATAGACAAACATACTTTGAAGCACATTATTGTTACATTTACAAAACAATCACAAGGAACTCGTTTTTGTTCGGTTAGATTTTATTCTGAGCTCCTGTGAGGTTAGGTGGCATTGCATATATTCATTTGTAACAAAAATAATAATGTTATGTTACATTCATCTCAATCCTTAATTTCCCAGGTGCAAAGTTGCATAAACAGTAACATGTTTCAGTAACGTTATTAATGATTGAGGTATTATCAGTCCTACCAATGATCTCTTAATAGAAACAGTAATTACTGCCAGTATTGTCACAAATAAGTACACCTATTTTATTTTTGACAATCCATGGCACTAACACACAAACACAGAGTAATTTCGACAGTCAAGGCAAGTGGCAAGAATAACCACAAACTTCTATAAACCTTTCTCAGTTACAGCTGCTAAAGTTATACCATTATGCGAAAATAACCCTAATTCACAATAAATCAATCCATGGCTACTACAATAACTAAATCAAACATAAAAATAAGTGTGTAAATGTGGACAGCTGTTTGGAATGTACAACAGACAACGATGTTCACTAACAGTACATGATGCAAGTCAAAATGGTTTGTGATAGAAATACAGATCTCAACCTGTCGGTTTCAAGATAATCCGTCTTGCCTCAGCAGTGCTTCCCATTATATTAGGTGGGCGCCCCGCCCCCCCCAACGGCACCCCCCGCCCCCCCTGGAAGGTCAAGTTAATTTAAATATTTTAATATATATATTTATTTTTAATATAGTACCAGATCACAAAATAAGTCATTTAAGGTTAACTATAGCTTGCTCTTTTATTAAACAAACTAAATGGCCTTATGTTATCACAACGTCATTTCGGTCTCTACATGGTCCCCACCCCCCATAGCTGTAAACCTAGGAGAAACACTGCTCAGCTTAAATAGACCACGCAATAGATTTTGATTGATTTGATTGATATTTCCCTATACCTCTTTCCTGTGTCTCACATCAGACCTGTTAAAACATAGTCATGGGATTCAAGTGTTCAGTATCATTTTGGTACATACTTTGTTGCTGACAGCTGAATAGTTATTCAAATCGAGTGCCTGAAGAATGTCCTTCCCTCCCTTATCTTCCTATTGCTCTTTCCCTTCCTTCCCTCAGGACTACATTCATTAAATGAGAGGATATTTAAACATGTCGGGATCGTAATGATTAACCTATTTTTTTTACAACTGACCAGCCTCTCGTGTCCTGGGCTATCTGTGGTTCTGGTAGAGCTTACGGAACTCGTTCCAGAGCAGCAGAGACAGGATGGTGTGTGGCCCCAGGCGGAAGTACGAGGCCCCCAGGCCTTTGTAGAGCCCCGTCGGACCCTCCTTCCTCAGTGTCTGCGAGAAGCAGTCTCCGAAGCCCCGATAAAGCTCTCCCTGAAAGACAGGTTATGTTTGTCAGTCTGGAGAGGCACAGTTCAGGACTAACACGATGAGGGCCCCCCTGGCCCCCCCCCCTGGCCCAGGCTGTGCTCACTTTCCATGCTTCTTTATCTCTGTTTCATAATAATGTGTTCACTTAGCAGACACTCTTTCCCAAAGCCACATACAGGAGGGATGTGAACCTGTGACCTCTTGATAGCATCACAGTCAAGTGCCATACCACTGAGCTATACTTTGCGCTGTGTGGATCAGAGCAAGATGAGAGCGAAAGGAAAGAATCCTAATAAAGGAATATTCCGGGCCTCCTGTAGACGCTCACCTTGCCCATGTGGTCCACTGGCTGGTTGTAGAGTCGAGTACTGACCACGTCGAAGGGTGTCATGGCCAACACCACCACTACACTGCTGATCAGACCAGCGGTCAGAGCCACCAGCCAGCTGTCCTCTGGAAATATCTGAAAAAAGAAAAGCACTGTGCTTAGAGGACATGTTGTGTTTTCCCATTGCTAACAGCAGGCATTCGTTTGACTAGCCAGTGGTTAGAATTAGCATAATAATTGTGGGGTTCCAACAAAGACCCTTTTAATTCAGCTTCCCAGGACTCTCAGTGTACAAAGTTATGTCACCTCCATGTGACTGGGTGAGGAGGGGTGTGGAGTGTCCTGTTTCTGCAGAGAGTACTCCCTTGTGTTACAATTCTTCTGCAAGCACTTATCCCTTCTGCATCTTCCTTCAGCTAACACCCTACAGCTTTTATTTTTACGTCTTGAGTTTCAACAAAAACAGCAGCACACACTAACCTGTAAATCTGTGACAAACTCCTTGGAGGAAGAGAATGTGGACAGTTGAGCCGCCGAGCCAACGCTGACCCGTGGTATCGCTGCACTAGAGCCCCTCCACAGTCCCAGAATGCCAGTGCTGCTTGTGGATGGCTGCCAGCGCTTGAATCATCCCCTGGGATAGCGTGACGAAAGAACAAGTATCTGATTTTAGTTTCGGTGAAAGATGACGCTTGTCAAAGAATGCCGTTCTTATGTGGGACATCGTTCACCTGGTGTTTATGTTGATGTCCGACCGCTATAGATGAGGTGGACTGACTCTGAAGGTGAGTCTTTACCTTCAAAATGGAAGTAAAACAACGACAATAAGGGTTCAGTTAACGTTATTATTCAGCTAAGAGTAAAATATCAATAAAACAAAATCCTTCAAATGCAACTTGTCATTCAAATTGCTAATACTTACCAAATATATGGGACTCGCCATCACCGCGCCCGCCACGCCAGCCACGGCCCCCGCGACGGTGGTCTTGGCTGCGCTGACACGTCCATCCGTGTGGCTGTAACCGGAGGTCTCGATGAGAGCATACGAGCCGAGTCTGACACCGTTCATGAAAAATTGGTATACGAGTCCAGGGACTAAGCCCTTTTGTAAACCAGCAAGTCCGTCTACTTTGCCGATAGTGTAAAAAGCGTGGAAGACATTGCGATAGTAGATTTGATATGACCCTCTGCTCTTCAGTTCTCCTTGTAGCTGCATGCGGGTTTTCACCACCTCAAGAGGATTTGTAAATAGACAAGCCCCACAGGCCGCTACTCCCCCAAAAACAAAATCCATACTCCACGACCACGGGATTTGGTGGTTTTGAAATAATGAATGTGTCTCGTCGGTGAGAAATCCTCAGTCCAGTTTGTTCCCAACGTTCTGACAGATGATGAAGTCAGCGAAGATAAATTGCATCATACACTTGTACAGCGACGCATAGAAATTTAACAACGCCTGAAAAAAATCATCTATACTTGTCAGTTTTAGCTTTTGTTATCAATAACAGTTTGCCCTTAAATGTCTCCTTGTAGTGGCCATTCATTCATCTGAGCGCAGACATATTACGTGTATGTATGAATAGAATGCATCCTTAGCTCGCCTTCCTGGCCAATGAAAAGAGGAGTTTTGGTCGTACCTCCGTTCTATCTCTCCTGATTGGACAGTCTGAACCACAAAGTAGCTGTCGCTCACAAGGCTGTCAGACCATCTTCTAGTGATGTTCCATAGATCATATGATCGGCTTTATCTTAACCTCACGTTACAGTAGTTGAGCATGACCACCATAAAAGTGTCAGATGATGAAAATGTGATTCAACCCAATATGAGTGAATAAGGGAAATGTGAAACCAATAGGATACTGTTTTAGTAGGGCTATCTTATTCACACAGAGCAGAACTGGGCGGTTTATTTAAACATGTTTCATTATCGCTTCAACTCGCATCGCCTTTTATGTCCGGTGGTGTAGTTAACAATAGGCATAGTTGCTGTGTCAGTAATAGCTTTCGAAATTAAAAGGGCGTTGAGTTCATTTGCGGAACATGACTCATGACATTGGCTCTTCAGCTGTTCCAGTAGCTGGGAGCCGCGCAGGTATGCGGGTGGGCACTGCTTGTGGAAAATAGGTTTCCCAGTGGAACTCCACACCCAACATCTTAGGCGTTTTCTGTGACAGAACTCTACATAATTGGACGGTTCGGACTTTACCTTTGTGTAGAGTGTTACAAGAATCATGATTTGCCTACAAACTTAGGCAAAACAATTCTATCGTGAAATGCAAACCTAATTCAGCAAAGAAACATCAGTCTCCGAATGCATCACTGTTTAAATGAAGGTAAATAAATTAACAAGATAAAATCGTAAATATCTTGTTAAGTGCCTTATTTATTCACTGGTAACACTTAGTCAACACTGCCCCCTAGTGGTTACTATTCATAACATGTTTCTAAGAGGCTTGATTTGGCATTACCAATTTAGTTTTGTCCTGTTGTCAGAAACGCAACATTTCTATTGCCCAAGTCCCTTTGCAACTAAAACCATGACGCGACCGGTGTGGGTGAAGTCAATAAGGAAACCTACAAGCCAAAGTGTTAACAGATGATTCATCTCTAAAAGATAATATAATTCTGACATGATTATGTAAGGAAGGGCACAGGGAGTTGTTAACATGTAACACAATTAATAGGAGATCCCTCTAACCTATCACTGTTATTATCTGTCAAGGGTGTTGTCATAGACCCCTCTGTGTGATAGTTGATAATCCATGTCTATCTAATGTTGTACACTGCCTCGGCTAAAAACAACTTGTCAATGGAGATTTGTTTTTTAAATGACGACCACAAAACCATCCTGTTCTGAGGAAAAGAAGAAGAAAAATAATAATTTCCAACTCTGTTATAAACCATAATACATCTTCACTGGGTTTCATAAGATGCCGTAAAAGAGCATTGGTCTCTCTTGGCGCCTGAGTCATGTTGATCGTAAAGGAGCCTGCGTCACTACTACCTGCTGGGAGGCACCCAGCAGGGCTAAAGGTCTGTGATGGTGAGTCTCAGGCTGGCTCAGGTCTCCCTGCTCCTTGTGCTCATGGTCCTCAGTACTGCGTCTGCTACGGAGCACAAGCATCTCTCAGGACCCTGCTAGGTAAGGCTTTTATGATGTCTACGTCAATTACTGTTGTTGATATAAAGTTAGTAATAGTGAATTATTCATGTGTTTATTTAGAATTGGCTAATCATTTAGCATGGGTCACTCATTGAGACAGTGTAGGAAATCAATTTATTGGTGGTTAATGTTTGACAACAGCCCCCTCTCTCCTTCAACAGCATAACGTCTTGAAAATGAAAAGCATTCTGAAGGAAAAGAAGGCCAGTAAGTGATCATTGTTCGTTTATTATTCGTCTGTTGATCTGTATAGGCATTCAGACTTTCTCACGGAGTCATGAAGATTGTGAAGTCGCATACAGCTGTCAAATGTACCCCGTAGTGAAGGAACTGTGTATGTATTGTCTGTGTGTGTGTGTGTGTGTATAGAGTCTAATCTTGGAGTACATTTTGAGAGTGCAGCTCAGAGCAGCTCTCTTGGGGCCGTGTGCTGGACTCTACCCGAGGAGGACATGACACAGCACTGCTCTGCACCCACCAAGAGCAGCTTTACCGCCAGACCAAAGGTACTGCAGGCTACGCATCAACTGTACCTCCAGACCAAAACTAGGCTAGACAGATGTTTAACCCAGACCAAAGATAGACAGCAGGCAGGGAGATATCAGCTTCATATTGAGAATGAGTTGATCAACTAAAGGAGATTATAATCGACGTTTTGTTTTTGCCCAGGATTTGAAGGACCTGCGCAGACTGCAGGACTGTGTGAGGTTCCTTAGCCAGTGGAGAGAGCAGGTGGAGCAGGTGTGCCAGGTGGGTCCTGAAAACTGAGCTCCTGCTCTCTGAGATCTGATGAGCTTAGAGGAATAGAGTATTACTCTGTTTGGTAGCTGAGATGTGGTTACTTTAAGTTGCTAGTAAATACAGTTTGAATACAAGTGTCTGCTAAATGTATAAAATGTAATGTAAATGTAAATAAGTTGTGGTTGTCATGGAAAGTGGACTGAACAACAGATCTAGTATCTCCTAGCCAACCCAATGACATGATGATTCAAACACATATTTATAAATCAGAAAGTCAACCTTTGCTCCTGAGATCACACTTATTATCTTTGCTAACAAAGCTCGATAAGGCCACAGGTAGCTTTGTAGTTGTTTAATTGTCCTTAAACGTTGCCAGGGAGACTAGTTATGGTTGTTATGTGCACTGGGAGACATTAAGAGTGTGTTGCTGTACTCAGGGTGGGCAGCATTCACGGCAGGGTGCCAGCAAGATGGCCGACCAGAGAGAGCAAAGTCTGGAGCAGTGCCAGAAGCTCATCCTCCAGTGGGCCAAGGAGCTGAAGACAGTGGACATCGACACGGTGGGTCTCTCAGATGACAAGCTGACGGATGGTGGAGGTTTTCACCAGTGTATCATTTTCCTCTTCAGAGATGTGGAGACTCGACTCTAAACTACCTGTAGGGATTTATGTGAAGGTAATGACGCAGTCTTTTGCTGAATGATCCACCAGACTACCTGGCAACAGAAGAGAGAAGAACCCCAGGACCAGGAGACGCAGAGGGAGCATCAGGAAGACTCCGAGGACACAGAGATGAGGATCATGGAATGGGCCAAGGAGCTTCAGTCTGTGACAGAGGTGTGTGTGTGTGTATTGGTCAGTGCATGTAGCTGATTACTGTGAGCCCTGGTGTTTGAATTTGTGTGCAAGCGTGTGTGTGTGTGTGCAGCACCTGTAGCCTAACTGTGAGCCCTGGTGTGTGTGTGTGTGTGTGTGTGTGTGTGTGTAGAGATGTGGCCTGATGAGGGATGAGGTGGCCCAGATGCTGAGACAGGTGGAGCTCAAGAAGAAAAAGGTAGGGAGACTCCTCCCCTTCCTGGAGTTCATCACCTGGTCTCTCCTGAAGGCCGATGAGGTGAGTCACATACTCCCACCCTCACACACACAAACACACACACACACACACCCCCGAACACAAACCCACCCTCACACACCCCCTCGAACACGCACGCACCCTCACACAAACACACACACACCCCCGAACACAAACCCACCCTCACACACCCCCTCGAACACGCACGCACGCACCCTCACACAAACACACACACACCCCCGAACACAAACCCACCCTCACACACCCCCTCGAACACGCACGCACCCTCACACACACCCCCGAACACAAACCCACCCTCACACACACACACCCCCCCCCTCCGAACACAAACCCACCCTCACACACACACACACACACCCTCGAACACAAACCCACCCTGACACACACACACACGCACCCTCACGGTCTACATGTCTCACCCAGTGTATCTTGTCTTTATCTGTCTTATCGCTCTGTGTCTTTAGGGAGTCAGATGGCTGAGCTGTTAGGGAATCGGGCTAGTAATCATAAGGTTGCCGGTTCGATTCCGGCCGTGCAAAATTATGTTGTGTCCTTGGGCAAGGCACTTCACTTTGCCTCGGGCGAATGTCCCTGTACTTACTGTAAGTCGCTGATAAGATAAGAGCGTCTGCTAAATGACTAAATGTAAATGTGTCTGGGCTTTCAGGTCCCTTCGGCTTTCTTTATCAGTATACAACGGGGCTTTTCCACCGACCGGTTCTATCCTCATCCAATGTTTACACTCATAGGAAAAGGGCACCAGACAGTGCTTGTATAACCAGTGATAAGGTCACCCAATCACGGAGCTGGTGGAACAGATACCAGATACAATATAACAATATAACCCACGCTCTTCACCGTGCTCAGATAACCCACACCCTCGACCCTTCCCTCTGTCTTCCTCACTCTCTGTGTCAGGAATGCAAGCGTGGACCCAAAAGCAGACTCCAAAATATGCGTCTTTCCTCCTTTTATTGGAAGCAGAAAATAACATACAAAAAGCAGATTGTCAAAAAGCATAACTCTAACTCTGTGGCAGGTGAGAGAAAAACTAAGCACAGAACTAAAAATCCAAGCCACTTAAAAAGCACAGAACAAACAAGGCACAGGTGAAAACAATAAGTCATAATGAGAACAGATTAACAGAACCAAAAACAAGAAAACACAGCGAGGGCCTCGGGTGGCCAACAAAGGGTCACAACCCTGACACTCTGTGCCTCTTCTGATACATACTGTTGTTCTCGTCTTCCAGGGAACGGTGACCCAGCTCTGGCTTGCCACCAAACAACGCACCTGGAAAACAGGTAACTTTGAGTCCCCATGGCCTGTTAGCATCGCGATGTCCCGCATCATTTCGTGTAGCAAATTCTGAAGTGTTGTTTTCTGACCTCACAGAAACAGCAAAGTACATCCCAAACTCAGGTAATATTTGATCCGCATTCGCCATAACACAACCTTTTCATTCGAATTTTCTCTCATTTATTTGAATTGTTTTAAATAGATGTCGATTTTTTTTTACATTGATGTATGTTTTATTTCAGTGTGGGAGTGGATCTGCAGTGCTTCAGGTAATGACCTCCTTTGTGCATCAACGTTCATCCCTCCTCCGTGATCAGGACCCAGAGAACCTCAGAATAACTGTGGCACCATCCTGCTCTCCCTCCTCCTGTCCTCTCTAGTTGACATAACTCTGGACCCCCAGACCAGCCACCCCTGGCTGCTGCTCTCCGACGACCGTAAGAAGGTGCAGGAGTCTCTGACCCCAGCCGAGGTAATGTAAAGTATGGGGGGACGATTTGAAGCTTGAGCTGCAGTGAAATGCTCTACCCACTAAGCTATACTTCTCCTACAGGTGTCCTTCGGCCCTCAGCGCTTCGACATCTGGCCCTGCGTGCTGGGCTGGGAGGGCCTCTCCTCGGGTCGTCACTACTGGGAGGTCGACCTGGCCAACAACGGCTACTGGAGGCTGGGCCTCACTACGGCCTCGGCCAAGAGGCTGGGGCGCTTCCCCATGGACCCCGCCGAGGGCTACTGGGCGCTGTGGAGGAGCACGAGACAGTTCTACGCCTGTTCCAAACCCGAGACCGTCCTGCCTCTCGCGCTTGTACCGCGCAAGGTGGGCGTCTACCTGGACTACGACGAGGGGCAGGTCTCCTTCTACAACGTGGAGAACAGGGCGCACATTTACACCTTTAAGGACAACTTCAAGGAGAAGCTGTATCCGCTGTTTGCTCCTCTGGACGGCCGTACGCTCATGACGATCTGCTCCTCGACCCACTAACCTCAGAGGCTGTAACCAGTACATGGTGTAGGATGCTGGGTGTAGCTCAGTGGTCGGAGCAATTTGACTGCAAACCAACACGTCGCAGTTCAAATCCCACGTGATTTTATTACAGGCGTGAACCATGACCGTTTCCCAGAACCTCATCTGGAAGATAAGGAACTTGACTGACTCTGTTGCTGACTGGACAACTGCATCTCTGGGCAGTCATATCCTTAGCACATCTAAAATATCATCCACATTTCAACTGCCTTAACAGCCATAAGTGAGACCTATATTAAGCATCTATGTAGCATACCTGAGAGATTTTGACCAGCTTGATTTGAGTCTGCCTGACTGAAGTCATGTGGTGAAACGATAATTAAGCAACATTTTATTTCTATGAAATATGTCAACTGCTTTTCTATATTACAAGCATGATGTTGCTTAGTGACAGATTTTAATGACCACTGTATAGCGAGCAAGAAACTGTCCTCAAAACGTTGTAATCTTCTTAATAACACGTTTTCATACAGCTCCAATGTGTACGATTAATAAAATGTGATTTTTTTTTTCCAAAGGCAGTCCACTGTTTTATTTCATAAAAATAAAGACAAAATACATGCCTATGTGCCACTATGATAAAAGGAAATTAAACAAATCTGACTTAAAAAATAAAAGCCTATAAATCATCTAAAGATATCAAAATGTATTAAAAAAGTAAGAAAGTACTGTAAGAAAATGAAGACTGGCGAGACGTAGGGTAGGTAGATATTCCTCATTCCCGATCATAATTTAAGTAATTATTGTCAAATGCCATCAAGGCCAATACGGTCCCAATATGGTCTGTACCTGATCTAACACAGCATGTTTCCCCCTCATGGAAATCAAGATTTGTTTAACATAATATTTTAAACAAGCACCCTTTAAAAATGATGTTAGTAGACAGGCGTACATAGATCCATTTTAACTTTGGGAAAGGAGTGTTACTAAAATGGCACATTTTAGAGCATCCAACTGCTGTTATTAAGCGTCCTTTAAATGAAAGTAACACTGGCGGGAAGAGAAGGTGTTCCTTGAAAAATGCACTTCTCAGTCTGAATCGCTCTTCTCCTCCTTTACAAGAAGTCTCTTTCCTTTCTTAGGAACTCCGGGTCCATCTTTTTCCTTTTTGGTGCTTTTGGCAGGTCTGAAAGGAAGTGAGATCACGAGAGAAGGAAACAGAAAGACAACTGAAAATTATTTGAGTCTACAGAAGGTCTGAGGAATTCTAATAAATTAGGTCATTATTTCAAACCTGCAGAGAAACCTGTCAAACTCAAAAATATATATATTTCTACGTTAATGACACTAATCTCAGAACTCACGGTTTCTGTCGGTATCTTTCAGCATCAGCTGCCGGCACCAGGTCGCTGAGTTCCAGACCGTCGTTGATTTTCTTCAAGATCTCAAACCTCTCCTTTCCCCGAACCTGGAAAAGCACAGACAGTCAAAACCCTAACCACTTTTGCTAGATTTTGTATGTTACAAGCATACTGTGGTTTACAGATGACTGTATTTTATAGCTGTAGGACACAGATTATCACTTTGAACCATGGCCTCGGGCAGGCACACGTCTGCTGGCGGAAAGGGTGGAAAAACAAAATTGAAAATAAAAGTTCAGGAGCTCTTGCTCACCTGAAGAGTGAAGACCTCTTCCTCCCCTCCAGGGCAAGACTTCTTACTGTCCTCAGGCCGCTGAACAGGAACAGGAAGTCCAGCCTCCTTCACAGCTGTCAATCATCCAGAGTATTAGTTCATACGCAAACTTCAAAAAGGTCACTATCCATCACTCACACACAGACGGTTCTGGCCACTGAAATACTGTTAGAACGGCACTTTCTTTGCGCAGCATTTGTATGGCGCTTTGGATAAAAGCATCTGCTAACTGAATCAAATGTTTAAAAAAATCATAAAAATAACCGCATGACTAAGGGAGTTATATTCTTAGGCTCGTACTGCGTTTGGTTCCAGGAGCAGGCTTGCTCTTCTCCTCGTTCTTGCGCAAGTTCTCCTCCTCGTTCTTGCGGTCCCGCCCGGGACAGGCACACACCCGCACTTCGAAGGACCGCCGGCCCAGGAGCTGCCCCCTGCAGGAGAGCAGAGAAAGCAGTCGGTTTGTTTCCTAACGTTTTGGTTTCAAGGAGCAACAGTTAGCTACCGATATAGCTTTGAGTTAATTTAGGCTTCTATTGCTATAGCTACTGGTGCCATGACATCCCAAAAATCCACGTGTGATGATGACGTCATCTGTGTTGGCCATCTGCTTTGATGTACTTGACTTGAATTTAACTTGCTTTATTCATAAACGTAAATTCACTAACTCCCCAGCCCTGGGGAGAACACTTACTCCTGCGTCTCCAAGGTGATGATGGTGAGGATGGGCCGGCGGTTCATTCCCCCCATGCAGCTGCTGTTACACATGTAATTAAAGAGCACCGTGGTGATGTCTGACCCCACCTGGGAGGCAGGAAGGATGGACACACCTGTCAGGTACCGTCACACACACACACACAACACTTGGTATCCATGCACAAGGCAGGTAACCAGTAGCCTCGTCATTACAGTAATTTCGGGTTTACTGAAGGTGACAGACAGTTCTGATGGGTGCAGCCAGTGAGGTTGGAGGTAGAGAGGAGGGTAGGATAGTGGAGCCGTACCTGTGGAGGCTCGTAGGGAACCAGGACGCTGTGCCTGCCTGTGTGGTTGTCCGCCAGGTAGCGAGCTTGGTTGTTCCCTTCCACACGGACAAGGTGGCCCGCTGGAGCAGGACCTGCAGGGCGCAGGGACAGACATGACACACACACGCACACAGTGACACACACAGTGACATGCACACACACACAGTACTTGCAGGGCACGGGCCGACAGTTCACGGTACAGAGAAAGATCACACATCCAGAACAGAGTGAACTGGTTGGGGCGTGTTGTGCAGTGGAGGGGCTGGTGTGGCTCCAGGGCGTGGCTCCAGGGCGTGGCTCCAGGGCGGGACCTGATTGGTTGTGTACCTTCGTTATTTTCGGTGGTCCTCTCGTGGTGGGGGCAGCGGCGCACCACATCCGCCACATCTTTGGACTTCTTATACACGGCGACAGCGCGCAGCAAGGCGCCCGGGGGAGGGGCCTGCTCCACCACCATCTGGACCGGGCACGTTTTGGCCAGCTGGCAGAACAGTTTGTTCAGCTCTGGTGAATACTGAGAAGGAGAGAAAGTTATTAATAATAACTTTGGTTAATTATAATATTGTTTATTATAATTTTTTTAATATCAAAGGTGACCATAATTTGTAATATACCATTTTGCCAAATGATAATATTATATTCATTTATCAGACACTTTTATCCAAAGCAACAAACATGTTTGTTTTTAAATCGGGGATCGCTTGATTTACAGTCAAACACTCCCCCCCCTGAGCTATGCCTGTCCTATTTCTCCCTATATATAATCTATAACTTGAATTCCGGGTCATTTAGAAATAAAAGTCCGTAGTTAGAAAAGTTAGTCATCAAAATAATGTTGAGTTGACAGCCAAACCTGCTTGACCCATGATTAGTTTATCCTGAACCTGTTAATGCAAAAATGTATTTAATAATAAGTAAAAAATCTTACCTTCAGTAAAACAGATCTTAGTTATTACTCAAATAAATAAACCATGAACCGAACCTCTGACAAAACACAACTTCTTTCTACTGTTAGTTACAAGACTACAGGTATAAGTACTCTGGAAGGAGACTCTGCTCTGCTGCTGTGTCGTTCACCCCCTCCCCCCTCCCTGCTCAGAGACAAGCCAGGGCATGTCCCAACACAAGCAATAGGACTGAACACCTTAATAACTCCAACGTTATTGATGAAATTCATATGATGAAAACACATCATGCCATATTGTTTGTTTTGCAAGGTTTTGTGTTTTGAATTTAGGATATTAGAGGGTTTATTTGTAATATTACATAGTGGTAGATGTATGGTAGCTTGTATTTTCTCACAGATTACAGCATGTAAAGAATACTGCTGGTAGGAAGAGCTACAGGGTTTTATTCCAGATGCTGTAGGTACAAAAGGTCCAGATACTGCTTGTTACTTAGGAACACAGAGGGTAGCCAACAGGTTACCGGGCCTATTGCGCCACCACTACGGCAGTATTAAGACAACAGGTTAACACATGTGCATCGATGTAATAACCTCATATCTCTAAATTTACTGAGACCAAAAGAGGTCTTCCAAGTTTTTAAAACCAGCACAGAAGGAGTTTCAGTATACAAGCCTGGTTGAGTAAAGGGGGAGGGGGTGGGGCGCTGTTAACCCCATCCTCGCTGGAAGAGATTTCCTGAAATCACAAATGACCAGCATGCCCCGTCATGTCTAGGGACAACACGGTGAGAATTGGAAAGTTGTAGACGCTTATTATTTATTGTTATAATATTCTGATATGTGGGCCAACTTAAGTCAAACAAGGTCAATCAGCTGGGTCAATCGCAGGTCAATATGTGTAGTTTTAGAATCTCCCCTGACTTACTCTTTGACAGAAAGACTTGGCTCCTCGTGACTTTCTGCAACGTCGCACAGAGACAATGGGTGCCTGGACAGGATCGGACAATCTGTGACGTCTAAGGTAATAATAATGTCCATAACAGGACTCCTAGACGACAAACTCCTCGTCTATCAGTTTCAGAATAAAAATGAATGATTCTAATATTGCAATTAGGGGATTTTTGTTATTATTTTTCTTTCTTTTTTTTTATGAAGTGATTTGTTGGAAGTTACACGTTGTTATGAGTGGTTGTTCATAAAAGTTTATATTTCTATTAATTAAACAGCAATATGACAAGTTATATACTGATGGGGGATTTGAGACACTTAAGTAGATAAATGACCTGGTATTGTGTGAAAAAAAATGTGTTCACTAAAGTTGAATGCGATTTGGGTCCCTGCGAAAGGCGATATGTGTCCGAAAAACATGTCTCTAATCTGATCCATTATGTGGCAACAGCTTTCTACGAACAAAGGTTCATGTTCATGCGTGGTTGCTAGGCTAGCTAGGTGACGGTGTAGGAGCACGTTAGGACACTCACTGTGCAGGTCACTGACTTCGCTGTGCTCGACTGCTGGAATTTCAGACTGAAGTTGAGGGAGCCAGGATAGTCTGTGGTGGAGGGGACCGTGGAGGTGAGGCTGGAGCCACTGTCTGAGGAGTGGCAGGGGGCCTGGGGGGCTGGCATGGTGGGGTCCTCGAAGAGATCCTCCTCATCAAACAAGGGGGCCTCCATTAAACACTGCACTCACACACATAAAAAATAAGTTATTCTCTGAATGGGAAGACCACTTATTCACAAAACAGACGATACAAATGTTCTTTCCAAGTATAATTGCGTATGCTGGGAAAAATGCATCATCTGGTGCACTGATTTGTCAATATACAATGTGACTTGTTGATGAACCTTAAGAGTGTTTCCCACCATTCAGCTTTCTGCGTTTAATACTTACATTCTCTGTCTCTGTTGGTTGGCCAGCCCTAGGGAAAGTGAGGGAAGAGGGAGGTAGTTAACACAAATACGAGAATAGATATCCACATACTAAAACACGGAAATATAACTTTGTTGTCATGCTCCTCGACATAGGTGTACGGTCGTTCTTCTTACATAGGCCTAATATAATATGTTGATTAGCTTTTCTAACCCAAGTCTGGTCAGACGGTTAGCAAATGTTCACAGATATAACTACTATACTTACATTAAGTTCCATAGGTAATGGAAAGACTCCTGGCTAAAGGTGATAGATTCATTCCCCACCGGTTCATCCATAATATCCGTCAACCTCTCGAAGTTGTAATCGGTGAAGAACAACAACCCCGAGCTGTGTAAAGAGTAGAAATATACATCCAAATGAATCAGACAGTTTACGGCCAAGCACGACGTTTTGGCGACGTCCAGCTGTTTGCTAGCTAGTTAGACATGAAGCATTACTTCCGTGTTATTGCCATGATTAAAAAGTTAACAAAATACACACTTCCTGATTATTTACCTTTACGTAGTTGAAAACTGTCAGTCGCGCGTGGCTCAAAACAGATAAATTTGTAAACAAGCTTGACCAGCCGTCCAAACAGCTTTTTGCCGCTAGTAGCTAACTATAACCACGCTTCACTTGGGGATTCCCCTGCTGGACCGGAAATGTGGGTGTGGCTTAAATAAAAGGCCAACACAACCTCACACTGATGTCTTAATAATATCTACTAAAGTTGTTTATTTTTTTACATTCCAACCTCTTAGGCCATTCAATCACAATCAACGTCCAGTCACCGATGTGTTGTGCATAGATGATAAAAACAATTACTGTCCATTTGTAGTTATTGATGCTGTGTAGGTAGAAACAACATCTAAAGATTAATTGTCCAAATAATATTAATCTTAATACTAAGTATATCTTTAAAACTATGTCTAAAAACCTTCCCCAGTCATGTTTCAGAAACAGGCATCAAACTAGCTTCATTGCATACAGCAATCACTGCATTTTGTACAGCAATCCAAATCTATACCCAGGTATTCACTTGTGAAACTATTTAAGAGAAACATGTTGATACCCAACATGTTGAAACATATTGAAATTAAAAAAACACTTTTTGGTGAAACAAATATTTTCATAATCGTATAATTATCATGAGGATGAACATTCTAATTCATTCGTCAAGTACTTTTTTTAAAGTCTTAAATAAAAAAGATCTATTGGCTCAAGGAGGAAAGATTATGTGCTCAATTTTACATTGCAACATTACATTTTATGTTCAGGAACAGCGAAATGTAATCTTTATACAAACCTGTCCGATTCACTGAAAGAAAGCTATGATAAAAAATGTCCAAAAGTACTTCCTCCATGCTGCTCCTAGGCACATGTAAAATGGCTCTTTGTTGCACATGCTGACCATCTTGTAATACGTCTCTCCAACAAGACAACATATTGAAGCTCGGGACAAATTTTACTTTGACAAACTGCTACATAAGATATCGTATTAATTAAACATTCGTCGAATAGAAAAGAAAAAGATCCCCGAAGAGGCCACACATGAACTAGGCCCACACAGACAGACCCAACCACTGGAGCAAGATATTTCTTCCCTTCACATAGCTAAAACAGAATCACCTACCTGTCACTTATAATGTCGGAATGATCACACAAGTCCTCATACAAGCAACTGACATCCAAAGCAGATGACACAGGGGAACACAGGTCCATTACATGAGAGTTTGAGACAAAATGATCCCCCCTGTATATGTGGCGGGCGGCGGAAGTTGAGGGAGCCTTAATTCCATCTGACGACATTCAAATAGGTACAATTGTCAGGAAAAGAGCACTGTCCAATAGTAATGAATTCACGACTCGGAAATAGAAATGGGCGTTTGAGAGCCAAAACAAAAACTTAACAAAGACCCAACTAATATGTAGAAACACACTACTAGAATGTTGACTATGGTGCAGTTAACGGCATTGCCAAATATAGACACTTGCTTTAAGATAACACAATAACACAATACATGCAGAATGGGAGGGGAACAGCAGAATATCATTCAAGAAAACGCACCCAGATGCGACCGTTTAGTTTCAGTCCACAACTAAAGAAAAATATACTCATCCCTGTCTTTTCGAGTTCAAAAACGGCATACCACGCCGAGTCATTTAAACAACACACCGGATTTAATTTCCAACCCACATTAAAATATTTGAGTCAAATCCATAGACTGTGACCGAATTCTGATAGCCTTTGTAATAACCACGTAGTCTGATATTTGGTTGAATTTAGGCGGCATCTGAGTCACGGAAGAGAGACTCTTTTTTTCTCACACCCTGTCCTCCGCAGAGTCAAGAGAGTGCACCGTCAGCTTCCGCCCTGCTCCTCTCCCACACACTGGCAACATTTCAACCCCATCAGATCACTTCTCTTAATACAGTTTCTTTATGTTATTTTTTTTAATGGTTGAGTCCTTGGACTGATTTCACAGCAGATAAACGATTCTGTTCATGTCGCCGTTAAGCGGTTTCAGTTTCACATTCTTATCCACTTCACCCTGACGTAACGTCACATGCTCCAGTACACCCTTGTTGCCATAAGCGTGCATAGCAGACAGTGAAGCAGGGGGAGGTTGAATTAATATACAGATATACTGAACATTACACAAATATACATTAGGAACATTTTGATGGTACTCTTCACCACAAAACATTTTCAGATATTATGGGAACCACAAAGAACTATGTACTGAAATAATAAAGATGAAACTGAATACATGTTTTGGTATCAAGTGCAATTTAATAAAATTAGTTGCAAAATAATATTTTTTCAGTTTAAAAGCTTAGGAAAATATGGCTTCCACAAATATGTGGCTAGGAGAGTCACTTCTTGTGATTTAACTCTTCCATGGGCCCTGAGAAGGGTTTACATTTAATTCATTAAAATTTGTATTAAATACATTTACTCCTTAAATACGTATAGTACTAGGATTTTGTAATTAAAATACAGTTTGGATGTTGTGGTAATAAACTTAAACAATAGTTTGTAAAGCAGATTTTCCTCAATCTGTTCTCCTATATCTTGTGGCTTTGAGAGCCATAACCAGTATAAAACGAGAGCTTATTTACAGAAACCTTGACAAAAAATAAAACATGCTTGTGAATGCTAACAATACAGTTATTGTCAAAAAACACAATTTCAGGCATTCCTGCAGTTAGGGTTAAGCTGTTTGGAGAATTAGGTCAGTCTGTAATTGCTGGTCGTTCCGTTTACTTGCTGTGATGGTAGAACCTCTGTCCGACCTGGGTCTGAGAGAGGTAGGCATGACGAGGAGGAGGAGGCTGGGCAGAGCTCTGGAAGGTTGCCTAGGACACGGCATAAACACACTTCAGTTCTAGCCTATCAGCTTCCTATCAGCCTATCTCTGTTAAATCAGGTAGTAAAATAATGTGGGCGATCCTCACAAGAATAAGAATTGTTTTGTTGACGAAATTTAAGGTGTGTGTGTGCACATGTATGTGTGTGCGAGCATGTGCGCGTGTCTGTAAGGGTGAGTGCTGTCTTTGTGTGTGTCAATGTGCGTACGTGTGTGTGTGTCTGTCTATGTGCCTCAGTGTGTATCTATGTATATGTGTGCGCGTGGGGGGGTGGGAGAGGGCTTGTACTCACAGGGTGAGCCTGTGGTGGGGGTGTCCCATGGGTGAAGCTTCCTGGAGATGCAGGGCGGGGTGGGTGGGCATATGGCAAACCAGACTGTTCCGGGGGGGGAGATAAATATCTCTTATTTATAACCGAATGATAAAGACAGCACACACAAAACTGTTTGATGTTGCTCCTAAGATCGTACAGCCAAAGCAATGTCATATGTACTACGGTAGTTGAGACATTTTTGTTGCACCATGCCTGGAAGCTGACATGTAGTTACTTTGCACGGTTCCTGGTTATAACAGACAGTTTTTTGAGGCTGACCCCCAAAATACAGTTGGAACTATACACTGATCTGATCCTTGATTCTCAGCTGTATTTTCAAGCACTCATGGATTGTCACTTTGGATAAAAGTGTCTTAAAAAAACATTGACGTATATTGTAAATGAAGAGTGAGGGGAGTGTGTTGTGGTCAACAGGATGAAGTGGTGATTTGTTCAAAACAGGTCTGGGTGTAGAGAGACTGACCTTGGCAGAGGGGATCTGAACAGAGATGGAGGAGCTAGGCAGGAGGCCTGCGGCGCTGGCATGGAGAGCCTGGGGGTGCATAGGCCTCAGGGGGCTCTGAACACCAGAAGAAACATCTACATTTAGTAGACGCTCTTATCCAGAGCGACTTACAGTAAGTACAGGGACATTCCCCCTAAGGCAAGTACGGTGAAGTGCTTTGCCCAAGGACACAACGTCATTTTGCACGGCATAGAATCGAACCGGCAACCTTCTGATTAATAGCCCAATTCCCTAACTGCTCAGCCATCTGACGCCCCGTATTAGAAACACACACTCACGCGTTGTCAATGCAGCCTTGGCATGGATGTGCTTACAGAGTCAGTAAACACACACGCATTGACTCAGTATGTACATAGACTTACAGAGTCAGTGAAGCCAGACTGTTGATTGGCATGTTCCAACTGCTTCTGTAGAGGGATCCCTGCACTAGGTATGAATCCTGCAGTAAAAGACAAGACATGTTTGGTTAGGCTGGGTTAAGTGGGCTACAGTTTAGATTAGGTTAGATTAAGGCTGTCACGGACGGTGTAGATTGGGTTAGATGAAAGGTGTTACTGTGTGTGTTTCTGTGACGTGTGTTCTTTGGTGACTCAGGAGAGCTGATATTGGGCCAAACACAAGTGAAACTGACCTGGCTGGGAGGTGAAATGTCCATGCACAGCGTAGGCCTGCTGCTGGTGAGGGACGTACTGCATGGTTGGAAAGGCTGAGGCCCCTGGACACAACAGGAAACATGGGGAAGTACTTAGATTGACGACATATTGTCATAGTTATGTCCAGAGCAATAATTGTTGTGATATTCCTCTCTAGAGCGAACCAGAACCAGCCTTTTTGCATGAACATCAAAACACTAATAACCTCAACAACCTACATGGGTATCAATCGATAAACATGAATAAACTAAGTAGCTAGAGACGTGTATGTGATCTAGGTTTTGTTTTGTTAGGTAGTGGTTAGAGCATCTGACTGCAGATTAAGAACACATTGATTATGAATACATTATTATTATTATTATTATGCATAAAACACCAACAGTGACCTCGGAGCTGGGAGCTGCTGGCATAGGTGACCGTGCTGGGCTGGCCAGGGCCGTAGGGGGATGGGTGCTGGGTCTGGGGGATTCCGTAGGGGCCGTGTCCGGCTGGGCTGCCAGAGTACTGACCGTGCTCAGAAACCCCTGCCTGACTCTGGTAGTGGCGACCCTGTCGAGCACCAACACAGTTATTAACATGAAAGATATGCCGAAGTCCGAAATGATCAGTAATAAATCATTTCAAGTACCTGAAAACTCAAGTCCTATCAAAGTCATTTTCACATATCTTAATCAAGTATCATCTTAAAATCACCCACAAAGATGTGAACCACAACCGATATCCAGGCTAGAGTACAATGTTTTGTCAGAACCGTCCATGTGCAAACCAGGAGGACTTTTATTGTGAAAAAGGCCTACTCACTGGAATGCCAGGGGACTGGAAGAGTTGCTTATTACGTTCCCCTAGTAGCACAGCAGGACGGCCATGGCTGACTTGACTGGCTGAGGGGAGTCAAATGAATAGAAAGGAGATGTGAACAGAGGGATAGATATATCTGTGATTCTATCATGGCCAATCTGTGCACATAACCTAAACTAAGTAACACAAGGAATAAAAACAGCTGACTTGCATTGATTATTCACATAAAGAGAGCAGATGACGCAAAGCGGTTTTACCTTGCATGCTCAGTAAGTGTTGGCTTGAGTGGATCGCCATGCCTGGCTGGTAGCTGGCAGTAGTCAGGGTTGTCATGTCGCTGCAACACAGAAAAACAAGAACACGGTGCACATCATTAGTGATGGTGTATTAAGTTTGCATACGCTTTCATCCACAGCGACATACAGGGGTGGATTCGTACATGCTACCTTCTGATCTGTGGTCAAATGCTCTACCACACCACCTCCAGTAGGGAAGATCTCTACCAACACCAGAAAGTGACATCTCTACCAACGACAGGAAGTGACATCTCTACCAACGACAGGAAGTGACATCTCTACCAACGACAGGAAGTGACATCTCTACCAACGACAGGAAGTGACATCTCTACCAACGACAGGAAGTGACATCTCTACCAACACCAGGAAGTGACATCTCTACCAACGACAGGAAGTGACATCTCTACCAACGACAGGAAGTGACATCTCTACCAACGACAGGAAGTGACATCTCTACCAACGACAGGAAGTGATGGCCTTTACCTCTGCTCTTTCCTCCGTCTCTTCTCCTCCTCGTGAAGAACTTTTTTCAGTTGAAGGAAGAGCTGGTGTTTTTCCTCCTGAAGGCCCTGGAGCTTCTCCCCCATCTTCATTATCTGGAGTTTTAAAGAGGAGCAGATGTTAGGAGACAACACTGACAGAAACACACAGAGTGAGAATATCATAGATCGTGGGTCCTCTGAAAGGTGGAAGTTCAGGCCATTTGTCTTGGTTCCAGTTTCCACCTGTTCTTTTGTTTCTTCCAAAGACATCCTCTCTTCCATTTCTTTCTTTCTTTTCCTCTCCTCCTCCTCTTTTTGTTTCTGCTCCATCATTTTGTCTACTTCTTCTTCCTCTGTGACAAAATATAGAATTAGTTGGTTTACATGAGTTAGGTTTTGCTAAGATGCATAATGCATCCCTGTTCCAAAGTGGAGTATGACGGTTCGTACAGAAATTGAAATACATTCTCATCACCTTGTCTCTTGCGGTCTCTCTCTCGCATGATGTGTTTATGCAAGGCGCGTGCCATAGCATTGGTCAGTTTCGGCCTCTCCAGTAGAGCTGGCATAATGGTAGGAATTGACGGTGCCAGCTTCAAGCAAAGAGGCAAAAGTAAGCTCTTATTACCACATACCGTACTGTAGTCACTGAGAGATTTATTAGATCCAGGTATTTTGTTGTAATTCCCACATTTGTACTGTTACGGTAAGACTGACCGTACATGTCTAATACATGGTAACGTGGACCATACACCAATAATCAACAACTTATCAATTGATTATCCTGTTACTACATTTAACGCCGGGAACGTATATTTCTTCATTATCATTACACTACAGTAGGTAAATAGAGCTAATGGTATGCAGCTAATTAGCTAGCTAGCTCTATCGCAATATAAGTTTTAAAAGCAAACTAGCTCGTTATTGAAGCCAAAATGCTATTTTATAGGCTACCACTAGACTATTTCACGAGACTATTTTTTTAATACTCGCATCAACAACTTACCATTCCAAAGTCTATGTGAATCGGAAAAGAATTTCTGAAAAGCTAACTAGCTATCTAGCTAGAGCTAGCTACTTGGTTGACGTTAGCTAGCATCAAGCCAGTCTAAAAGGTGACTTATTGATAACAGCTAGCCAAGCATGACTAAGATGTAAAATGTAAATACACGATTTGTCACTGCTAAATAAGTTGCCATAAATTTCCGCGTGTATTAAACTAGCTAGCTAGCCAAGTTAGCTCATCCTACTGGACGCCCGCGCTGTGAACATACTTCTGTTCTGAGTGATGTCCCAGTGCAGTCAGAACAAGCTGGCTAGACACACTAGCAACCTAAAAGCTAGTCTGCGGTGTGACAGTCATGCCTTGTCACAGCATGTAGCTAGCGTAGTTAGTAAATACGCAAGCACAAACAGCAATTTCGCACAAAAAGGTAAAATTATCTGAAACGCACATGAGTCCGTATCTGAAAGTGTTTTTGAGGCGAGTTTTAGCTCAAATCTTGCTGGACGTTGTCGTTGAATGACGTGCTGGCACTGACAGCTTTTTTATAGGCTGGCATTGTGGTCCCTGTCCACCGGCTATGACTAGGAACTCATCCAGTGACCGATTTATTGTAATCAATAGACAGTAGTGTGTGTATGTGAAAGTGTTTTCAGTGCATTATTCGATATTTCATTACCCTCCAACATAATCTTGTAGTAAAAAGAAGACAGGACATTTTGTATATATTTAGTGGTCAGACATTTTATATTTAAGATGTAGTCATATAATAAAGCAATCATAAACATACAAACACATCAATGGCTCACCAATCTAAACATATACATTTATCACACTGCATATATTAAATAATATTCGATATGTCTTGAATCAGAATTATTGCATCATGTAAGCATGATGCAATAAAGTGTCTTATGATTAATAATTATAAGACACATCATCAAACCAACTTATTTAGGCTATACATTTCTAAAAATGATTAATTAGATTTTATGCATCATCATCATCATCCTAGGAATCTATATAATTAAAAATCAGAAAACTATTAGTTGGGTACCCATATTCTCTTGCAACAAGCTCCTAGTGACATGCGAGGAGTTTAATTGTACCCGAAAACATAAGTGACAGCATAAGGATGTTGTGGAACACCACCAGAGAGGGACATCTTTGGGCTTTAATAGTGAAAAACAATAAAGACATAAGGGCCAAGACAGATTCAAAGTGCATTTGTCATTTGTAGCAAACACAAGAAAACTTTATTTTTTCCTGTTTTGTGATGGGGGGAGTCAAGTCCCTTGTGCGTGTAATGATGTTGATGTTCAGACAACTGTTTGGCTGCCTCCATAGACACTTTCGTCACTGTAGGCAATGTAGAGGAAAAAATCTTCCTCATGGTGTTCCTGGCACAGGGACATTCACAATTATGTTAAACAATTGTGGATATACTGTAATGTAAGTGGCTGGAAAACTGTGCAAATAGACTTTCTGTATGAATGTGGATGGTGCAGTACCTGGTACAGAAGGCCCATTGTGGCTGATGTTGGGGGAATTACGTTATTAACAAAGAAGAACAAGGCCTCTTCAGCTCTGAGGTGAATCCTCTTCCGAATAAGGAAGTAGAACTGTCCGACTGGGATGTAGTGGAATCAGGGTTATTACAAGCACAACATACACTCTATTAAGCATCACAAATATGTTACAGAGAAGCATGGAGAAAATGGTATAAAAATATAAACGTCCTGCAGAAACAATTTATGATCTAAATCTATGTTTTTAATACACATACCTGTGAGGTCAGAAGGCACAAGATATTTCTTCTTGTCCAGGTCACCTATCCTGGCTTTGGGCGCTTTCTCCACTATGACCTGCATTGTTATTTCACAATCAGTTGGCGATGTTGCTAGCTAGCTAAAAAGGTGAAAAGCATAGCTACTGCATGCTACGTATCTTGACAATAACACAACTCTTCTGGTGGAAGACCTAAGACCTTTGTGAACATATCTGTTTGTAACGTAGACGATCTATTAAGCTAGCCATACTTTTAGTTTCACAATATCAATCAAACATACTAGCTAACGTTATAATATGGCAAACATAACAAAATAAAGTAGCAGCTAGCTAACGAATTAGCTTAGTAGCTAGCAATGTTTGCCATTGACAATTTGCGCATTGACAACTTACTGGCACCCTGTCCGGGTACTTCTTCCTTATTTTCTCTCCCTCTGACCTCCTTTTCTCAAACGGGTGCTCCTCTTTGTAAAGAAATTTCATTGTTTTACAGGTGTATACCACTTCTAAAACCAGTCCACTGAATAATATTGGAGATGTGTCACGGTCACGTTGGTTGGCTAGATACAGCATACGTTGTGAGAGCCAAACTGTGACGTCAGGAAGTGTTTTGATGCCGAGGGATCCAACTTTCGCTGCTAAGGTTCTGTAATGTCTAGGTGACGGCCATATGAGATTGTCCATCAAGTCCACTACGGCCCAAAGTCCAGTTTAGACTACACCAGAGCTATGCCTCTGGATTACACATTTTGTCAAGTTTACATTGTAACAATATTTGTAAGAGTTTTCTGTGTATATTTTGTGTGTGACCATTCATTTTTATTCTTTCCTTTATCAGACTCCCAGAAGAAAACACTACTACATCTCCACTACAGCAAACCCACGTGAAGCAGTGCAGTAATAATCATCAACCATCAAAAAGCAATACCAAATGAAACACAAAATGATAACTTTATTGAGAACAAAATTTAGTCAAGCATCTGTGATATGAAAAACATGTCTGGTGTGTAACTGATGATGTCATAAGTGTGTATGTCTACATGATCTCTGTAAGAAAGAGAGAAGAGAGAGAGTGAACGTGTGTATGTGTGAGAAAGAGAGAGAGAGAGAGAGAGAGAGAAAGAGAGAGGGAATGTGTGTGTATGTGCGTGTGAGAGAGAGGGAGAGAGAGAGAGAGAGTGAATGTGTGTGTATGTGTGTGTGAGAGAGAGAGAGAGAGAGAGAGAAGAGAGAGAGTGAATGTGTTGTGTGTGAGAGAGAGGGAGAGAGAGAGAGAGAGAGAGAGAGAGAGAGAAGAGAGAGAAAAGAGAGAGTGAATGTGTGTGTGTGTGTGTGTAAGGGTGGAGTGTGTATGTCTACATGATCTCAGTGTAGTGAAAGAGCATGAATATGCATGCATGATGTTTGTTAAACATCTGAACAACAGCCGCATATTAGTTTGCATGACAGCCACTGGAGAAACCTGTCAATCATAAGAAAAAACATCAAATGTAATCTGCCATACCAGTATGCATTCTCACATCCTTACAATGAGGGTCTTGCGCTCTTTACCCACATTCTACTACCCCCTTCATTTAGCCTTTCTGCTATCTGTCCTCACCTCTTTCCCACACTCTTCTTTTTCTTTTTTTTCTCCTCCTTCACTTTGTTTTCAGAGTATTCCTCTTGGTGTTCCAACATGGTCAGTGGTTGACGTACGACTGGGTTTCGGCCGTCTTCTCCCCTTTGCCAGACTTCTTCTCCCCTTTGCCAAACTTCTTCTCCCCTTTGCCAGACTTCTTCTCCCCTTTGCCAGGCTTCTTCTCTTCCGTCACATCCTGAAAGCAAAACACATGTTTACATGGAAGAATCACTGAGCTGAGAAAAAAATGTAACCAATGAAATCATGGTTATTTTCCAGCCTCATTAGTCCGCAATTTATACAGTCAGTTATTGTGCAAATTGGGATTTATGCTTAAACAGTGAATATCATCATATATTTGGAGCAGCTTCTTTGCATCAGCGCTCATGTTTTGGATTGGTTGCAGACGAGTCTCAGGCCACGTAGGACTCACAACTCCATTGGTGACGCAGTTGAGTGGAGTCAAAACCCGGGGAAGCTGCTGGTTGAGGTGGAGGGCCTCGGGAGTAGGAGGAGTCAGAGGGGGGGATTCTATGGCATCCTCAATAGTGAAGGGGACCACATGAGTGATCTCTATCTCAGAGAGATCCTGGGGACACACAGTCACAAGAGAAGACATAACCTTTTAGCATGTGGGACCTGGGATCTTTCCATGGCTCTATAGGATGATAATCAACAAACAGTGCCATGCCATACCTTGAATCAAACAATAGCTGAATAAATGAATAAATGATTTATGCTTAAACAGTGAATCTCATCATATATTTGCCTATGATGATAATGACCCACCTGCTGAAGCTCTTCCAAACCTCCTTGGAGAAGCTTCTTTGCACCAGCGCTCATGTTTTCGATTGGTTGCAGACGAGGGGGGGGTAAATACCCCACAGCAGGCCGAGTCTCAGGCCACGTAGGACTCACAACTCCATTGGTGACGCAGTTGAGTGGAGTAAAAGCCCGGGGAAGCTGCTGGTTGAGGTGGAGGGCCTCGGGAGTAGGAGGAGTCAGAGGGGGGGATTACCTATGGCAGTCCTCAATAGGTGAAGGGGACCACATGAGTGATCTCTGTCTCAGAGAGATCCTGGGGACACACAGTCACAAGAGAAGACATAACCTTTTAGCATGTGGGACCTGGGATCTTTCCATGGCTCTTTAGGATGATAATCAGTTTTTCTGGGAGTTTTTCCTTGTCTTCCTTGAGGGTTTAGGTTGGTTGAGGGGCAGTTCTATGGGCGTATGTGAAGCCCTCTGTGACATGCTTGCGTGTAAAAAGGGCTATACAAATACATTTGATTTGATAATCAACAAACAGTGCCATGCCATACCTTGAATCAAACAATAGCTGAATAAATGAATACGTACAGTCTCTGTACTGATTACTTACAAATTGTTGGATGGAGGACTTCTCTTGAGAGGGTTGGACCTGTGGTGGGGAACCACACACCTCGAGGGGTTGGATCCTCTCAGTGCAGGCCCTGCAGGCCATGTGCAGCCTCTTAACCTCTCTCTGCCAGTTCTCCAGGCCCGTCAGATTGAAATCATCTCTGCAGGCGTTCTCGACCACATCGATCAGCGCAACGAAATCTTTGTTGACCCGTACATACTTCTGCGCCTGAATCTTCTGGAGCCTTCTCCCTCTGACGTCATTAACAAATCTTCTCAGAGACGCACCCATCCGGCCTTGTCCCTGGCTCTTCACACGAGACATCTCTTTGAAGTACTCGTTGGTGTTCAGGATCTCCTCCTTGGTTGTCATAAGGTCCTGTTCCAGGGCAAGCAGGGTTTTGTTGAACCTTGTGACACGGTACTCCCTGTCGCGCCTCTTCTGATCGTGCAGCATGGTGGGGTGCACGTCATTAGTGATGCCAGGCTTGGTCACGGCTCTCACAGAGGAAGGACGAAGGGCCTGGGCTTCATAATCCATAACATGATTCTAGGGAGACCAAGTGTAAAGTACAATGTGCAGGAACAGGGCAGAGGGGAAAATGTGAAAAGTTGAGGGAAAAGCTGATTCAGCACTAACAGAAAAACAGGCCAATTCATTGACCTTTTGTCACACACATACACATACCAGGCGTTTATCCGGAAGTGGATTCTCCTGGTGGTCAAGGTCCTCATCAGACTGTGAGTCAGATGGTAACATATTGTTCACACAGTCTATCTTCAAAATGTAATGTACCTTGAATGCTTTTGATGCACAAACTGTCACTCAGAAGTTCATACAAACTCGTATAATTTGTTTAATCCATTTCATTCATTACTATGCACAGACTTACCAGAAAATCCGCCTCATCAAATGAGTGGAGAGATAGCTGGTCCACATTTTTCCGATCCTTCTCATTTGGTCGGATAGTGGTCCCAAGTTCAACTCCCTACAATAGAGACACAGTCACTCAGAGCTATTTGACCATGTTTGATGATTAACCATTTAAGTTGATGTAAAATAAAAGGATCTTACCAATCTGGTGTCCATCCCTTTCACCTATCGCTATGTATAAACTACTGACCAGAAAATCTGCCTCATCGAGTGACTGGAGAGATAGATCATCCTCATTTATAAAACGATTCTCCATGACCTGGACAGTTGTCCCATCACTGGTCAAGCTCCCTACAATAGAGACACAGTCACTCAGAGAGGTATTTGACCATGTTTGCTGTTTAAACATTTCAATTTAAGTTGATATAAGGCTCTTATCATTTCACATGCATTAGGCTATGGCCAATAACAGTGAGTATGGGAAAGTGTTATTTGAGAGGAGCCTGACCTGACTGGAAGAGTTCTGTTTCGGCATGTTAGGTTTAGTGTGCAGATCCTGCCATGCCTTGATTGGCTCACAATGATTGGCTGTGAAGCAATTGAGAGAGAGAAAACTTGTAACTTTTGTAACTGCAATGCTGTTGAGTTTGATTTACAGGCCATTTGTGGACTGAGCCTTGAGTGTCTTTGTACTTGATGTGGCCAGTTATAACAATACACAAAAAGAAAACCATGTATCAAAACTTGCTTTAAATGTAACGAAAGTGTGGATTACATTTAGAATTAAATTGTGTTTTACGTGTAATATTACAATAAGTAGGGGAAACATTAATGTGTAAATAAGAATTACTCACCAAAAAGCACAAAATTGTCTGAATAGCCTGAGAAAATCTTCTGAGATGCTTACAATACGCCTCTTCAAGTTACTATTCACCTGCCTGTTCAGAAGAAATGGGATGTCGCTCTGTAATCTTTCATTTAAGTATGAATATACACCATTATGACGTTTTTGTACGTCATCATGTGTAGCATTCGGACATACTTTTATACAGATAGAATCTACAGTATGTCCGTAAAATAAATATACCTCAATATTCTTCATTAGAAATGTGTAATTACACAAAAGCATGTCGCTCAGATGACTCCAATAACAAATTCCCACTATGCATACTACAACAGTATGCTATAATTGTTACTTGGCCCATCTGCACTACACGTTCCGTGTAGGACAGATTTGATTTTGAAATCCATACAGCCCAGCAGTCTTTTAAATTGGCAACATCTTTCTTGTCTGTATAGGTACCGACCAGAGCCATTAAATTATTAAGCTTTATTGATTGATTTATTATCAAAACTTGCTTTAAATGTATTTGAATTTTGAATTTGAAGGACATTTTCTTAGTTGTACAGCCATGATATTTACGGTAACTGCATAACGAAAGTGTGGATTACATTTAGCATAAAATTATGTTACGTGTGTAAGATTGCAATAAATAGGGGAACAATTAATATGTAAATAAGAATTACTCACCAAAAACGACAAACGTGTCTGAATAGCCTGAGAAAGTCTTCTGAGAAAGCTTACAATAGTCTTCAAGTTACTATTCACTTACCTGTTCAGAAGAAATGTGATGTAGCTCTGTAATGCTTCATTTAAGTATGAATATACACCATTATGACGTTTTTGTACGTCACATCATGTGTAGTATTCGGACATACTTTTATACAGATAGAACGCATGAAATAAAGATGTCAATATTCCTCATTAGAAATGTGTATTACACAACCATGTAGCTCAGATGACTCCAATAAATAATACGCAAACAAATGCCACTACATACTACAACAGTATGCTATAATTGTTACTTGGCCCATCTGCACTACACGTTCCGTCATGTAGGACAGATTTTATTTTGAAATACATACACAGCCAGCAGTCTTTAAGTTGGCTAAATCTTTCCTGTCTGTATAGGTACGCCCAGAGCCATTTAATTATTATTACTAGGCTTTTCTTTTCTTTTTTAAGAAAAGTAGTACAACTGCTCACGTTTCCCTCGAAAACATTTTAGATGGCTACTTTGCATGACACCATATCTCGCTAAGCTGGCCCCGCCAGCTGCTCCAATCCAAGTGAACTGTTCCTGCTGGAGAAGAGGTTCAGCGCAGGAGAGGAATCGTATCAAGTAGTCTATTGTAGCTTCGCCGACAATTTTGAGTAAGAAACAGAAGGGTACTGCACATTTTTACCCTTCTGCTCCTTACTCAAAAATTTAATAATTGTCCTAAACCTTTTTGAAAGTGAAAGAAAAAAAGTGCAGTTGTCTCTCAATTTCTTCTGAACAGATAGGTGACCATGTCAATACAGGACATGCTAGGACTTTTGCTTATAATGAAACCATGCCCAATCTCAACACCGATCTGTCACAAGGATGATACCAAGCGTTTTATTGGAAACACTGATAGACTCCATGTTTTCTACCCATACCCACCCAGAGACATACATTGTTGATTGATAGGGCTGGGATGTTTTGGTACATCGAAGTAAATAGTGGAAATTGTGTTACTTACATACATGGTTGTATAGGGAGACTGGAGGTAAAAAATATCACACTCAATCTCTCATGTTCTCCCTCTCTTTCTACCTCTCTCACACTTACACACACAAACTACATCTCCATCTATCAGAGGTATGGGAATGCTGATAATTCTGTAAAAAAATTAATTCCCAATTACCTTAATCACTTTTGAGTTCAATTTACCAGAGTAGAAAACAGTCAATAATTTGAAAATAGAAAAGTATTTCTAAAAATTGTTGACATTTATGTAATTTCATATTACGACAACTGAAAAAATCTGTACATTCTCAATAATTGAAAGAGAGCAGTCCATCTGTGACATGGATATTTTCAACTTGATTGTTATAATGTGGCTTTGAACCCCAGAAATGTCTTTCGATGTGATATTTCACCTGAGCAAATAGATGACAAGGTGAAGACAGGAATGGAATACGAAACATTTTCTGAAACGTTGACAGGTAATACAGACTGAGATAGAAAGTTCAGCTTTAGGGGCCATAAACCATATACATGGAAGAAGGGACTGGCTTCAGTCTTTTGTCCTCAGTATTTCCATCTAGATTGTTTAAATATTTCATATTTCACCTCTAAATAAATGTGACTAATGCCAGCATACTCCCACACATCCAACACAAACACACTTGACATGCTCTCCAAGAATCCAAAGACTATAAGGCAAAAATGTTCGTTTCCAAAAAAAAAAAAAAAAAAAAAGCTGTTCTCTCCACTTGTTTTTAGGTTTCCTTGTTGCTCCCCTTTCCTATTGAGGTCCCAAGTCTCCTCTCATCTCATTCTCAAAGGCCTCACATAGAGATGAGGAACTGACTGTATGTGGAAAGGGGAGGGAGGGGCGTGTGCAACAGCCAGCAGAGAAGGCATTCTAAGAAGTGGAGCCAGTTGCTAGCTCCAACTGACCAATCACCATAGCCGATGCTGATGGAGGTTTCGACTTAGAACGGACCGGACATCTGAAGTGAATCTGCAACAAAAAAGAAAAAAAACAATTGGCAAAATATATTATATGAAAATAAGTGTGGAGTATATACAGTAATATATAATGTATATTATATACAGACGCTTAAGAGACAAAGAGGGGGCTTGGAACCTTTGACCTTGATCTGTAGTCAAATGCTCTGCCACTGAGCTGTTCCCACCCCTATAATGAATGTAGACTCATAACAAAACAGCCCTGTCAGCGTTTTACAAACATACCTCAGAGCATCTAGCATGGGTAGCAGGTTTAGCAGGGCTGTGTCACTGGGATCACTGAACCATGACTTGATGGGTATTGCATTGTCTGCAATCACAAGTTCAAAGTCAAAGTATTACTATTTATCAAATACACAGAGTGACAGTGTTAACTTGAATGAAATGCTTGAGACCAGTATCCAGTCAACAATGCTAAATAAAGAATAAATAAAAGAATATATATGTGAAACTATATATATGAAATCAAAATATATCTGAAGAGCAGTGCAATTAGTAATGCAAAAATAAGTAATATTAAGGAAGTCCAAATAGCCAATGAAAGCACAGTCAATACATTTGTACTGTCCAGTGATGGACAGGGACTCACCTGGATGGCTGCGGTAGGCCCCAGGCGAGTTGTCCAGGATGACCACACTGGACAGATCATGGTGGACCACAGACAGGTCTTTAATATAACTACCAAGGTCCAGCGTACAGTGCTGAACAGCAAGAAAACAAATGAACATTAACAATCAATAATGGTTGACAGTTCAAAGGTCAAAGAAAAAATGTGTACTAATGTCCCTTCTCAGTAGAATAAAGGGAGGCGCATGTTTAGAAATAAATACCTGTTCCTACCCTCTCTTCCTAATGACCATTTACTGAACTGCAGTGCATCAAGTAAATGTATGTGACAATCTTTAGTTGCATGAAGGATATATGTTAGGTAACATCTGGCCACTATTTGTTCTTTTTAGTTCTTGTTTGTATTAAAATAAAAATGATATAAGTGACAAAAAGGAAAGAATGTCAGTGGGTTTACCTGTCTGTAATATCTTCGTTTGAGGATGCCCTTGTTTTTGTCTAGCTTGTCAGCCACAGCTGAACCATATATTTCCATACTCGCAGTAAAAACCACAAGCTCATACCACTGACTTACCTGAAACAAAGTTCAAGTTCAAAGTTTCAATCATAATCTGACAAAGCTGGACAACAAGAAGATACTAATTTGTCTTTAAGACAGAATTGTAATAATCAACATATTTTAAAAGACAGAAAAAGGTTTTCCCACACTCACCACTTCTAGAAAGAAGTCTACATGCGGTCGTTTATGAACAAAAAACCTAACAGGATGTTTGTCAATAACCACCTTTATAAAAATGAAAGAAAACTTATTTTTAGTGAAGAGATACATTAAATACAAAACAAAATACATTACACAGGCTAATATTAGTCTACAGTACAGTTAGTCCGACCTTTAGGATGAAGTCTGGGGGGGTGCCTGGCCGTACTGTGGGTCTCAACACACCATCATGATGGGAGTGTATCAAGGTCTCATCCAGGTCCAGGACCAGGATCTTCCTCTTGACTGCATCTGAAGGGCATGAGCCACATCACAGTCAATACCACGAATTGGAAAACACAAAACGGAAACATGGGGGAGGGGGGAGGGGTCAAATGCTCTACCATTGAACTATAGCCCATAAGACGCTATGAAGACTGTCCAACATCAAAGAGGAAGGGGCTACTTACTGAGTCTGTTTCTCGACACGGGTGAGAGAGGTAAGGTGTCGTAGCGCACAGTCTGGTACTGTATGACCTGTGGGAAAAGGAGGAGGAGTCACAACTGACAAACTGTGCGCGTGTTCCATTAGGAACATGAGAGTTCTGGCACCTGAAAAAGTTCACTTATAATACTTTCTAATGTTATCAGGAAATACAAGGTTTCTCATAGCCTGCTGCACGTGTATGAATTGTTGAATAGCCTAAAACTCTCCCATTTTAAGTATGAAGGAATTTTCCCATCGCCTATTTTAAGCATTAAATAAAGTTTCAAGGGTGCCAATCAATCACTTAGAAGGTGACTGTACATTGAACCTCCTGCTGGACTCGCACACTTCAATCCAGGCCTGCCCTCTGCACTGAAACTATATTTATCACACACACATACGTAAGCAAACACAACCACAAATCCTCAGCTGTCAAAGACTGTCAACGAAGAACACAGCAAGGCAATGGGTAGTCCATTGCCTTCCACCAATGGGGGGAACCATGTGAGGCCTTTGTACAGTGACAGAGAGTCCTCAGCCCACTGCACAGCGTGGACTCTGAGCTGATAACACCGGCTCACCCCAACATACCGAGTACGTCTCGTCTTTCAAAGGCTCTGTGCAGGGTCCTCCTTTCTTGTTTTCTAATTCTGGGAGTTGGAGTTTGGAGTTGGGGATGGACCTTATTCACAACCCTTAATATTCTGTACTATTTTTTTTAAATCATAGGATCAACCAAACAATGGACCACGTAATAGGGATTGGCCTGCAGTGCAAGTTTGACAACAAATATCCCTCTTACATAAGTGATTACATAAACTATGCTTGTCGTGATGTTTTTTTTGTCCCACAAGACAAACCTGAACACACTGATGGAGTTGGCAGCAAACTATGCAAGCTCAAACCCAGTAACTACAAATTGTCTGTAATAACATTTTAGTCACTGTGACATGCACAGTATAGCCTTCATGATAACGCGTCAGGTCCACGTGTGTACTGCTCTCACCTGAAATAACTAAAGCCAAAGTCCAATACTGGCTAATGAAACTCTGTAAATCTGTGCGTGTCTTTGATAGGTCAGAATAAACAGATTGTGTAATTGTATCAATCTGGTCCTTCGATTTTTCTCATCTAGGTTAGGACATGTTTGTAAATTGCTCTTCTAAGCAAGTTCGAGGCAGTGTGTGTTTGTGTGTGTAAAAGAGAGACACGCTGTTGAGTGAATCAACTCACCGTGCGTAAGTGTTTCCTGAGTATGTATAGAATGAATCCCCATATCCTTGACGTTACTCCGAGGAAAGTGCGAATACCAAGTAAGCACTGGCGGGTCTTCAGCATGGTTGACAGTTTGACACACCGCCTCTAGGTTAGCGGTGTAGACCAAGCCCGCTTGTCGGTGAGTGCCCAGACTAAAAAACGGAACCCGCAGCCCCTTCTAGTACCCTCCAGATCTTATACCCGGCAAGTCGAATACTCCTAGCTAGCTCAAGACGCTGTCAGCTTGAACTGCCACGTTCTCACAGACGTCTTCTGTCACACTTAACAGACAAAAGCGAAACAAACAATAAATATGAATTTATCTAAACTAGCAAATAAAATAATAACATTAAAAAAGGTCAAGAGACGATGATGAAACGATATGATAAATTCGCTAGGCTAGCTAGCTAACCTTAGCTAGCTAGCTAGCAAATGAGTCTCTCAACTGTAATTTGATCCAAAAATCGTAAAAAGAAAATGTCTGACTATGTGTAAGTCAAACAGCGGAGTTCTAACATTTCGGATTCTCTTCTAACGGGAAAAGATTTGACAAATACACCGAAACCGCCAACTAGGCAGAGTCAACACAGCCTATATGAAGAACCGGAACTTGACGGTGCGCTGCCATTTGTGTCTCAGTGTGACTTCCGTTGAAAGGGAAATGTGCTGCTTTCAAATGTGTCCTACTTTCAAACGACACAGTCTGTTGAATCTCTTCAGTTTTTCAAATGCATGTACTGGATCTTTCAGTGTTCTACAAGAGATACCCATCCATTTTAAGATTCCTAGCTGGGGATAATTACACACTGACATCCAGGAATCTATGTTTCATTGCCTCCATGGCATCTCCTACATCTCCTACACGTGTACTACCATACCTGGTGTCATATATTCTCAGCAAGTCAAGCCATCTGGCTGATTTCCATACCTCACCTGTATGAGACCCCTGCCCACCTCTATGAGGCTCCAAAGCTTTGAGAAGTCAACACTTGTGTTCAAATATGTAGGGTTACATTTGACAAAATTATTATTTTTTCCTTGAGAGTAGGTCATTTACATAATGATTAGTGATGTAATTGTTTAGAAAAGACAGTCAAAGTGGGATGCACAACTCAAACCTAGAACACATTTAGGGTGCTTATTTACATTTACATTTATGCATTTAGCAGACGCTTTTATCCAAAGCGACTTCCAAGAGAGAGCATTACAAAAGAGCATAGGTCACTGATCATAACAACGAGATAGCCCCAAACATTGCAAGCAGCCAGTGTGCAAGTGTGTCTTGAGCCTTTTCTTGAAGGTGGGGAGACAGTCAGTGTCCCTGATGGAGGTGGGGAGTTGATTCCACCATTGGGGGGACCAATGGTGTATTTCCATGTCTTATCTGAACTCAATGTTTATAACCCAGCCAAGCCTGTTGTACACACCCATCATCTAGCCTTTGAAACGCAAATAGGTGGGGGAGGGCAATCACCAAGCTGTAGCACATGATCATTTGTTGTACAGAGAGCAACTGCTCATGAAGATAGACTCATCGTGGGACATACACTTAAAAGGTAAAGTGCCATATCACGTACACTGTTTTAGTTATGTCTTATTTACTCAATTGACTACGGAAGAAAATACACCTTGAAAAGTTAGTTTTTTGTTTTTCCCTGTGTTTACAAAAGACAGCATTTTTCACACAATCTCTTAAAAGCCTTTTTCAAAGGATGAACAGTGTGTATTTTTTCCTTTACAGTACACAGATCTTAAAACCAAACCTGTTGTAGTAACAGTGGTTTGCCACAGAAAAAAAGCTTAATGATTAATGTTGGTAGCTGTAAAGTGGGTACGAGTGATATTGGTTTTCCCTAAGCCGTCCGTCATTACTCTCTTGTTTTACCATGGGGTGAATACTGAATGTACATGGTACGAGGTGTACCAATGAAGATGGGAAAATGTGTCATGTCAATTGTAAACAATCAAACAGAGTGCACGGTGTCACCTGCATCTCAAGAGACGTTTCTAACATAGTCGTTTTTTATTTCTCTTAATAGAGTGCTATTGCTGACTCATTCAACATCATGGACAAACAGCCCCCTGGTTATCACATGGGTGTGGCCCCAGTAGGGGTTCCTCCTGGCCTGGAGTACCTCACACAGGTACTATAAGCCACAAAGTGTGAACAATTGTAACAGAGAATTATTCACGTATCACAGATATACATCCATGTTAGATTTCAAAAAGATTTATTTCGATCTTTAAGGTGGATCAAATCTTGGTGCATCAGAAGATTGAACTGCTAGAGGGTAAGAATGAATAATCCTGATGTCGTAACGTTACAGAGACAGATCACACAGAGGCGTTTCGATTTATTCTACTGTCCAGATACACGTGGTTTCTCACAGTTCCTTTTGCTTTCTAGCTCTCACTTCTTTTGAGACCAACAATCAATATGAAATCAAGAACAGCCTGGGACAGATTATCTACACCGCTAAGGAAGACAATGACTGTTGCACCCGGAACTGCTGTGGCACTCTTCGCAGATTTCAAATGAAAATCAAAGACCTTCATGATCAGGAAGTGATCCACATAGTGAGACCATTTCGCTGTGCCTCATGCTGGTTTCCTTGTTGTCAACAAGAGGTATTACAACTTCATCTACAAACAAACTGCCCACTGCCAACAGTGTAACAGGCTTAACGTAATGCAAGT
This sequence comes from Thaleichthys pacificus, assembly GCA_023658055.1. Classification (NCBI taxonomy): domain Eukaryota; kingdom Metazoa; phylum Chordata; class Actinopteri; order Osmeriformes; family Osmeridae; genus Thaleichthys; species Thaleichthys pacificus. The sequence goes on from CM042858.1 coordinate 10,045,261, forward strand.
ATACTGTCAAATCCCAAACCTGCTTGTTATGTCCTGAAGATGTGTAACTTTCCATGTGTGCTTCACATGACTTATTTCTTACTTATTAAATGTCAATTCAGATGGAGGTGCAGTCCCCTCCTGGTACAACTGTGGGCTACGTGGTTCAGGAGTGGCATCCTTTTATTCCCAAGTTTTCTATCCAAGGAGCATCCAAAGAGACCCTACTCAAGATTGAAGGTCCATTCTGTGCCTGCAAATGTTGTCAAGATGTTGTCTTTAAGGTATGATTTTGCATTTCTTAGTCCCCTGTGTACTCTATGTATGTGTGTGTGTGTTTGTGTGTGGGTGTATGGTATATGTATGGGTAGGTGAATGTATGGATGAATGGTAGCCCTGATTATTCCACTGTTTCTGGAAAGGTGATGGGGAAAGACGGAGACAATGTCATTGGACAAATCACTAAGCAGTGGAGTGGGATGGTGAAAGAGATGTTCACAGACACAGATAACTTTGGCATCCAATTCCCTATGGACCTGGATGTAAAGATAAAGGCTGTACTGTTGGGGGCTTGCTTCCTTATTGTGAGTATTATATCCAGTACTGATGAGTACTGAACTTAATAGTTTCTGTCTGAACAACATTCGACATTGTTTAAGTTTTTATTAATGATCATTTAATCTTTCAACAGGATTTCATGTTCTTTGAGAACGTTGGTGACTCTGGTCAGCGCTGCACCGTATTTGGTTGAGCAAGTGAAAGTGGCAAACTTGAATGTTCATTATTTTAACAGTCCACTATATAAATTTCAATGTATAATTGCACTGGCTGTGTCGGTAAGCTTGTATTAATTAATCACATGAAATAAACATGAATCTTATTTATTTTGTTATGGGTTGTCATTCATGTTGATGTTCACAATGTCACGAAGCCCACATTAGGTTTCTGTGTTTCATAGTCGCCAATATGAAGAATCTTACTGAAAAAAAATATATATATAATTCAGCTTCCTCCTTCCAAGGGTTCAATGTAGCGGCTATTAGGTGTTATCAATGAAGAACAACTTCAACATGTCTAAAAGCAACATAAACAAAGTAATGATACTTCCTCATAAACAAGCCTAGAATTATAACATCCCTAAACGAGCATCGGGTTATTCGAGTTGGAATATTTGAAATATATACAGTATGCATAATAATAAATCGATATATTAGGTAGCTATGAATATGTAAATGTCTGATACGATAGATACAACCTAGAGTTGAGTGAGGGCGGAAACGTTGGTTCAGTGACGTGTTGGAGAGCCAATGAAATGATACAATGGGCGGAGTCAACATTGAATGATAGTCGTCTTCTGCAATCAAAACTGTGCTTTTGAAACCACGTTGAGGTATATAAAACATTTTCGCGGCGCACTCGCCCTTTGTGATAATGTCGGCTGATTATGAAGAGAGGTAAAGTCCCCCTTCCGATTGTTTCTCATTCATAGCTAATCGCTGACCACATAGCTAGCTAATCGTTCCGAAATGTACCCTTTCTATTGCCCCCAGTGCAGCCATGTTACTGTTTATCACTTGCGATGGCATCTAGCTAACCCAGCCGAGCTTCGGTTGCGATGGTAGCAAAATGCGTCTTCTCCCATCAGGCTAACGCTTTGTGTGCATTCACGTTACCGTTTTTTGTCCATTCCAGTGCCGGTGATATGCTGGGGCCTAGTTCCTACCTGCTTGTAATTTGCAACGTCGTTATGATTAACGTCAGCTAGCTAGCTAGCCATGTATCTAGATACTAACGGCACTAGCTAGCTAGACTTCTTAACGTTTACTACTGTAACGATTTAGCGAAGCTTTAGCGCCGTAGTACAGTAGCATAGCTAGCATATGCTTATTTTCTACATTCTAGCGACCTGGGCCGATCATGCTAACTGCATTTGAGTATCGTCGAGATTTGCTTGCTTGCTAACGTTAGTTCCCTACCCAAGAAACGTCACCTTGCTTATATGGACGAATGTGTTCATTTGATACTGTAGCTGGACTCTTTTGAACGAGACTATTTAACTCTACATCCAGTTTTACGTTACCTATCCCTATTGATGTCGAGTGTTTGTGCCTCAACCAAGCGTCTGCGCTAACTAGCCATCATGGAAATGCGGACAGCCCAATGAACGTACTGTATTCTGGCCCAGAGGCAAATGGTTGAAAAGGCAGACATCGTTGTAGGCACAAGGCAGATGACTAGCTAATGACGTTATTTCATTCGTATGCCAGTAAAGGGTCAGGGTCGTCATTTCTCCTGGCGTGCTGTAACATCACCACGAATATTGAGCAAAACCGTTGTAGCTTGGTTCTACTGTTGCAGCTCCATGTTTTTGCGCAATGGTTATTAATTTGCAGCTAGCTCACCGTGGAAGTAGTTTACTACATCTGTTCCAGCTATTTGATTTAATGACATGTAGTGACGTCCCTTCAGATCCAGAGACAATGGCCCGGAGGGGATGGAGCCCGATGGAATCATTGAGGTGAGTTCATCAGTCACCAGTTGTTGCTATTCAGTCAGTGCACTTGATACAACACACTACTTTTGAACTTGACCTGGAATTGTGCCACTTAACAATGGCGTATTATGGAAAGCGCCCTGATGCCTGTTCCTGGGAAGTTCTGTTTTTGGTTGCTGATCAACATGTTTCAACAGAGCAACTGGAATGAGATCGTGGACAGCTTTGATGAGATGAGCCTGCGTGAGACTCTTCTCAGAGGGATTTATGCCTATGGTTTTGAGAAGCCCTCCGCCATTCAGCAGAGGGCCATCCTCCCTTGCATCAAGGGTGGGTAGAAAACCTCACTTTCAAGCTACCTCTTTAATACTAAACTCTTGGAATTTCCTAGCTATGTACTCTTGGATACCAATTTTAACATCCTTCCCTCCCCTCGTTCTTTCTAGGTTATGATGTCATTGCACAGGCTCAGTCCGGTACAGGGAAGACCGCTACGTTTGCCATCTCCATCCTGCAGCAGATTGATGTTGAGGCGAAGTCGACTCAGGCCCTGGTCCTCGCCCCCACCCGGGAGCTGGCTCAGCAAGTAGGTCGTTCTCAACACGACTGATGATGATGATATATCATATTTATAGTGCGACATCAGGGTGCTGAACACGTGTTAACCCCTTGCCGCCTCGCTGCTCGCCCCACAGATCCAGAAGGTGATCCTGGCCCTGGGTGACTACATGGGCGCCTCATGCCATGCCTGTATCGGCGGCACCAACGTCCGCAACGAGGTGACCAAGCTCCAGGCCGAGGCCCCTCATATAGTGGTGGGCACCCCTGGCCGCGTGTTTGACATGTTGAACCGCAAGTTCCTCGGTGAGTGACACACCATATTTGCTTTTATTTTTGAGTTAGATTACAGACGATCAAATATATGTACGTGTATATTTGATCAAGTTTTAGCTATGCACTTCTGATCCTTGATTTTCTGCTGTGCCTTCTAAATTTGCTTTGGATAAGTGTCTGCCAAACGAACAACATAAGCGACATTAATTCAATAAAAAATAATTAATATAAATGTAACGTTTTACTTCAGCCTCCAAGAACATCAAGATGTTTGTCCTTGACGAGGCTGATGAGATGTTGAGCAGAGGTTTCAAGGATCAGATCTATGAGATCTTCCAGAAGCTCGACACCAGCACGCAGGTGAGAAGGTGATGGAGGGACTGGGGTAGAACGAATGGAAAGGAACTTATTTTGTAGGTCATAGTCTGACAGACAAACTAGCTGTTTCTGTTGGCAAAGGCAGTACTGCATGTCGTTTTGAGTCATCTTAAACATTGATTATCCAGTTGGATACTGTAGTAGTCTACTCTTGTGTGAACGTGCACTTGTAGGATGTTAGTAGTATACAGATGCTAAATAATTTTCTTTTAACATTACATAGAGTATTCCCTTGAGTGTATATGGTTTTAGTGAGCTTATCGTTTTACCCCTGTCCTTGATCTGTGCTGTGTAATTGTAAACCAATTGTATCCATTTCGGTGCAAAGTCTTCCTGGTTGGGAGTTTGTGTCCTCATGCGAGAGCTGCTTGCTGACTGTGCTTCTCCCGGGCGCTGTGACACCAGGTGGTGCTCCTGTCGGCTACCATGCCCCAGGATGTGCTGGAGGTCACCAAGAAGTTCATGCGTGACCCCATCCGCATCCTGGTGAAGAAGGAGGAGCTGACCCTGGAGGGAATCCGGCAGTTCTACATCAACGTTGAGAAAGAGGTAGTACCTGAGATGTTTACAACGGGAGTTGTCCGACGTTGGGTGGGACTGAATGGAAGGGCTGGAATCCAGCACCACTGGTTTAACCCTTGTGTTATCTTCGGGTCATTGTGACCCCCCCCCCCCCCCCTGTGTTGTGACAACTTTACCTCATACAAAAATAAAGTGAAGCATTTTCTTTTTCTTTTAAAAGAAAATGCTTTTTATTTGTTTGTATTGGGTAAAGTTGTCGCAGCACAACGATGGGTCGTTGTGACCCGAAGGCAGCACAAGGGTTAAATGTACATGCTTGAGCGGTGTAGACTTGGATTTTTTTTCATGGTTGTTGTCACACTTGGGAGTGCATCTTCAAATCTAAATCCCAGATGCCTCTTGCTTCTGTGAAACGAGGAACAGGAGTTTGAATTGTTTGGCCCAGAAACCAACAGCTGTTTTCTCTGACTGGGCAGTCCCCTTTCACAGCTTTTTAACAGAAAGAAGATCCATCTCATGATAGAGTTCTGTGTGTGCATGCAGGTGACTCATCTCACCTTGGTGTCATGTTGTGTCATCAGGAGTGGAAGCTGGACACCCTGTGTGACCTGTACGAGACCCTGACCATCACTCAGGCTGTCATCTTCATCAACACCCGTAGAAAGGTGGACTGGCTGACCGAGAAGATGCAATCCAGGGACTTCACCGTCTCTGCCTTGGTGAGAGCCCCTGTCTAGTGGGACGGGGAGAGCCTGGGCCCCTGTTTAGTACTCTGGGGTTCAGTGGGAGGTTAGGGGGTCCAAAGGGCAACTATTTGCTAGAATTACAGCATGTTCTCATCCTTGTGAGTTCGTGTGCCTGTCCTTCAGCACGGTGACATGGACCAGAAGGAAAGGGACCTGATCATGAGGGAGTTCCGTTCAGGGTCCAGTCGGGTCCTCATCACCACAGATCTGCTGGTGAGTGCAGATGCAGCATCATATCCTGATTCACTTACCTGGTCAGGATTCAATCTGCTGTTGAGTGGAGATGGATCACTGTAGCCTGATTCACTTGAGTCAGGTTGGATATGACTCTGATTCACTGATGCGACATTTGAAACCACCTTCATGGGTTAAGTCTGATTCCTGGTCTTGTGATGTCAGTCTGAACAATCAGATTCCAATTTATGTGCCCAGTTCATTTGCATGGTCATGTCGGTTTAAGACAGAAATATGTCATAATATTATATATAATATTTAGGATATTATTACAGTTAACTATGTGAGTAGAATTGCTAAACATGTCTTGGTGTTTTCCCACCTCTCCTTCAGGCCCGAGGAATAGATGTCCAACAAGTGTCTTTGGTGATCAACTATGACCTCCCCACCAACCGCGAGAACTACATCCACAGGTTCGAGCCTCACCTGAATCCTGAAGTCCCCATCCCTCACCACACAACGCATTCACCTCGATCTGCAGTCAAACCGCTGAGCTATAACTGTCGACTTAAACTTACTGCAGTTGGGTGGCGTCTTTGGGAACCCATCTCATTGTTGTTTTGTTGTCCGTAGGATTGGCAGAGGAGGCCGTTTTGGCAGGAAGGGCGTGGCCATCAACATGGTAACCGAGGACGACAAGAGAACTCTCCGTGATATCGAGACCTTCTACAACACCACGGTGGAGGAGATGCCCCTGAACGTGGCCGACCTCATCTAAAGAGCCCTCTCTGAGGTCTTCTAAAGAGCCCTCTCTGAGGTCTTCTAAAGAGCCCTCTGAGGTCTTCTAAAGAGCCCTCTGAGGTCTTCTAAAGAGCCCTCTGAGGTCTTCTAAAGAGCCCTCTGAGGTCTTCTATACCCCCCCCACCCTACCCCCGTCGTAGCCCTCTATCTTCATTCTAGACAAACTTCTTCAACCACTCCATGTATCCCAATTTTGCACTCTTAAATGGGGCAGGGGAACCCCTCGTTTCCCTCCTCTTCCATGCCCTGTGCTGTCCCTCAGGCCTCATCCGTATTGATAGGGCTACAGGAAAGGGAACCATGGGAACCATCCCTCGAGTCCTCCCCTTTCCCGCCTTGCTTAATAAAAAGAATGTCATGTATGTTTACTCAAGGACAAACTCATTCTTTTCTCCAGCCGTGTTCTTTAAAAAAAAACAAAAAAAAACAGGCTTTTGAGTCCTCACAGTGACTGCTATGTTACTGTAGCTGCTTCTGCCCCTGAACCATCTCATACACTATGATACACGTGCTGCAGGAATGTTTTTAAGGTTGACGTGGTGTTCTCGTCTTCATTCAAGTGGTCGTACAGTATTAAAACTAATGTGAACTATGTGAAAGAAATCCTAGATTCAAATTTCGAGGTCATCATTCTGTACTCGATATTCACACCTGTAGGGAGACTGACACACAGCAGTGGGTATTGGGAGTTTTGCTTTGGGTGCAAAGATATTCGATTGGACTCTCCAACAGCTCCATTCGTATCATTCTGGTCAAATCATTTTATTTATTTTCCACCCTTTTTATTGACATCTTGGTTTCATTTTACAACTTGAGGGAGGGGGGATGACTTCAATAAAGTTACCAAATAAATCATGCATTTGTGTCTTTCTGATCTTGTGAACTTGTCTGCCTCACAACTTCTTGGTTCCTACTGGTCAGCAGTCTGGTGGTGTGTTGGCATGTGGATCATTTGATGTGCCATTTCTAATTAATTTCACAAGGTTAGAAGGGTTTGTCTACATTTGGTTCAGTTTAGAATGGAATCTAACGGGACGGTTGGAGTGCCACACCCAAGTGGCCTCGTCTGATGTCAATATTAAGAGTTGAGATCATAGACGGATTCTAAATGAGGAATGTAGATAAACAATCTTTGAAGAGACACGCAAGACGGTTAAATATAATTGTGGCTCATGAAAATGGAAAAGGCTGTTGTATTTCTGTGGACTGTTAACATCTCTGGTTGGTTGTGACTTCACCACAAGATGGAGTCATTTCCACCCTAGTTTGACTGGATTAACAGCAGTACTTCTCGCTTCCACATCACAACACTCATTATACAGAAAGTTTTCTTGTACAGATAGGCCTTACTTTGAACTTAAATCGTTATCAAGTCATAGGGAACATTTGTTTTGAAATCACTTTTGAAACCTGTTCCAGTCCAGTCTTTGTTTCTAGTCCTACCATTGCCACTTCAGGAAGAGATGGAGTAATAAATCTAATTTTACATGCTCTTTTATTTATTTTTCAAGGGACTACATTTTTAACTTTTTTTATGCAGTAATGTGTTGTTTTCTTCAACTTTGACAGTCACTAAGTAATAGAAAAGTAAAGTCAAGCAAACAGCTCAGATTCTAGAATATATTCTCACATGTTTATATAATAGACCAAATCAGTCTAGACCTGAGGAGAGCTCTCTCTGCTCTGCAAGTCTTGTGCAGTCTTTCTCCATCCCTTTGCTGGGTGGAAATCCACTAGTCAGTAATCACCCAACTCACCCTCCAACACATTAACTGAATACAGTTCACCGTCGCCCTGCATGCTGTCGTGCTTGCCGGTTTTAATTGCTTTCCCCGGGCCTGTGAACTCACACCAACCTAAGCTCAGCTATATGTCGTCCTCGTCAGTGTAGGTGGCCGTTTCTGCTGGTGGGGTTTTTGCACCCTCCACTGCGGGCCGTCCAACTGCCTCCCCCAACCCCCCGCCGGCGTGGCGATTGTTGCCAGGGCAATAGTGAGTGCAGGGGGCTGGTGGAGGACTGCCTGGGTTGCTCTGCCCCTGTGATGGATAGCCAGGCCCCATTTACATGAGAAGAGCAGGGGAACGGGGATGAATAGAGGGACTTTCAATCTGCTTGTCTCCGAGGACTTTCTCCACGACCAACCCCCCCCCCCCCCCCCATCTTTTCTTTGTGCGACCCTCCTCCGTTTCTTCACCGCGCCTTTTCTTCTCTTGAACCCCCTCACTTCATTTTCTTTTGCCTCATTGCCTCGGATCTGTCTTGCCCAGTTCTTATGTTTATAATGCTGCCTCTTTCAAACCCACTCACTCTGTGGGGTTGTATTTGCCTACTTTAAGTTTGATTTGATTGTCACCCCAACACCAGTAGACATAAATATGTTTCCTCTCTGTTCTCTCCTCATCTTCACAATAAGGACATGGCTGACACAATGGAACAGGCGCACTCCATACGTACACAAAACTGAACTAAACTGGATAATAGGTGTATTATTCCAGCCTGGGCACATTCATTAGGTCTGATATTTAGACTGTGACAGACATCTTAGCCTTAAGTCTTCTAGAAGACATGGGGGTTATTGTACTGAACAGCAGATTTTCTGGCACTAAACCCCCCTAAAAGGCACTGTGCAGAAGATTTGATGCACATTAACATACTTGTTCAAGCAGGGATGAACAAACCATCGGGTAGATTCAGCTGATGGATGTCTATGGGTGCACACTTACTCACAATGGAGGTGTAAAGTGAGGACTATAGAAACTAACAGTGGTCTAGTTGGGGGATTATCTGTGCCCATCAGGTCCCCTCTGGAGCCTTGACACACAGGTACTCTGGATGGAGTAGCTAGAGTTGATGCTATCAACAACAGTTTTTTTATGCCTTGTTTATCATGTAGGAGTTGTTTTCCCCCGTAATTCAATATACAGCCAATTTATAACAATATATATATTTTTTACTTCACTTCAGAAATCCAAGACTCCAAAACAAGTCTTGATTTAGCCAATAACAGATCAACAGCTGAGAAAATACGGTTTATAAATTGGGACTTAAAAGTTGTGTTGAGGCAGGTTCCCCTCCCTCTGTCAGCCCTCCTCCATTCACTCAAGTGCATTCCAAATTCACCGCACCCCTTCCTTAGTGATGTAAATGAGCAAGGTGGAGGAGAGGAGTTAGGGCCAAGCAGGGAGAACAAGCTCTGTTTCCTCACTATCCTGAGCAGCACACTGGAAGACACTTCTCCTTCTACTGCAGACCGCTAAAACAGCTTCATAATGAGTTTGTTTTGAGATTTTCACATTTAAATTCTTTAAAACAGGCGTATTTTTTCCCCTTTACAGCTTAACTTCGTTATTTTCCGTGAGCTTTGAAGGGGCAAAACTTTTTTGACAGTGTAAAGGAATACTGTCTGAAAAAGCCTGCCGCTCCGAATTGCGCGAGTGCGGAACTGCGTTTACTTTTCAGTTAACTTTCTAGTGATAGTGACAACATGTACAACATGCTGGAGCACCAAATGAAATCGTCAATCCAGACGCACCAGCCAGGACCTGGGATGATCCCTGGCAACGGGCCAGGTGTGGGCGGCGCACACACAGGTAGCAAGACCACAGCCTGCCAGCCTGGCGCCGACCCCATGGACAAGGTCAAACGGCCCATGAACGCCTTCATGGTCTGGTCCCGAGGCCAGCGGAGAAAAATGGCTCAGGAGAATCCCAAAATGCACAACTCTGAGATCAGCAAGCGCCTGGGCGCCGACTGGAAGCAGCTGACGGACGCGGAGAAGAGACCCTTCATCGACGAGGCCAAGAGGCTGCGAGCCCAGCACATGAAGGAGTACCCCGACTACAAGTACAAGCCCCGCCGCAAGACCAAGCCCATGCTGAAGAAGGACAACCTGGTCAACAACTACATGAGTCCTGGCATGCTGAGCGCCCCCACAGCTCAGGGGCCCGGGTCCAACCAACGGATGGACAGCTACGGCTGGGGCCCGGCGGGGGGGTACACCGGGATGCAAAACGAAGCGCTCAGCTACACCCAGCAGCTGCACCGCTACGACCTGTCAGCACTGCCGTACCCCTCGGGCATGGCCTCAGCTCAGGCCTACATGAACGGAGCCAACTCATACAGGTGAGACTGGAGTTACGTTACCTCTTAGGAGCCGGTGGGAACACACGTACCGGGTGGCATTCTGGCCGTGATTCACTGCAGGCTCCTCAACCAGGGTGGAGACCAGAATAGTTTCAAATGTTCCACATTCAACAGTTGTTGTAGATGAGTAAATAAGAAGAGAAGTTTTTTGAGGCTAGTGCCGTCTCGTTCACGCTCTCGGGTTTATATCATGCGTATTCTTTCTGAACTCAGGGTGACGAGGTTTGTCTTTGTCAACAGCTCAGGAAGGCCCTGCTAAACTGTAACATGTTGTAACTTCTCCACCAGCACACAAACCACTGAAACCGTTATCCACTACATAGTCAAACATAAACACAAGATAAACAGATCTTGTCAGGGTTTTTTTAATTTTTAGGCATGACTATTATTACTCCTCACTGTTACAATCTGTAAAGCAGTAAGTTTTATAGGTCAATCATGGTGTATAATGCTGAATGCCCTTTCCTCCCTCCTCTCCCTCCCCTCCCCCTCCCTCTCCTCCCCCACCCTCCTCCAGCCCCATGTCCTACAGCAGCAGTCCCCAGCAGCCCAGCCCGGTGATGAAGCCAGACAGCATGGCCCACTCCCCTACAGGCAGCCATCCCCACGCCCACCAGAGAGGCCTGCAGGGGGACCTGAGGGACATGATCAGCATGTACATGCCACCCGGAGAGTCCACAGACCCCAACGGTCAGAGAGGCTACTCAAACATCCCCCAGCATTACCTCGGAGGCTCGGTACCTCTAACTCACATCTGAGAGGCCGGACTCGGACCTTGGAGGTTCTAGGAAAACTTTCACGCTAATTTTCAGTCTTTAGCACTGGCCTGGGATTGGCTGTGAGCCATCTGGCAGGGTTTCACCAAGAGGCCGAAGAGAGAGAGAGAGAGAGAGAGAGAGAGAGAGAGAGAGAGAGAGAGAGAAAACGACGACCCCTCACCAAATGAAGGATGGGATGGTGAATGTTTTCATGACGAATAAACCTATTTTTATGTTTCGCTCAGTGTCGGAGGATATCCTCTTGACTGATAAAGGGCAAAAGGACAAATTAACGCCAAGCAGAGAATCCACAAAGAGGCCCTGTTTGGGTAAACATTTCTAACAGCCTGGGCTCACTGGAGACTGGTCCAACCTGCCATGTCTGAACTGGCAGAGACATTGACAATCCCAAGTGTTGCACTGAAATGTCTTTGCAAAAAAAATAGTAAATTGCCCCAAAATGGGTCTATACTTGGTGTAATTTATATTAAACAACAGCTGAATACAGTTCTGTTTCCAAATGATTATGAACTTTTGTTTGTTTGGTGATTTTATACATGTTTAGCTTTAGTTCAATACTTTGTCAAATATAGCCCAGGCTATTGTAAAATAAAACAAATGTCTTTTTTTTTCTTCCAATACCCCCTTACACTAAGGGCATTGCTGTATGAAGTAACATGATGTCACTGGTGTAATAAATACATAAAATTATTTCATTTGAATTACTTTACTGCCACACCACTTGCCGATTGGGTCTGTATTCAAAACCATCCAGGCCTTAGTACTATTAAAGAAGCGATGGAGAAAATGAACCAGCTGAAATAATATCAACCTGTTATATAAGCCTTGTTCAAAATAAATCCGGTATTACTAAGATAGTGGAGTTTTAAGCTATTAGTGTTTCTCCAACAACTGAGAGGCTCCTGGGTGACAGTAAACAGTCATAACAGCAGCTTAAACTAAGGAGAACTACTTAGCACTGCTACATACTGGAGCTTTTCCACAAGCTGGGGGTATACAGAGTACAGCCAGAGGAATCATGAACAAGGTACTTTAAATATCTCACTTTCCCACTTCTACCCGCTCTTTTCCCTCTCTGCCCGCGGACACAATAGACAAGTGGCTGTCCAGACCATAATTACCCGTTTCGGAAAACTCATTGTTGGATGTCTTTGAGCATGCAGGTGCACACAGTAAAACTCTGGTTCTCAGCGTTTCTGACGGACGCCTTTGTCCTCCTCTCTCTGGATATCCCATGGGGCAGAAAATTAGCATTGCATTGAGGGCCTCGTCTTTCTTATCCTATAGTCCGAGCTTAACCCTTTCACTGCTCCCCGCCATTCTCATGCTAATGCGAAGGCCTTGCCAGCACTGCCTGGTTTGTCCCGGGAATGTGGCAGAGCAACCAATGATGTGAGTGCATCTATATACAGACACTAGGGTTGTTATAAACCTTTAACCAAGAAGCACAACATGACAATAACGACAATAAAAAAATACATTTGTAAATAAAAAGTCAGCAACACTACAAGAAATTGTTATATAGTAAAAGGGTATTTGAAAAATAAGAAGTTTATGCATTACAATTTTTTTTAGGTTATTGACAGGTTTTCTACATAGTGTCAGGAGAGGAAATTAAATTAACAGCCAAGAAAGTCCTACAACTTCTACTGACATGGTGGGGACAACATGAGGTCTGTTGTGGCGGTTTGATGCGAGAAGGCGGGCAGCCCAGACTGGAAGCTACGCCTCACTGCCATGTGACAAGAGGGGGCTGGCTGGGCAGCATATTTGATCCCAGCTGTAAACAGTCACCCATGACTGGGGCAGTTTTCTGTCACGGTTGACAAGATGGAAGCCGTTTGACTGTGTGTGTGGCACTGGGGAGGTGTGATGAGGAGATAGGAGGGAGGTGTTTTGTCTGGAACAATCTCTACTACTACTGCTGCCAACTAAAGCTTATCTCATGTAGATAGTGTGATCTTGGATTGGAGCAATAGCTTTAGTCCAAGTGATCCAGACCTTAGACTGGTTAACGTGGTGCGTGTGTGTGTGTAACTTGGCATGACTTGTCGATACAGTTCCAACCCTTACATTATAAAAGTCAACAACATGGACGACACAAACTTTTTAACACATAACACACTCTACACAGCAGCATCTCCACCTTACTCTGCGCCTGAGCGAATGGTGTGTGTGTGGGGACTGCCTGCCCCCTTTTACAGCTCTTTGTCTCCTCATACAACACAGGCCCTACAAAATCTAGGTCAAGAAGACAACTACACACACACACAACTCTGAAAGACACATTTGGGTCTCATTCAGACTCTTGTTGACCAATTCCGTTTGTAAACTGGCTCAGTTTATTTGGCTATGTCGTTTTATATAGTTAAATCTTGAGTTCTGAAGACTTCAGACACTACAAAAGAACATTCCTCACAGAAAACATCCCTTCAAATTAGGACATTGACTCAAGTCACAAACAGTGAAACTTGTCTTTAGATGAGTTATTCAGGTTCCCCAGATTGCCTCCCACACAGACAGAGATGAAGAGATATATGGCAGGGGTGTGTATGGGTGGATAAGGCTCTACATCTGCCTGGGATACATGATGTATGGTATCTGTCAGAACTTGACCTCCAATAATAACGACCACATTGGACAACATATAGCAACACATGCATACAAAAGAATGACTTAAAGTACCGGGTTTCATTTCTCATCTGAGTGCTGGTGTCAGCTGAGGTCTACTCCTCCTTCTTCTTCACACTGAAGGTCCGGCTCCTGTAATACCAGATCTGAGCCAGCAGGAGGCAGCAGAGGCAGGAAGCCACAGCATGACTCAGAGTAGAGAGAGACTGGCCTGTCTCCTAAAGCCCAGAGCAACAGGAACAGAAGAACAGCGGGGTTACACATTCTTACTTTTGTTGTTGTTAAAATGTTCCGTATGTGCAGGTTAAACATGATAACGATGACTTTTTAGCTTGTCGTGTGTGAGTGTTTGTCTGTTTTGGATCAAAGCTTCTGCTAAATGACTAAATTGTATAGGAAACTGTAAGTGAGTGGGTTTAAGTGTTCAGGCACCATACCTGCAGGGAGGTGAAAATGAGAGAAAGGGAGCCAGCGAACCCCAGACACACAGCCAGACCAGACAGCTGACCTGTGGTCCCACTGCAGTAGTTAGTCCACGCCTGAACTGCCTGGACACACAAGCCACCACACAGCAACAGTCAGACCCTCATTCATTTACATCTAGTCATTTTAGCAGACCCTCTCATCCAGAGCGACTTACAGTAAGTACAGGGACATTCCCCCCGAGGCAAGTAGGATGAAGTGCCTTGCCCAAGGACACAACGTCATTTTGGCATGGCCGGGAATCGAACTGGCAACCTTCAGATTACTAGCCCGATTCCCTAACCGCTCAGCCACCTGACTCTCATTCCAACCACACGAGCCGAGTCACTTTAGGGAGTGGTACGCCATCACCGTTTTAAAGAGACTCAGGTGTCAAAAGGTACCTTGCTTGCAACCACAGCTCCTATGACGGAGGACTGCATCCCAGAGAGGATGGAGGGAGGGGTCAGCGAGGATGCCAGCAGGAACACCGCCCCACAGTAGGCCACCACCACCAACAGCCCTACCACACACACAGGCAACACAACACAGCTGACAGCAACTTCAATATCTCTGAACAACTTTGGATCCTTGAATCCTCACTTTCACTGATCCCTATGTACTTCTACATGTACTATTAGTGCATCGCTTCGGATAAGATGTAGCGTCAGCTATATGCTTGAACTGTAAACAGAATGAAGGTTTGGTTTGGGTAGTTTATGCATGTCCTAAGCTCGCACCTTTGGCAGTGTCCCCACGGTAGCGCAGGAGCAGGAAGACCAGAGACAGGGTCTGGAGAAGGGTGAACACTCTCTCACTCCAGGCGCTGAACAAACATGGAGAGCACACAAGCAAAAAAGGCATACAGTTAACATTTTATAGTATGAATATGTTATATTACATATATTAGATGTTAGCCTTGTGATATCTGTTGCCCTGCCCGTGAGGTGTTCATGTTTCAGGCTGCATATTTTGTACCTGATGGGGAAGTTGTTAGCCATGCAGTAAACCACAGGCTCCGTTAAAGCATACAGCTGGAGAAGAAGCGAGGTGAGGCTGAGGCCCTCGGCATTCCCGGCCTTCCACACCGTCCACACCTGCGGTATCTGTGCTGAAGGGGTATGGGGGATCACAGACAGGCGGGGCTTGAACGAGAAAGCCAACCAGAAAGAGCAGAACCTTAAAGTGTTTAGTTTTTTTACCTAGCACGACGCCAAGCAGAATCCATACTCCTGCAAACTTGCTCAATACGATCTTCAGACACGGAACTGGTTAGACAAAACACATAATATTCCACAACACGAAGAAAACAAATTGTAAAGGGTCATGGAAAGTTTTATATCCGTATTTGGCAAACAAAACGATGTATTTCGCAAAACAAAATGTAGCCAGATTCATAAGTAAAGGTTTAGAACCTCCAACACTTCTGTAAAGACAGCGAATTAGTGGAATTCATGTTAATGTTCGTCGTGATGGTATATAATGCATTGCTCACCGTGCATAAAGTTTATGTCGACAAAAAACCTGTCATAGCATTTCTCTGGCATTAAGTAAGTTAATAAAAACTGTTTGGTAGGTGACAGCGTTTCAACGCCCGACGTGGCCATCTTTCGAACTGTGCGTTCAGGAATGTTGACCCACTAATATTGTGGAAACACATTCTCCAGATCCTGATGTCAGGAAAATGACTCACGTGAGTATAATCAAATATTCTCATACGGAATCGATATCTCTCTGCACTCAACATCAAATATTTGTTTTCTTCGATTCAACATACGATGTCCAACTCACCTGCATTCACTGAGATATTTTAAGTCTAGTGAATGTATATGATGCTGACAGTTTTAAAGTACATATTTACCTGCAACCTCTCACTGTATCCTAGAAATCTTAAAGGTCTGTGTTGTTATTTTGTGGGGTTATGGGTAGCCTTTCTATATGCTCTCTATACTTTTTTGTTGTTGTCTGGTATTTTCACTGAACCAGTGACTCTTATTAGAGAAGTACAAGAGGAAGAAGATAATAACTGATGTTTTTTTTTATTGTGGTGTAGCAGCTCTGTTAAAACTACTGATTAAACACATGACACAGATAAGGTCTTTAAATGCAAGGTGATTTATTGCTAAACTCAAATCAGGAACTTATTAGTTAATAAATAGTCCGTTTATAAATATTAGTTAATACATAGTCCGTTTATAAATATTAGTTAATAAATAGTCCGTTTATCTGGAACTAAGCATTTCCTGCGAGACACTCAAAATGGTACACTTTATAAATAACATTCCAATCCTGAGGCTCATGAAGGTTGGTGCCCAGTCTCTCATCAATGTTTTACAGCCGGGACTGTGTCATTAGGGTTATCTGTGTTTTAACGCCCTGTCTGTTTGTTTTATCAATGTTTGTACTGTTTATGTGGATGAGTCAGAGCCCCTTTTACAACTGTGCTTCTGGTCCAGAGTTCAAGATCACAGCCGAGTACAATGTAAATAACCATGGGTTACACCCACATGCACTGGAGCCTTAAGTATAGAGAGCATATTTCACCAAAATAAGTGTTTTTGTGGAAGAATAAAGAAAAGGACTGCAGTATCTCTATCTTTCCTTCCGTTGCTGTAACACCCAAATTTCCCTTCCTGGCGACAAATAAAGTGCTGTCTCATCAAAACAAAGCACCCAGATCTTCATAGAACTGATTGCGTTGTGTTCAGGGGGGTTCCTTGGTTGCTTTGTACATGCATGTTGACTGGTGTTTGTTCAAAATAATTCACACAGAAACGTAATTTGTTGGGGGATGAGAGAACAGGGATGGTACAACAGCACAAGTGTTTTTTTCCTCAGTTTGTAATCACCTCACGACAGGTTGTTAACCAAGATAACACATGGACTTCCTCCTCTCTCTTTATGTGTGTTATCATAGCTGGCTACTATGACAACACCAAGTGTGTTTGCCACTGACCGTCACTGACCGGAATGAACAGATGCAAATATGGGTCTAGCTTCCACTCCCAGCACCTCACACCGCTCAGGCTTAACCTGCCCTCCCTCTTAAGTGTTCAGGGCGTGCCTGAACACACACACAAGAAGAAAACTGTGACCGTACTGTCACCAGTCCTTCCTATCTAATCTAGTGTACCACATCGGAAGCTTTGTCTGATCAGTCTACCTTTGTGTGGAACAACCAAGGCACCACCTCTGGACCCCGTAGACCTTTCCAGACAGGAAGAGACAGCATGTGCACGGGAAAGTGCTCCAAATTCATCGGGGTGGCCCTGTACCCCCTGGCTCTCATCTCCATCATCTGTAACATCATCCTGTTCTTCCCAGGTTGGGAGGTGAACTATGCCAGAGATGGATACATAACCGAGGAGGTGAAGTACATGGGGGGGCTCATCGGAGGGGGCGTCATGGTAAGTCAAATACCCATCGACTGTGCTGTCTGAATGATGAAGATAGATATGTGTTGTTTATAATGATGATAATAATGACAACATATATATATATATATATATATATATATATATATATATATATATATAAAGCAGCCTACTGCTGCATATGAAACACCCAACTAATGTTTTTGTAAAAACAATTATATGCTTGTCAAATATTGTCGTTAATCTGTATGTTATGTGGTGCCTATACCTGTTCACCCATCATCACCAGGTACTGGTCCCAGCTATTCACATCCATTTGACTGGGAAAGAAGGTTGCTGTGCCAATCGCTGTGGGGTGAGTCTTCTTTTACGTGGAAAAAAGGAGTGTGTCTGTTTACAGTGCAGAAAGAAAGAAAGAAAAGATAGAGAGAATGAGCGAGTGTGGGTACATCTTCTCATGCCTTTTATGAGAGGTCATCTTTGTGTCCTGATAGTAGTTTTGAATATTGTGAACTGCACTTTATCTTAGTAGCTTTAGACAGATCTAGCCAAGATGGCATGCTCCATACTTTAACCAAAGCCCAAATAACTGATTTTACCATTTGCATGTTCAGCAAACACTGTGATCCAAAGGGACATACAAATAGTGTGTTTAGAAAGTACAGAAGGCAAACAGGGATCAGAAGTGCGTTCTAAAAGTATTTCGGGGGTCAGGGAACACTGTATATTTACAAGACACTGTGCAAAGTGACCATATCTCAGCTACTTGGCACTGTGCGGAGAAACACACATGGACAGAACCTGGTCATAGATTTCCTGGTCTGACGAATGCCTTGCTGGTGATTCATTTGTTTGCACTGCTATTGTCTTCCATTCCGAAGCCTCAATGTTCACACACCCTTATGGGGCCTTGCTGTGCGTCTACAGATGTTTCTGTCCATTGCCTTTGCTGCTGTTGGCGTTGCTGGAGCTCTTTACAGCTTCTGTGTGGCTATGGTAGGCCTCATTAACGGGCCCTACTGTAAAGTACTGCTAGTTTGGACCACACCCTTCAAAGACTTGTGAGTTGATTCTTAAAGTGGTCTCTGTATTTACCAAACACATCCCAGCTACCAGGCATTGTACATCAAAAACAATATCTCTCCTACGGTGCGACAATACCATCTCAACTACAGTATTACATAGCACAGTGGCAACAAAAACAACATCAGAGAGATGATCGGCAAACCCCTCTGATTTCTCCCTCCGCCAGAGAGGACAGTTACCTGAACAACCAAAACCTGTGGTCCTTGTGCACGGAACCCAAGAACGTGGTGGAGTTTAACGTGGGTTTGTTCTCCACGCTGCTGGTGGCCAGCGTGCTCCAGCTGGTTCTGTGTGCCTTCCAGATGATCAACGGCCTGTTCGGCTGCTTGTGTGGAACCTGCAAGTCCAAGGAGGTAACACTGCTACTACATTTACATTACATTTAGTCATTTAGCAGACGCTCTTATCCAGAGCGACTTGCAGTAAGTACAGGGACATTCCCCCCGAGGCAAGTAGGGTGAAGTGCCTTGCCCAAGGACACAACGTCATTTGGTTGGCATAGCCGGGAATCGAACTAGCAACCTTCTGATGACTAGCCCGATTCCCTAACCACTCAGCCATCTGACTCCCTACTCATACTACTACTACTAATAATGCATTTTATTTATTGAATGTTTTCGAAATGCCCCATTTGCACGTTGCTTTGAATAAAAGCGCCTGCCAAATGAATAAAATATAAAGACATTATTAATGCACCCTTCATTGTGGGTTAGAGGATAGGATAGGTAGCCTACTATATTTACATTTGATCCATTTAGCTTTATCCAAAGCGATGTATGAAGACTGAGTGTATCACACCTGTTAAACCTCCACTCATTCCTCCTGGTATCAGAGGGACATGCATTGTTAATGATAACTGTTCTTGTTCCTGCAGACTTACTAAACTAGCATGCAGTGGCTTCATAGCTCATTCACACTCCAGCCTACACCCATGATGATGCCAATGATCAGCTGACTGGCGCCCTCTGGTGGTTGAAGTGTTTCCCCCCACCTGTACATGACATAAACATCTATCAACCATTAACCAATCACAGTTCTTGATTATACAGCAGCTGCTTCCTATACTTTTTTATAAAGCTCCAATTTTACTTTTATATTTCATAAAATTGTATTCCAGATGTGTTTTTGGATTGTTATTGTCATACTCTTTAGTAAATGAAACACATTTGTCCTCCAGTTATATTTTATTGTAGCTCATACATAACAGTACAAAACTCTTGCATCTGATTTAAGATATATTTTTGATTTGTTATAAACGTTTTCGTTATAAACATAGCTGAACGTTAGGAGATTTAAAAAAATACTAAATTGTTTGAAATGGAATGTCTGTCTCTTAAGACAGTTTGTGCAAAGTTCTTCAAATAAAATGGATTCAGAGATGAAAAGGCAAAAAATAATAGTTTAAAAGGCGAACATCAACCAGAACTAAAACATTGGGTTACATTTCAGGCACCTTGGAAAATGGGACCTAAAATATCTGTTAAATACAGTATTATGGAGTAATTCAAAGCTATTATAGGAACTCAATGAATGAGGACAATCGGTTTCCCCTTCCATCCTCTATGAGTGTTAGAGGTGTGTTAGGGAGTGTGTCTATGTATCCTTGCACAGATAGACACTAACTTATGACACAATGTGTTTTAAATACTTAATGTTAATTCACATAAAACATACAGCTATACATACTATTCACACACCTGGCTTGGTGACAATTTCCAGATCATATTTAAACATAAAAAAGCTCAAACTTGATGAACGCCACAACGAGAGGAGGAGCGTGAGGAGGAGCGTGAGGAGGATGGAGTGTGTTGGGACGCGCACGCACACCGGGGGTGAGGTCATGTGACGCCAGGGCAGCAGGAGTTGACCGTGTCCTCCGAGAGGACGATCAGCTGTCAAACTGCTTCATCATGATCTTGCGGCTCACCTCGTAACCGAGGAAGAGGGCTCCGTTGGCGGGGAACGTGCGGATCATGGTGGGCGTGAGGCCGGAGTACAGCGCCCGCACACCTGCGCACGACAGAGACACACACACACAACACCTACTGCTGATGGTGCATGTACAAAGTAGGCTACAGCAGAAGGGAGCATTTGCATGTCCCTTTGGATACAAGCGTCTGCTAAATGAATAGACTGTAAATTGACATGAGAGAAACCGTATTTACAACACTTACTGATAACAGTACATTGATGAGAGTACATTGGACTGTACGGGTTTAAAGAGGACGTTCTCCTGGTTGTCCTACCTTCAGTTCTCGCGATGGTCATCATGGTTTTGAAGAAGCCTGCCTGTCGGCTGGTCATGGACATCACCTGGATCCTGGACTTGACACAGTCCATGGGGTAGACCACGAGCCACAGGCACGCCCCTCCAATCCCCCCGCTGAACACGACTGGGGCCACACCTTAACACACATGCGACCAGACCGTACACTGAGCAAAGTCTTCCATAACTTATAAAGGTGCTATAGGTCTTATAAAAAGCAATCAAGCAGGAAATGACTGCAGTAAATAGAAAACAGAAAAACTAAAGAAAAAGTGCACACAACTAAATACATGAAAAGGCAAGTCTTCTACAAAGAGAAAAGTCAGGCTTTAGTCCACGGATTAATGAACGATGAAAAACCTTTAATGCCCCGAGGGGAATTTGTTCTGCACCAAGAGCTTGAAAACAGACACATTCAACCCTGCAGACAGGACAGTACAGTGGACATAACGTTATTATTAAAAAAGCATGGCGCCACCGCCTTACCGATGTCGTCCTTGTCACACTTCATGTAGTCGGCGAAGGAGGAGCGACAGAGCTCGTACGCCCCGAAGAAGCAGAAGTACCCGGGCACCTCCCTGGCGATGGTGGTGGTCAGACCCAGGAAGAACCCTGATGGTCCCTCCGTCCTCATCACAGACTTCACCACGGACCACACTGTGCTGGATGGGCCAGAGACAGAGTCAGAGCTCCACCCTACTGGCCACAGCCATGTTACTAAGCACCTATTTGGGTCAGGGTCCCCTGCTGCTGTCCACTACCACTGCCCCCAGTCATATAGTTGGTACGACCCGTTGAGCTGATACTACCTGTTGAGCTGGTACGACCCGTTGAGCTGATACTACCTGTTGCTACCTGGCCAGTATGAAACGCTGAAAATCCCAAAAGATGCACAGTCTGCACATGCACCACTCACTTCTGCCCGCGAGCGATCTTTCCCGACGTCTCCATCTCGTACATGGCTTGGAGACGACACTTGACCAGCTCTGTCGGGCACAGCACCAGAGAGGAGAAGATGGACGCCACGGACCCTGCGCTGGCTTTCTGCACGTCACTATGAGAGAAAATATTTTTCAAATTTTTCAAACCTTTTTTTTCAAAATATTTAGAAACTTTGTTATTACAGCCACACCAATAATTCTGTTAGCCCCACCATGAAACAAGCAAGAAAATTGTGTATTCTAATGTGTATGTATTCACATTGAAATTCAGACATTGATTTGAGCCCCACTACTGTATGGATTACTTAAATAGGGTTGCAAATAACCTAGATCAAATGTCAAAATGCAAAAACACGAGAATTTACATTTTGGGACAGGTCAAGTTCAGTTTGGGATGGTTAATTTTGCACTTCGGGACAGTTACTATGACAATGAGGAAAAAGGTTAGTTGCAAGCCCTGGATGTGACTGATGATGATACAGGTCTCTGATATGTGTTGATAATTACATGGCTTGTCCCTTCATTATGGTCTGCTTTGGCAAAGTCAGGTTAACCCTCCCCAGTCTTGGTCCCTTACCTCAGAGCTGCTCCACTGTCCAGCCCTGCCGCCAGTCTCACCAGCTGCTGACAGAAACCGTAGCTCATGAAGAGCACCGAGTTCTCAGCTATGTTGGCCATGAGGGCTGGGGTGGTGCCCTGGTACAGCCCCCTCAGTCCCACCTGCCTGTAGGTGGACATGAAGCAGTGGACAAACCCCCGGTACATGGAGGGGAACGTCTGCATCTTCACCTTGGCTGTGTCCAGGGGCTGGCCGCTCAGGACACAAGCTGTGCCTCCTGGACGAGGAAGAGGAAGGGTCAGGGGGCATGGAGGTCACAGGGTCAGGGGTCATGGAGCTCACAGGGTCAGGGGGCGCTGAGGTCACAGGTCAACATATCTAACTCACACCAATGACAAACAGCACTGGGGGACCATCTTTGATTTTTTCGTCCCAACGACCCATGTAAACTGGCACCAGAAATCAGAGTTTGTTTAGTGGGGAGCTAATGAGCCATGGTGCTGTGTGTACAC
This sequence comes from Thaleichthys pacificus, assembly GCA_023658055.1. Lineage (NCBI taxonomy): Eukaryota > Metazoa > Chordata > Actinopteri > Osmeriformes > Osmeridae > Thaleichthys > Thaleichthys pacificus. Next base: position 10,067,943 of record CM042858.1, read on the forward strand.
ACACTGACTGGAAACACAATGAGGCAGGCTGGGGGAAACGACAGCAGTCAGCAATGTCCTAGGGGATCAAATGAGTCAAACGTACAAAAGCTTTTATTTTTCTCAGTCGTTCTCAAGCACACTACTGTTGTAGGCCAGACCGTGTTTTTGAGCCACCTTGTTTAACACTTGTGTTATCTTCGGGTCATTCTGACCCATCAGTCATTGTGACCCACCGTCGTATTGCAACAACTTTACCGCATACAAAAACAAAGTGAAGCATTTTCTTTTAACCGTTGGGCTGTCTCAGACCTCCCACATTGCAAAGGTTAAAAGAAAATTATTTGTATTTGTTTTTGTATTGGGTAAAATTGGGTAAACAACGATGGTTCGTTATGAACCTTTGGGTCATGTGACCCGAAGGCAGCACAAGGGTTAACCCAGACATGTATAACTTTATACGTATAGATTGTGGTTTACCTATGGCTCCAGCAGAGAGGTCAATGATGGCCTGAACCGCGGGGTGTGGGGCCATGATATCTTGGAACTTCACACACCTTTGACAGTCTTGGTTCCTTGTCAACAGCCTTCAAAAGTAATGTAACTTCAAGTAAGGCAACAGCCAACAGAGATCGCCGTTAGCTGGTTATTATTCATGCAAAATAAGACTTTAGGAAATAGTTCTGAATTTATTTGTAACTAAATGATGCTAGCAAGGCAGCCAGAGGTCACATGCGACCAGCCAAGAGCTAGCAACTGATGTAACTCTATTGTAACTAATGGATTTATGTTAAAGAAAGATTTAGTCAGTTCATCTACTTATGGCAAACACAAATGTTGGTAAAGACGAGACTAGATACATATTACATGAATTGTATCTAGTAGAAAGCAGTATAAATAATAAGGCAATCTCAAACGGTGACAAGGACAATATGCGTGCCGAGGACATGGAGTCCCACTCCCCTGTGTGGCTACAATGTAGACTATTTCTTCCATTTAAACAGTAAATTAGCGTTCATAGTCAGAGAACGTAAGTAACCCCACGTGAACTTACGTTTGATGCTACATCGAGTGGATCAGTAATTCGGCAACAAGCGGAGGCATGTCATCAAAGTGTGGGTTTGCATCAGACAGCCGGTAAAACTGGATATAACCCCATTGGTTCGACTAGCCCTGGAAAGCAAGTGTCCAATGATTCGAAGCAAATCAAGACTGTAGAAGACACTGCTGCCTCTGGTTTAGCGTAGTGTCCTAGTGCCCGTAGAAGTATTGTGACATTTAGTCATAGATAAAAACGTGTTTATTTATGTGGGAATATTTCATATGTTTAATCATATATTCACATTATGATACAAAAACATTGTAAATTATAATAGAGCAACTTTCGACAGTTTGCATATCAGCTGGACGGAACCATTAGAATGCTTTTTGTTTCACTTCACGCCGGAGCATTGTCAATGTCGCACCTCGATGTAGCGTGCATGGACGACATTGCAGACGTCTGTGAAGAACAATCATGTACAGAAGATTGCTTCTTTCGCTCTATCAGACCCGCAACCGTGCAATATACAGGCGAGAGGCGTGTGTATTGACAACAAAATGTGACACAGTGACACTCCCTTTTAGGTAAGATTGCAATGTTGTCTATAGAATACTAAACTAAGGAATAACAGATGGATAGGGCTAGCTAATCTGCTTGTAGACCAAGGGCAGAAGGTCTAACGGCAGGTGGTGATGTTAGGAAGTTAACTTGTTAATCGCTAACTTTCTCAGTGACAGCACTTTAACGTTGTTATTTGTTGATGACATGTTCCCTCTTATTACGAGTCTGTTGGCTTCCAGAGAGCAAACTACTGTTTTCAATGTCAGCCGGCAAATCGAGCATTTTGACAGTTGCATCGTGTTAACGTTGTTTGATACAGTCTTTGTATGTAACCTTTGCAGGGCTGCGAATGGAGTGGGGTTTAGGACACTTGGAACAACGTCAACCACATACTGCGAAAAAAAAGAAGGGTCGCTTCATCCTAAAAAAGATATCGAGAATAATACTAAGAAAGATGGTGAATCGGAAACAGCGAATGTGGGGGAAAAGAAGGAGGCTGAACCCCCCGAAGAGGGCAGGATAACGGTAGAGTCTGTGGGGCAAATGGGTGAGATTAAGATGGAGGCAGAACATGTAATTCAGTTGAGGGATGAAACTAAAAATGTAGGCTTAGAAGGGGCAATTAAACACGAAGAAAATAAGAACATAGACGCTGAAAAGCTGATGGTAGAAGTTCAGATGGAGTCAGAGACTGTCACCCAGTTGAGGGATGGAATCAAACGTGAAAGTTTGCAAGAGGCAACTAAACATGAAGAAATGAAGCAAACAGACTCCGAAGAGCAGAGTGCAAAGTTTAAAATGGAGACAGAAAATGTCACCCAGGTGAGGGATGAAATTGAAAGCGTTAACTTCCAAGAGGTAACTGAGAAGATAGAAGTGGTAGAGGTTAAGATGGATGCAGAAAATTTAATTCAGTTTGCAGATGAAATTAAAAGCGATAACTTCCAAGAGGTAACTGAGAAGATAGAAGTGGTAGAGGTTAAGATGGATGCAGAAAATGTCATTCAGTTTGCAGATGAAATTAAAAGCGATAACTTCCAAGAGGTAACTGAGAAGATAGAAGTGGTAGAGGTTAAGATGGATGCAGAAAATGTCATTCAGTTTGCAGATGAAATTAAAAGCAATAACTTCCAAGAGGTAACTGAGAAGATAGAAGTGGTAGAGGTTAAGATGGATGCAGAAAATGTCATTCAGCTGGCAGATGAAATTAAAAGCGATAACTTCCAAGAGGTAACTGAGAAGATAGAAGTGGTAGAGGTTAAGATGGGTGCAGAAAATGTCATTCAGTTGGCAGATGAAATTAAAAGCGGAATCTCACAAGAGGCAACTGAACACAAAGAATGTATGGAAACAACTGAAGAGTCAGCACCAGTAGTAAACATGGAGGTTAGCAAGACAGAAGAGCATGGAGTTCAGAAAGTGAAGGAGGAGGGATTAAAACACCAAACCGAGGAACCAGTGAAGAACGTGAAGGAAAGCCTGCTGGACCTCCTGGGAGCTATGAAGGTTGAGGTAACCACCAAGAAGAGCATCAAAGCCTTGAAAGTGCAGAGCAGGTCGAATTCTGTGGCCAGGCCCAAACCAGCAGAAATGGAGAGCACAATCAGCATGTTTCAGGAAGCCAGCGCACCCGCTCCGCCCCAAAGGTGAGTCTACATTCACGGTCTGGATGGATAGAGCTCAGTGGTAGAGCATTCGACTGCAGATCTAGAAGTTCAAACTCTCGTCTGTTTTGTGTGCTGTTGTGTGTAGTGAGAGTACGGAGATGATGGCTGCTGTGTCAGCCGCGGCGTCCACTCTGCCGAACCCCCCTCAGGCAGAGTCTGAGCTCCTGAGGCAGCTGAAGCAACAAGAGGCCCTCGCGGACGCCCAGAAGACCGGCGATGTCACCAACATTGGGTACATTACATTCATGGAGAGAAAAAAAATCTTAAGAACGTCTGGGGGAAAACAAAGTGAACCTGAAGTGCAAAACTTCACGACTTCACCTCATGATGTGTTTTCATCTCAGGAATATCATTGCTGACATGAAGGTGGGGAAACGACCGAGCCCCAGACAGAATGCCTGGTCGACCAATCAGATCCGTTTCGACGAAGATGAAAAGTCTACCCTTGACAGGGGCATCATGGCCGAGATGGAGGGAGCGAGAGGAAGGTAAAGATGGGACAGGGTCAAGGGTCGAGTCAGTTAGGGGTCAGATGGCTGAGCGGTTAGGGAGTCGGGCTATTAATCAAAAGGTTGCCAGTTAGCTATGACTAAATGTAAAATGTAACGAAACCTGCTACCTTTTATTGTTGTTATTATTATTATAATGATCTTTATGGATGTAAGTAGTAGGGTTGCCTTGACCAAAATATCCAGTGTGTGTTTGGGTTCCCCAAGCAGAGGGTCTGTAGCTCGATCCCCACCTGAACCATCCTGTTACAATCTCATTGTCAGGAGGAGCCTGTTTTCCAGGAAGAGGATGAACATCTTTAACCCTGCTACCGAGAAGCCTGTCGAGCCAGACACACACACTGGTAAGGGATAAGAAGCTTGCTTCCTTGCAGAGAGCTGATGTTGTCTTGTCTTTTTAAAAGTGCTTGGTAATTGACTTAATCAAATTCAGTTAATCACATAAAATGTCTGCAACATGATTGTGTGTTGTGCTATTTACAGCTTCACCAACCCTATGGGACATCGAGTTAGCAAACGAAATAGCTCTGTCAGCCAATCTGAAGTCCCGAAATGGACTTGAGGAGATGATTAAGTGGACCAGAGAGGGCAGGCTGTGGCAGTATCCAATCAACAACGAGGCTGGTCAGTTCTTACAGTTCATTTGAAATGCATAACTATGGCACGGTGAAGAATCATATGATGTATTCATTTAGCAGATGTACACTGGAGGGATTTGAACCTTGGACCTCTTGATCTGCATTCAAATGCTCTAACTACTGAGCTATACCAATCCCTGTGATAGTTTCACCTCATCTCAGTGATATCTAAAGCTTATTTCTCCCTGTTTGTCTCTCTTTCTGTCTCTCTTTCTGTGTCTCTGTGTCTCAGGGCTGGAGGAGGAGGCTGGCGTCCCCTTCCATGAGCACGTGTTCCTGGAGAGGCATCTGGAGGACGGCTTCCCCCGCCAGGGCCCCGTGCGCCACTTCATGGAGCTGGTGTTGGTGGGCCTGTCCCACAACCCTCACCTGACCGTGAGCCAGAAGGAGCAGCACATAACCTGGTTCAGGGACTACTTCCAGCAGAAGGAAGAGGTACTGAAAGAAGCAGAGGTTTACCTCAACTGACCCGGACAGAGGTCATCCAGGGTCGAGTGAATGATCACCAGGAGAGGACCTGCCTACTGTTGAGCCGGCCCTGCTGTGGAGCGGCGATGGGTCGAACCGTTCACATGAAAGGCTATCGAGAGACTTAACAGAAAGCCTGAACTCCAGAATCATTAACATCATATTATATTAACTGGTTTATAAATGTTAATATATTATTCAAACATGTCGTCTGTTTCTTCGTGTCTGAAACTTGTCTGAGAATGTGTTTCCATAGCGTCTTTCTTTTAATACAGATTTGTTATCGAAGTTGCCATGATACTGTTTGAAAAATAAACACTGTACATTCAAAACATCCTGTTTGAAGCACTTGTTTGTCAGGTGCAAGGTTTTTATTTTTCCAAATATTGCTTATTATTTTACTCAGCATTGAGACAACGAATATTTTGCCTGTGTTGCATTTTCACACAAAAGGTGTATGTTTCATGTTTTGCTCTCGACTCATGCGGTTATAAAAACAGGATAGAGAATGTTTTTTTTAATGGCTGACTGAGAAGTATTTTGCCTTAACTGAGATGAAGTGGATTCAAAACATTTATTGTATCAATGGTGGCGTGAACGTTCATTTAAACAATTAAGAGGCCTTTTGTTTTCTCAAGATCACGATGGAGGGTGTTTTTCCCACAGGTCAGTCGTAAGATGTGTAACTCGCACAGGATATTGACGGCTCTTTAGCCAAATCACTACAAGAGTAAATTGACTCAAGTGTGACATTATTTTCACCCCAAACACATTGGACAGGAAAAGGAGGTTAAAGTATGAAAAAAACATTGTGCCAATTCCGTCCGATTACATTCTTGTTAAAAAAAACACACTTAGCAGTCCATTGTGTGAGAGGATCAGGAAAATAGGGGAACTTGGCACATGATTCCATGAAAGGGAGTTTGCTTCCTTTAAAGGGCATATATTAATTTATCATTTATATTTATAGCACACTCAATAGGCTTCTATCCTTTTACAATTTGAAAATATGTCGAGTAACTTGACATTGTCCTGGGTTGGTTCAAATGCTTTTGAACCATTCAAGTTCAAGTTGATTTTAAAATGCACATAGGACAGGGTTATTTACGATGAAATGCTTGATTTTCAAGCTTCCCCAACAGTGCAGACAAGTAAAGAATACATAATTGAAAATGTAAAACAATTGAACCACTAGGTAAAAAATGTATATACTGTATTTAAAACAATATGCATTACAAACAAGTAGCCTAATGTGAACATGAACTCATTACGTTACGTAGGCATAATATTGTTTTTTTTTCTCCGCTGGAGTCAACCGACTACAATCGAAAGGTTGTAGTACTTTGACTATCCACAAGGGGACAGTATTGTTCCACTTCTGTAAGTGCATCTGGATCTCAAATCACCTGGCCAAGTAGCCCTATGCATTACCGGTCTTCACAGTGAAATGTCCTGAACGAAAGCATTTTATCTCCTTGTTAGATATTCAGGGGGCAAGAGATTAATGATATCGTCTGTCCCTTTAAGTGTAAAACCATAAGAAAATGCTTACAGAATTTTATGATTATGTGGACACAAATTATTCTGTGTATAATCACATTCGTAAGGTACAGTAGGCTATAGTCTATAACACTGTGATAGATTACAACACTTTCGTAATATATATCTTATGGAGGTGAATTTTATTCAAACTTTTAAAGGCTGACCTATGACACACGATTACCATCCCAGCTGCATATTAAGGTAAATTTACGATATAATTCTGAGAATTTAAATGTAGTTATTTTACTTAACGTAGACATGGCTAACATTAGCGCTACAACATGAAAAACATGTTTTTCGCACTCTTAAATTTTCCATGTTTAACTTTACGTTTTAACTCATAGTTTTGGGGGCAGAACCTGTTTACCTTGGTATCAAGTTGTCATTGGTGGCTGCAGGTTGTCACTCAGCCAAAGTGGGTGTTACTATAGACTTCATCGTTTTGGAGAGACTCATAACCGTTATTGACAGAAAGCAAGACTCCGGCATGACAGTCATGGTACAGACCTAACACAACAAAAGTATTTCGGTTTAAGTGCGGGCGGACATTAAGACTGTGGAGCCGAGTTATCTAGTTACCTCTTCGTTTGTCAGCGCTACCAACCAGACTCTCAGGCAGTTCAAGAAGTGCGGTGGCCCTGTCCTTTTTTTTTTCTTTTCTTTTTTTTACTTCAGCTGCATGGACGATTTTTTGAGTGTATGTATGCGGCATTTAGTCAGCTGTAGTTAGCTTTTAGATATGGCAGAAATACCGTCGCACCCGATGGTTGACATCGACCCGGATTTCGAGCCACTTTCCCGGCCCCGATCGTGCACCTGGCCTCTGCCTCGGCCGGAGGTCTTCGAACCAGCCTCTTCGAACACATCCTCGCCGGCGCCATCTGTCAAACAAGAGCCGGGGGGAAATGTCGAGTTCATCAGTAACCTCAGTTTGTTGGAGGAGACCGACGACTACCCGGAGGAGAAACCGCTCATACTGTGCAATGATTTCCAGTGCCAGGAGAACTGCGTACACGGGCAAACACAGCAACAACACCCACAGCAGTTGCAACACCCAAGTCCCCAACTGCCTCACCAGCAACAGGTGCCCCCGCTGTCGTCTCCCGTCGGGGCAAATTCGGTGGCTGGTGCTCAGAGGAAAAGCAGCTCGTCCCGGCGGAACGCCTGGGGGAATATGTCCTATGCCGACCTCATCACCAAGGCGATTGAAAGTTCACCGGAGAAGCGTCTCACATTGTCTCAGATCTATGATTGGATGGTGAAGAGTGTGCCTTATTTCAAAGATAAAGGAGACAGTAACAGCTCCGCAGGTTGGAAGGTAAGCGTCCTTTCCTGTGGAAGAATAGTTGAGTTTTTCACATGTTTTCTTTTCTTTGAAGCGTCATTCTGATAGTCAAGTTACCGGGTTCAGAAATGTTATTGACCTGGTACCTTTAACGCACATTGGCGCTTTTTGGATATATGGTCAGTTTGGAGAACATGGCTTTCGACCACGAGTTAGAATCACAGTTTTCGCTCTGATTGGCAGACATTCACTTATGAACCCTGTGTGGTCTCACCCTATGAGCCCTCTGAACCGGATAAGTGAAAATGAACGCAGTTATGCAGTCGAGTTATGCCGCGCTTTCTTGAGTGTCTGTGCGTAAAAGTTAGTTTACGTGTAGTCAGACAGTAGGAACTACAAAGAATGTGTGTGTGTGTGAGAGAGAGGGAGGTGTATTTTTACATATTTATATTACAAAGCTACATAACTATCAGAGGCCCCTTGAGTGTGTTTAGTTTTACTTAATGGCGCATCTGGTACATTCATTCACCTACCGGATTATCAACATTAACTACTGAGACAACATAACTCCAGATGATATACTGGACAGGGGGGTTATTTAAGTGGGGGAGTCGCCAGACACCAGTCAGTCTCACATGCTCACTGGGTCGTTAGATATGGAGTTACATTTGTGATGCAGGGTATGTCTGGTGACTAAACCCTGGTGTCCCCAGCAGTGCAGGTCAGATGTCAGGGGTCAGGGGTCAATGACATAGTAGATTGTGTGTCCGCGCTGACCTCAGACAGATGATGGATGGTTTTCACACAGTAAGTGAGTGGGCGTGGGTGTGTCAGGTATCCTTGAAGCCCTGTAGCTCTACAACAATACGAGGCTCAGTGATTCCATGGACGTCATGGGCCCTTCCCATCTCCGCGCCAAAAATATCCCTGTGGGAGCGCACCTGCAATTACCTGAGAGACAGGTACAGGAGAGGTGTGTTCTTAACGTGTGACAGTCACAGTCTACGCATGCCATGACAGCACTCTGTCTGCGCTCGTCGCCTTGGAGACGTCAGCGTCAGCATTCCAGGAGATGATGGGATGTTAAAGGGGATTTGTGTTTGAGCTGTAGCTGTTAGTGGTGGAGTAAGTGGGTATGGAGAAGAGACAGGGACAGCTCTCTCTCTCTGGACTTAATTTAGCCCACATTTCTCAATAGCACAAGGAATGTATTAAAAGAAAATGTTTGCCAACTAGTGGTGTTGCAAAGGGGACTACAATTTCCCAGAAATATTCTGGCAAATTCCTATGGGAATTTGAATAATTATTATTTATATTAATAATAATAGAAAAAGGATGTTTATAAAATATTAGTATTTTATTTGTTTTATTCTTTGTACTTGAACTAGAGATGATCTGTGAACTTTAATACAGTTGGAAAATACACTTGAAAAGATCGATTGAAAACTTGCCATACCTGTTGGTGAGAACAGAACTGTCTAATGAGAATTTAATGGAATTGCAATTCACTGCACGCATTCTGCATGCTTCCCTCACATGAGCAGTTAATTCTTGCGTCACATGTACCTAGGCAGTCTTTAGCTGAAAAGACAATTAAGTCCACACACTGCTGCATTCAGCCCAAAAAGCACGGGCATCCTGGTCTATTTAAATGATGTTACTGCGGTAAAAATGTTGGTCCGATGTTAACTAGTAAATGCTTAAGAGCTGAGAGAGAGGGAGAGACCAGGAGAGAGAGACCAGGAGAGAGGGACCAGGAGAGAGAGACCAGGAGAGAGGGGGACAGACCAGGAGGGAGGGGGAGAGACCAGGAGAGAGAGACCAGGAGAGAGAGACCAGGAGGGAGGGGGAGAGACCAGGAGGGAGGGGGAGAGACCAGGAGGGAGGGGGAAAGACCAGGAGAGAGAGACCAGGAGAGAGGGGGAGACCAGGAGAGAGACCAGGAGAGAGAGACCAGGAGAGAGGGGGAGACCAGGACAGAGGGGGAGACCAGGAGAAAAGGGGAGAGACCAAGAGAAAGGAGGAGAGAGGAACAGAGAGCAGGAAAGAGGAGGACCATGAGGAAGACAGTAGGACCAGAGGTTGCTAGGAATCAGACAAGCATGTTGACGGGTCCCCGGGGGCCCTGCCCCCCACCGTCTGAAGATCCATCACAGATCTCTGCCTGGCACATACACGGACTGGGTTGACATAGAACCACCTTAAAATGACAGGTTCCTTCATTTGTTTCGTTCAGATGGTTTATAACCTGTCTTTAGTGTTCTATGTTCTCCTCCAGACAGTGTCTGCTTCACTGTCTAGGATGTAGAGAATGTGACTTCATTGGCACTGTGCCAGCTATGGGTTGTATTCTCTTGGCTGTGTGTGTGTGTGTGTGTTTACATGTATGTGTGTGTATGTTTACATGTGTGCGTGTCTGTGAATGAATGTGAGACTCGTCGGTTCTTGGACCCCACCCCTGTGAATCAGTGCAGCTTGTGTTGAGTTTCTGGTTGGGGCATGTTGAACAAGAGCCAGGGGGTGTGGACCGGAGTGGGGCAGGGGAGAGAGAGACGCCTCTCTCAGCCACCACAGAAGAAGAACCAGTCATTAGTATTGCTTCATGTTCAGCAGGCTTCATATTGGTCTTACATAGTTGCCACACTCCCTCTGAGACTGGAATGATCGGTGTTTTCGGTTTTGAGTTTCAGAGCACATTTTGGATCACAACCAAATTCTGTCTATAATAAGTGACAGGAAGTTTTGGTTCTTCTAGAAACGCACTGTTGTTGTTCACTACTCAAAAGGCACCATGGTTAGCTAAGTCAAACAGACTTAAAATTGAGAGTATTCAGGTACAAATGGATAGCGATTTAAAATAAATCCAAAATGGGGGAGAAAGATATATGAATATGTCAGCGTTCGCGTAGTAAGAGGTTGACTATGTGTGGTCCTTGTGGGTGGTTATGCAAATGTTTAACAGTCCTTGATGTCAGAGGCTGAACCTTGGTACCCCAGTAACCTTTGAAGTCTGGGAGTGATTTTCCCTGTCCTGTGATAGCGCATACCTCTGTCCTGTCCAGCATCCCGGCTTCTCACTGAACAAACAGCTTGAGAAGCGTCCGACGTAGCGGGCAGGGTTATCTGAGAGTAAACACAGCATCCACATGATCCAGCCTCTATCTCCGGATCAGAACCAGGGGAGCACAGCAGGAGCGTGTCAGCTGGTCATCAACAGGCCTGGCAACCTGATCCATGCTGAGCGACGCACGACACAGCTCTACGCGGTGAGCCGAAGGGGGGGGTTCTGATTCCGGAACTAAGCCAGTCAGCGAAGATTCCCGCTTGGTCTCTGTTTGGGGACAGGGGTGACAGACAGGACTGTGTCCGTCCCAGAGGAGGCAGTGGAGGTGGTCTGGAACAGGGCCTGTTGTGGAGAGGCTTCACCAGCGTCGGGACAGTGCAGAGCGCAGGCTCACTCTGCGCTCTGAGTGACGGATGGCTCTGAGTGTGTGGTTTAGCGGTGGAGGGGAACAATGCGAGCGTGTTACAAGTTTTGGAACGTAGCCCAACCGAGATTTGAGAATAACAAGAAGAGCATTGCTCTGCAACCTCCTTAAGGCTAGCCAAAGACATTCCTTAACAACTTGCATGTGCTTGTTAAACAAAGGCCCCACATAGATTATTTTGGTTTCGACAAATTCTGAAATAACATAAAAAAGAAAGGTATTTGTGTCTACTATGACTGTACTATGATGGTATCAGTCATGGCCTTGTGCTCAGTAATGAAAACACATGGACTGAAGGTCTGATTTGGGTTTGTTTATTTGAAAACAATGCAGCGAGTGAGTAAGCTACGTTCCTGCGTGAAAATTGAGTAAGGGTTCAGCTAAGGTGACACGTTATTATAGGTGTTATGCAACAAAACATTTACTGGAATCGCAATGCTGCGGGCCAAAGTCTGCTGCCTGGCGGTAGTCAGAAGAGACTCCGTAGTGATCTAGATCTCAGCCAGGACAAACCGGCAAAAGTAATCACATGACTCACCCTGCCTACTCTTTTAAGAACGTGTGTGTGTGTGTGAGTTTGTGTGTGAGTGAGTGAGTGTCTTTCTGAAGCCTTCGTCGTGGCTCCTCCCCCTCCGTGAGAAGATCATTAAAAGCCATCTGTATCAGGAAATGCCTGTGGAACTGCGTCTGATCTGCCAGCAGAAATCTGCTCCTATTGTATAAACACTGCGTAAAAAAAGAAAAAAAAACTGCCTGGTCATTGGCTGGTGAGGACTGACTGCCCCACAAAACCTCCTATTGCCCCTCCTTTCTGTTTCTGTCAGAAATTCCTCGACACAGCCTTCCCTGTGTTCAGCATGGGCCCCGTGCGGTGGACAGCTAGCCTGCTTCGTCAGACACAGCAGCTCAGTGAAATGTTATTATCCCGGCCGACAATAACAGGAGGCGACACAAACACCTTAATCATTGTGTGGAATTGTGGGTAGGAGGGGAAGAGAGAGGGGGGGGGGGGGATGGCAGGGAAAAACGTCAAACTTCCTCCATTCCAAAGTTATGTGCTCACTTCCCTGGGTCCATGTCCGCTAGAATTTCCGTAGCGGACGCCACAGCTTGGGCTCTCAGAGTGGAGCTGTGCTCTGAGAACGAGGAGGAACAACAGTCTCTTTCTGTCGGCTCGCTCTCTGCTGCACACGCTGCAAGGCTTTCCATACTTGCAGCGTGTGCAGGACGAGGGTGTTAAAGCAAACTCAACTGAACACAACCAAAATCGTAGTCGTTTTCACGAGTACCATCGCAGTCACCCAATGTTCAGTACAAACCCCAGTGAAGACTAGTGACAGGACTCTGATTTTTTTCTTCTTCTGCGCTTTCCGCTGAAGTCGTATGCCTGGCTTTTTTTCTCATTAATATTCATCTCGACTCTTCTGAGGAAAATGTGACAGTCGTGAGCGCTAGACAACTGTAACCCATTTACATTGAACATTTTAGCGCACATTTATATCTAGCACACTGTAACAGTACCACATAGTAGACGTTAACAAACAAACTAACAAATACTGCGTGAGGGTGAGGGTGGAGGTGGAGGCTACCCGCTGGAGGGTGGAGGTGGAGGGTATCCGCTGGAGGGTGGAGGCTACCCGCTGGAGGGTGGAGGGAATCAACTCTAGCTGTATTGAAGGAGGAGCGTGTGAAGTGTACTGCCCCTGGTGCAGGCCTGCAGACATGCATAGCTGTGATTTCATTCTGCCAACCAAGCCCCTCTGACATGCAGGTCTTGGGGTGCGCAACACACCTGTGGGGGCCACAGCACGCCTGGGGGGGCCACAGCACGCCTGGGGGGGCCACAGCACGCCTGTGGGGGCCACAGCACGCCTGGGGGGGGCACAGCACGCCTGTGGGGGCCACAGCAATCCTGGAGGGGGGGCCAGAGCACGCCTGGGGGGGGACAACAACATGCCTGTCTGTCTATAAACCTAAGCTTCTGTGTGACCAGGGCCCCACACAGGCCGCCTCATCTTGTGATTGGGACTGAAGGGCTGGAGAGCCGCTGGGTGCTGGGGGGGGGGGTGCAGACACCCACACACGCACACACACACACACTCACACACACCAACTCACACACGCCCACACACTCACGCACACCAACACACACACACTCACGCACACCAACACACACACACTCACACACACCAACACACACACACACGCACCCACACACGCAGAGCCTTGCTTATGTTGATCCCCCTGACAGTGAGACAAGTTCGATTAATAATAAGACTTCACCAGGAATGGGTGAGAAACGACATGGCATCCTAGTTATGTGCAAAAAAATATATTTTTCCTTTTAGTTTTTTTGTGTCATGTTATGGTGGAACCTTTTTGCCTATTGGTTATTTTTACACTTTCCTGTAAAAACAGCAGCACCATCCTCCACAATGGACTATGATGCATTTCCTGCTGAGTGGCTGGAAACACCGTGTGCTCCGCCCTGAACAAAACATGAGAGCCATTCAGGGAGCGGGGCGAGGCCACTCCTAGGTCCGACTCAAACAACAAGCACGCGTCAACACAACCCCTTACTCTGTCCAGTCCAAGTCCTCACCTCTCACGTGCAGAGAAGTGCTTCATTCCTAGAAGGGGGTTTTCGAACCTCTCGATATCATATCATACCTACCATATTTACAGTCATCGCATTCGTGCCTAAGCAATGTAGAGTGGAAAATAAATGTGAAGCACCTATCACTGTGTCTGATAGTGAGATAAGACTGATCGCTGATAGCAACGGGTGCACAGGCAGGGTGTGCTGCCTGTGATAACAGGCTTCTACCCTGCAGCTTCCTGTGTTGTCCGGAGTGAGCAGAGGTCAGAGGTCATTGGTGGCGGTTAGAGGTCGTTAATAGAGGTCCACCAGGGAGCTCCCTGTCACCTCCCCTACCTGTGTGTGTGTGGGGGGGGTGTGGGGGGGTGTGGGTGGGTGGGGGTTACCCTGCCAGAGAAAACTGGGCCCCAAAACAGAGCCTCTCTCTCCCATGAGAGGGCTGTGGAGAGGGAGGAGGGAGAAAGAGAGGGAGACAGAGCAAGCAATAAAGAGGAAGAGACAGAGTAAGAAAGAGAGAGAGAGTGACAAAAATAGGCAGAGAGAGGGACAAAGAGATAGAGAGAGAGAGAGAGAGAGAGAGAGAGAGAGAGAGAGAGAGAGAGAGCGAGAGACCGGTGTACAGAGTGCACTGTATGTCGTCTTACTGGAACTGTCTGTTTTTCTCAATGAGCTGTGACCTGATCCGTTGGCACACATGCAGCACAGGAACTGGCCCCTACGTCTCAGCTCCCAGGGGCTACCTTCCACCAGCTTTGTCAGTTGCATCTGGGGTTCACAACTAGGAACTGTGGTTCAAGTTAGGGGCTGGGGCCTGGAGGCTGGGGGCTGGGGGCTGGGGCGTAGGGTTCATGACTTAGAGCTAGGGTTGAGGAGTAGGGTTCAAGACTAGGGGCTGGAGAGTGAGGTTTAGGACTGGGGCAGGGTCGTGGGCAGAGGGGTTTAGGAACTGGGGCAGGGTCGTGGGCAGAGGGGTTTAGGACTGGGGCATGGGTCGTGGGCAGAGGGGTTTAGGACTGGGGCAGGGTCGTGGGCAGAGGGGGGTTCAGGACTGGGGGCTTGACACCAGTGATGGTTTAACCTCATAAGAACAGGTTGGAGTTGGAACTGTCTTGGGCTGGCTGAGGTCTGTGGGTTAGAGTACAGTGTCGACAGAATGTGAGGCACGTAGTATGCTATGTGCACACCCTCCCTTTCCCCTCACACACACACACACGCACACACACACGCACACACACCAACACCCTTGGGGCCTCTCCGGGCTCTATGCTAACAATGCATTACCGCAAGCAATTAAGAGACTCGATTCATCAGGGGCCCACAATTCAAGTCACAAGTCCATTAATCTGTCTGTGAAGCAGCCCGCTCTGTCGGAGTTGACGTGGGGGGGTTTCAGTAATGAATAGTAGGCTAACTTAATGTTTTTGTGCTGACATCACAAGCCAAGCCCTTGTTTCTCCATCACACGGCGGAGTCCCTGCTGTCCACGGCGACCCACGGTGGAGCTGAGGTTAGAGAGACAGACCTGCAGGAGCGAGGAGCTGCGTTTCTCCTGGCCTCCCTGCTGTCCTCCTCCTCCACGCAGCACGGTCGCTCCGCGCTCTGCACCAGCTCCTGAGGCCCTTCCTCCGCACGTCACTCTGAGGTTTAGGGTTCAGGTTCAAAGCATGCTGGGAGGATACAGACCTTTTTATTTTTTTTTTTTTGGTGTGCTTTTGTTTTTTTCTTCTTCCATCCTTTTTTTTTTTAAGAGAAAATGAAAGATGGCCGCCGGCTTCAAAGGGTCAGGGTAGACTGGCCCCATGTATCTTCCTGGCTCCAGCATTTCCCTCCATGCTTGCCGAGACTCTCAGAGTTGGCCGGCTATGGGAGTCCCTCGGTCGTCCCCCGTGACCCCCCCCCCCCCCCCCCCCCCGTGACCCAGCCCCCCCCTGTGTACTCAGGCTGCCCTTCGGGGGGCTGCTGTCTCCTGTGCCGGGCAGACACAGCAGCCATATCAGCACCAACCAGCCTTTCCTGTGAGGATATGAGGGAGAAAAGAGTTCACTGCACCAACTGACCCACCAAACAACAAATCTCTCTCTCTCTTTCCCTCTTTTTTTCTTTCTTTCTCTGGCTCAACACTTTAAAGGCAGCGTGAAATTGCCAGGTTTAAGAGGCTTTCAAAACACACCCGCGTACACTTCTGGAGTAACACGCGATTAATCTGAACTCAGATCCTACAAACAAACTGCAAAGACGGGGTCAGAGGGATAACCTGCTGCGACGAAAAGGAAACAGAAATCCAGAGATCAGAGGCCAATCCTGCTAAAAGACGACTTGGTCTTTACAGCCTTTCAGTGCTGTGAGGAATGTGAGTCATTCTCCAGATTAGACCGGGCGAGATTATAGATCAGTCCAATATCTCTGTCTAGCCTCAGTCTTAGTCTGATGCCTGATGCTTCCCATTGGATATAAAATACCAAAACCACACAGAGACTGGATTGTGTCGCTGTTTAATTGTCTCATGGTCTCACTATCTATCTGTCTCACTCTCTCGCTGCCAAAATACCTGTTGAAGTGCTAACGCTAGATCTCTCTTTCTCTCTTTACCTATCTCTCTCCCTCTCTCTCCCCGCCCCCCCAGAGCAGACGAGCTCTTTGTCTGTCCATCCCAGCTTTTCATGGGCCCAATTTGCAGCCATTGCAAAAATAGGTCACTCATCATGTTGCTTAGCGCCCACTGAGGAGAAGGCTCCATTATGCTGGGGGCCATTAGACATGAGAAGCTCTCCAGACTCAGAGGGGAGAGTCAGAGGGGATTTCATCTGCACCCACCCTGGCCTCTTTACAGCCCTGGAACACCAAGCCTGGTCCCACTCTGCTCGTGCTCCCTGTGTTCCACCCCGCATGCTCCTCTGAGGCTACGCTAACACACACACAGAGAGAGAGAGAGAGAGAGAGAGAGAGAGAGAGAGAGAGAGAGAGAGAGAGAAAGAGAGAGAGATGCCCAAGTCTGTGTGCGTGCGTGCGTGTGTGAGAGAGAGAGAGAAGGTAGAGAGAGGGAGAATGAGAGAGAGAGAGAGAGAGTGTGTGAGAGAGAGACACAGGAAGGCACAGGAAGAGCACATCAGGAAGTGGTTATTCAGTCTGTCATTGTGAGCTTATCTCTTGCAAGCTCTGCGACCTCTCCGTTCCTCTTCTTATCTGCACCAGACTTCAGTCCTTCTCAACAAAATCTCAGCCCGTGTGAAGGCCCCTCCTCTCTGTGAAAGAGCTTAAGGGACTCAGATATTTCTAGACGTGATTATGCAGGCAGATAAAGGCTAGTTGTTCGTTTGGCTTTCTGCGACCAGTCAGTCCAATGTCCTGTTCCTACACCCAGAACAGAAGTTGTAGCATAGAGGGTGGTGGGTGTGGTGTGCTCTGGGAGCTGACTGTCTCATAGTCTGACCTGGAGCCTTACGTCTTCACTGGGACCCTTCTCAGGCGAGTGCCAGGCTTCCTCCGGGGCCTTGTCCCAGTCTGACCTCTGACCCCGAAGCCTGTCAGGCAGAGCTTCTCTGATGTCACATGCCCTAGCTGCTTCTGTCCCTGACCCTACGAGGTCCTTGGGGATAGGTATATGATTGGATATAGGCAAAGCTGTGACTGCAGATCAAGCTGACCACAGATCAAGAGGTGGCAGGTTCCAACTCTCACCAGCAGCCTAACGTCGCTCAAGGGAAAAGCACGACATATTTGCCAGTCGGGTCCACTGCTGTCACGACGCTGTCACCCAGACTGCACCTGGCCCTGACTTGTTTGTTGACTTGACCTGTGACCGTTGCCACCAGCCTCACGCCTCGCTAGGCAGGACACAACAGCTGTGCATCTCCCTTTGTTTTTACACGCAGCGGGAGGATGAGGGTGCTGGTTGGTTTATTCTCAAGAGAGCCCAACCTTTTCTCTCCAGCGCAGGCAGAGGAGGAACAGTAGAACAGCTCCTAGAACAGGGGGAGGGAGGATGGGAGATTGCCACGGTTGGGATAACTGGTGTCTAGACAGCTAACCCACCAAAGTAAATTCCTTGTTTGTGACCACTTACTTGGCGATTAAACACGATTCTGATTCTGATAAAGCTTATCTTCCTACTGCAGCTACCCCGCCGGAGCTAACATACTGTAACATAGGAGCTAACGTACTGTAACATAGGAGCTAACATACTGTGGCTAACTTGCTGTAGCAAACCTGCTATAGCTAAACTACAGTAGCTAACCTGATCCTGATTATCATCTGGTGGGATCTAACCTGATGTAGTTAACCTAATGTCGCTAACCTGGTGTCGCTTATTTGATGTATAGCTAAGATGATGGTGCCATTTATTTCCCGGCTGTAGCTAACCTGGTTGACTTCCCACTGTAGCTAACCTGGTGCTAGTTAGTTCCCTGTGTTTCCTTCGTGTCCAGGCTCAGACAGGAAGCAGGTGCGCCCCCCCCAGCAGCAGACGTGTTGACAGAGAGAGGGGCCCCCCGGCGACCAGTGAAGGCCCACTCCTATATTTACACCTCCCCACACACACTCCACAGAGCCCTCGGTGTCTCATGTAGACTGTGTCAGAAGGACAGACCTTCAACAGCTACATGGATGGATGGATGGATGGATGGACAGACACGACTATGAGTAGTTAGAAAGACAGACACGTAGGTAATTTATTGAGCCCCTTGGGGAAATTGTAGTGTTACAGCAGTGTATCGAAATACACGATTTCACCTCAACTGAACTGTCTTGGGTTTCTGAAACGTGTGTAGGTGTTAGGTCACTGACAGTTCCTGTGCAGAGTGCCCGCTTGGGACAGTTTACTCATCTCCAGAGGTTAATGTAGTTTCAGTTGGAGAACAAAGATGTAAGATGGAGGAAGCCTCTGCTGTCGGGTGTGCTACATAACAGCCTTTAGTTTCCCCCTCAGCAGACTGAAATGACTCATTTAGTCATTTAGCAGACGCTCTTATCCAGAGCGACTCAATGGGTGATTTTATTTTTCTTCACTTGACATTTCTAAATGGGGCACCCCCTCCCCAAATCACTGAGGCAGTCAGTGTATTGTTCACTTTTGACAGGGTTACACACTGAGATGCTGCCTGTCTCAGACATGGATTAACCCTGAGGGGCTCTCCCTCCTCACCCCTCCCCTCTCCACACCTCCTCCTCCCTCCCCATACCTCCTCCTCCTCCCTCCCCACCCCTCCCCTCTCCACCCCTCCCCATACCTCCACCCCTCCCCATACCTCCTCCACACCTCCCCATACCTCCTCCTCCCTCCTCACCCCACCCCTCTCCACACCTCCCCACCCCTCCCCATACCACCTCCTCCGTCCTCACCCCACACCTCCTCCTCCCTCCTCACCCCACCCCTCCCCACACCTCCTCCTCCCTCCTCACCCCTCCCCACACCTCCTCCTCCCTCCTCACCCCTCCCCACACCTCCTCCTCCCTCCTCACCCCTCCCCTCCACACCTCCTCCTCCCTCCTCCCTCCTCACCCCTCCCCACACCTCCTCCCTCCTCACCCCCTCCACACCACCTCCTCCCTCCTCACCTCTCTGCTTCTCACCGCTCCTCCACTCTCTTCAGACCCTTCTCATCCTTATTCACCCTTCCTCTTCCCTCCTCACCTCTCCTCACCCCTTCCTCACACCTTCCTCACCCCTGCCAGCCTGGATTATCTGGGACCAGATAGCAGAACCCCCAGTCATTCCCACACGTCCAGTCGAGTGTGAACCTCACAAGTTCTGGATGGATGCTGATCAAAGACCGGAAAAAAAAGCTGAAAAGTTTATTTTCTTTCTTTCTCGTTCTCTGATGTTTGATGATTAGGCGAACGCCAACTCTCAGGTTGTCTGATGACTCATTTCCTGTGTGTGTTAGTGTGCGTGTGTGTGTGTATGAGAGATAGACTGAGAAAAAGAATGGGGAAATTGACAGAGACATTAAGACTAACACAACGAAGAATACCTTTGACTACTCTGAGTAGTATAGGGTGTGGTAGGGTAGGGTAGGGAAGGAATTGTGTAACATTAGGTAGGACAATGTAGGATAGGATAATGTTGAGTTGGGTAGGGTAGAGTATGGTAGTGTATGGTGGGGTCGGGTAGGTTCATGAAGTGTGGGGTAGCACAAGGTAAGGTAGTCTAGGAGGGGTAGACAAGGTGCCTGGCTGAGGAAGAGGAGGGTAGGAGAGCAGGATAGGAGGGGAGGATGGTTGGGGAGCAGGGGAGGAACAGGGTTGGGAAGAGGAGGGAAGGAGAGCCGGGTAACAGACTCCTGGTTTGGGGGTTCTGTTTCAGTGAGTCAGACGCCAGACGGCCTGGGCCTGTACGTCACGTCTGAGTCCTTCCCCCTCTCCCTCCTCCTCTCCTTCCCTCTCTCCCTCCCTCTCTCCTTTCTTCTCCCCTCTCTCTTCCCTCCCTCTCTCCTACCCTCCCACTCTCCCTCTTCCCTTCTCCCTCCCTCCCTCCTTCCTCGCTCCCTCCCCCCTCTCCCTTCCCCTCGTTCCCTCCAGCCTGCTAGCCTGTCTGTCAGTGCCGCTGAGGCGCTTGTGCTCAGCACACAGTGAACTCATCGACCCCAGGACTCGCCGGCAAAAACATTCTCATCTAACTCTCTGCACGCCCCCCGCCCCCCGCCCGCCCCCCCTCCTCCCTTCCCCCTCCCCCACGCCCCCATCCGTGCCTCGAACCCTGCAACCTCTCTCTCTCTCTCTCTCTCTCTCTCTCTCTCTCTCTCTCTCTCTCTCTCTCTGTGTGCCTTCCTTTCCTTTAAACTCTCCCAGCATGCCCCCCTTAATGTAGCCTCTCAGTGTGGACTGTTGAGAGACACTATAGAGACACTATTTAGTCGACCTTTCCGTGACTCTGCGCTGCTCTTCTTGTGATCAGTTTGCACCGCTAGTTTGAAGTGGGATTCTAAAGTCCACTTCAAAGTTTCTATGTGTTTTGTTTCTCAGGTTACACACATGTCTCTGATTGGACTAGACCCTGGGGACAAAATTCACGTAGTTTGTCTCTGTGCCGAGGGATAATGCTGAGTTCATGGCTGTAGTATTTAAAGTACTTGCTTTAGTAGTAGCAGCAGTAGAAGTATTGGTTTTAGTAGAAGTATTAGTGGTAGTTGCAGTATTATTATTAGTAATAGAAGTAGAAATAATAGTAGTTGTAGTATTTGTAATAGTAGAATGATTCGTATTTATAGTAATATTATTAGTATTTGTTGTAGAAGTAGTATTATTAGTAGCAGTCCTGAGGTCCCCTTAGCTGAGTAAGCAGCTCCCTATCAGTATTAGTAGTATTTTTAAATAGTACCAGTATTTAAAAGTAGTCTTTTTTAGTATTAAAATGTGTAGTGTTTATAGTGTTAGTAGCAGTCACAAGGTCTCCCTGGGTGACTGAGCAGGGCCCAGGGGGGCAGTCCCAGGAATCAGGAGGACCTTCAGAGATCAAGTGGCCGGATGTGGCCCAGTTGACCCCTTCATGTGCCCCCCCCCCCACCAACCCTTTCACAGCACTTCCTGCCTGGCAGGAAGTGACCACATGAAGTGGGTGAGTCGCCTGCAGGGGGAGCTAACATCCTTCCCCGCTGTGAGGGCCGAAGGAGACTCCTCACCCACACGCTGAACACAAAATTATTCGTCTGGCTAAAATCTTCCACTCCAATCTGTTGTAATTCACTTCCCATGCGCTGGGTGAAGCGTCTGGAAGCATCTGGAACCTCTGCTGATAACATGGAGAGAATGAGTCGACTCCCAGTCTCAGCTGGGGTTGGTGTGGCCTAGCAAGTCCTCTGGTGGCGTGTTCACACAAAACAGTTTCATTTCAGAGACAAATGCGTAGCCCCAAAACCAAAGAGGATGTCTCAGAGACTGCTGTCGACAATCCCTCCATTGTTGGTCTCTCTCTCTCTCTCTAGAGAGGCTCTATCTGCATGATGTATATACCCTGGCACAATCCTGTGGTCGGGACATCTGGGTTCGTTGAGAGGGACGTAAAGCTCCATCCACATTCTTGTTTAGGGGAAATTCCCTGGTTGGTGTTTTCCTCAGTTTGAGCTTCAGTCTTGGTACTCAGATGCGACAGGAAGATGGGAAGAATGCTTGAGAGAGTTTCTCGCTTACCTGTTGACCCTGAAGACTCACCTCAAAGCTACCCTGCGGCAAACCTCAGAGCTAACCTGAGAGCTACCTCTACAGCAAACCCTGCACCTAGCCCCATCACTAACCCTACAGCAAGCTAGTCCCAGTGCGAACCTTACAGCTAACCCTATAGCTAACCCTAGCCAGGCCTGTAACCAGTGTCTGAGACTTACTGAGGTCCGACCTGGGACGTTAGTCAAAGCTGTGGGACATTTTAATATTTGGAGCAGGGAAGAAAACAAATGATCAATTATATATATATATGTATTTGTTTATTTAACCAAGGTCCAATCCTCAAGTACTTTACGTAGTTACAGCATTGCCCCTTTCTCCTCTGCGGTCTGTGACAAGCCGGGTGCGGAGATAACATGAAGGTTAGGACAGAGGGGCGAGAGCACGGATGACTCCAATTTTACAGTCGGTACCATTTGTTGTTGTCCTGTAGATTATGATATTTTTGTGGGAAACTTGTGGGTAACTGGAATCCAAGAACTGTGACTGTGGAAGACCTTTGCCCTGGTGCACTGAATGAGTGTCTGTTACAGGCGTCTAGAGGCATAAGCGCGTACACACACACACACACTCACACACTCACACACACACACACACACACACACACTCGCAGGGCCACAATGGACTAAAAGGATATGAGTCAGTGCTACTCTAGCCCCCTCTGACCACCACATCAGATCTCAGCTTGCCAAAACAAATCTCGTCCTTTCCATGTCTGGGTTGAGTTTGGCAGAGCTCATCACTGGTTCTTGTCGGGCCCGTAGCGTGATCCTTTTCTCCTCTCGGAAAACAATAGTGATTGTAAACAGCTCCTCAGCCGAATGTATACAGTACTTCATAGGTTTGTGTGTTTTGGATGGGCAAAGTGTATGGAGGAGGGTTTGGAACTTGTTCCATGATGGGTTTCAGAGTTATGTCTTTTCGTGTAGCTGTCTGTGAAATCAAAGACCAAACTTTGATTTCATTGTACCCCCAGGTACCTCTCTCTCTCTCTCTCTTTTTCTCTGTCGCTGCTAGTTTTTATTTCTGTGTGGTGGTGTGTGTGGTGGGGGTGGGGGCTGCTGTTGCTGGGTGCGGATGGGAGGGTGGGGAGGGAGGGAGGGAGGTGAAGCCGATGCTGCACAGGTGAAAGTGGGTGGACCTCGACAGGAAACGTGTGATTAGTCTCTATTGTGCCGACGGATTAGAACTCTCGGTTATAGAAATGGAGACAACCTCTCGCTTTTTCTTCTTCTTCCTGGCGACCTTTCCTTCCAATGCATGCATATCTTGCTCTTTGAAGACATCCTCGTTCTGAAACCAAACACCGGCGAGGTACTCAGAGCTAGAGCATTAGTCTGCAGATAAAGAGATAAAGAGCTGGCAGGTTCAATTCTCCCTCTGTATGTCGGTTTGATCTACGAGCACAGTATTTTTCTATGAACACTTTATTACAAACATTTCCAAGGCCCAGACCTGAGGGGAAGCTTCAAGATGAGGCAATTCTTCTGATTGAACTCCTAAAGCAGTCACTCTTCTCTAACTGAACTCACAGATGAAGACCTAGATAGATAAATGGATGGATGAATAGATGGATAGGCACCATATTCATCCCTTGGGGGATGTGTGAGACCATTTGCGAAGATCTCCATGGGACAGTGCTTCAGAAGAAGGGAGTCAGGTGGCTGATCGGTTAGGGAATCGGGCTAGTAATCGGAAGGTTGCCGGTTCGATTCTCAGCTGCGCAAAATGACGTTGTGTCCCTGGGCAAGGCACTTCACCCTACTTGCCTCAGGGGAAATGTCCCTGTACTTACTGTAAGTCGCTCTGGATAAGAGCGTCTGCTAAATAAGAGCGTCTGCTAAATGACTAAATGTAAATGTAAGAACACACACCCGCACACACACACCTTCACACACACCCGCACACACACCCGCACACACACAGTAATGTCGAGTGTATCAGGTCGCACACATATTTAAATAAAGCGTCGAAAGTAAACCGTGTAGTTCCTCTCCTGTGTAACTGGGGGCTGCTGCTGAAGACAGGTCTCTCCAGTGTGGGAGTGGAAACAGGTCGGCCTAGACAAAACACCATTAGTGGAGGATGTGTGTGTGTGTGTGTGAGTGTGTGTGTGTGAGTGTGTGTGTGTGTGAGTGTGAGTGTGTGTGTACACGCAGCACACTGTCCATCCCTACTGTTTGTTTTCATTTCACTCCCCTCCTCCTCCTGCTCTTTCATATACAAAACGACAAACTGCTTTTTCCCCTTCAGACCCAATAGGCCGTGTCAGCCCAATGAGCCTGGGTGTGTGTGTGTGTGTGTGTGGGTGTGTGTGGGGTGTGTGTGCGGGTGACAGACTAAATCTGTCAGTCTCTGTGTAGGTGTGTACAAATGGGTTGCAGGTTTGTGTTTACGTATGCATGTGTCCCAAGTCAGTGTGTGTGTGTGTGTGTGTGTACGTACACATGGAGGGAGTTCACTGCTAAACACAACATTTTTTACATTTTTACATTTAGTCATTTAGCAGACGCTCTTATCCAGAGCGACTTACAGTAAGTACAGGGACATTCCCCCTGAGGCAAGTAGGGTGAAGTGCCTTGCCCAAGGACACAACGTCAGTTGGCATGACCGGGAATCGAACTGGCAACCTTCGGATTACTAGCCCGACTCCCTCACCGCTCAGCCACCAGACAACACTGATCTGTTATGGAAAGCTGTGGTGTAGTTAGGGCTGTGGGTACATGTGACCTACGCCTACAGGCAGTACAGACATCCTTAAGGCTTCAAGTCAAGGATTGGCCAATTGTACTCGAGATTATCTTTAATAAGGGAAAAAACGTTTTTTATCCCGAGTACGCAGTAGGATTCATGTTATTTATAAAAAAACAGGAGAGATTTGATTTGGGGGAATTTACAGTGAAATGCTCTACCACTTAACTACACCCGTTTTAATCCATTATGTTAAGAGCAATGAATTTCATGTCTCTGTTTCCCTCTCTCCCCCTCCCCCCCCCTCCTCCTCCTCCTCCTCCTCCCCTCCTCCCCCCCTCCACCTCCACCTCTCCCAGAACTCCATCAGACACAACCTGTCGCTGCACAGCAGGTTTGTGCGTGTGCAGAACGAGGGCACTGGGAAGAGCTCCTGGTGGATGCTGAACCCCGAGGGGGGCAAGAGCGGGAAGTCCCCCAGGCGTAGAGCGGCCTCCATGGACAACAACAGCAAGTTCACCAAGAGCAGAGGACGCGCTGCCAAGAAGAAGGTACCAACAACAAATCCAGTTGCAGTCGACTAGTTCAATAACCTTTAAGTATTGTGTTTAGAAGTGTATTCCAAGAACTCCAATCTACCTGTACCCCATGCTTTAGATAAAATGTATAAAAGCGTCTGCTAAATGAATATGGGGAGTCAGGTGGCTGAGCGGTTAGGGAATCGGGCTAGTAATCAGAAGGTTGCCGGTTCGATTCCCCGGCAGTGGGAATGACGTTGTGTCCTTGGGCAAGGCACTTCACCCTACTTGCCTCGGGGGGAATGTCCCTGTACTTACTGTAAGTCGCTCTGGATAAGAGCGTCTGCTAAATGACTACATGTAATGTAATATGTCTTTTCTCCCAGATGTCCCTGCAGGGGGGTGCGGAGGGGGGGGCAGACAGCCCTGGCTCCCAGTACACCAAGTGGCTCGGCAGCCCCAACTCCCACAGCAACGACGACTTTGAGACTTGGACCACCTTCCGCACGCGCGCCAGCTCCGACGCTAGCACGCTCAGCGGCCGCCGCTCGCCCTTCCTGTCCGAGCAGGACGACCTGGTGGAGTCCGACCTCCACATGGTCTATCCCGGGGGGGCGGGGCCTAAGATGACCGCCACCCTGCCCAGCCTATCAGAGGTGGCAGGCTCCATGGGCCACCACGGATCGGAGAACGTCGTCATGGAGAGTCTCCTTGACAACCTCAACCTGCTCTCCCCTAAGAACCCCCAGCTGGGGGTGGGGGGGGCTGGTTCTGACTCCTCCCAGTCCTCGCCCTCCTCCATGCTGCAGAACAGCCCCTACAGCCCTCCCAGCCTGCCCCCCCAGGCCCAGCAAGAATACAGGAAGTGTCTGTACGCGCAGCCAGGGATCAGCAGCATGTCGCCCCTCCCCATGCAGACCCTGGAGGGCAAGCCTGGCTTCAGCTCCTTCCTTAGCCCCTACAACTGCCCCGCCGGCCTGCTGAAGGAGCTGCTCACCTCGGAGCCAGATCCCCCGCAACGAGCTGCTGCCCCCCATGGAGAGTCTGGTCCCTCAGCCGCCCAGGGGGGGGCACCTGCTGCCAGCCTTCAACAGCCAGGGGCAGGGCCACCGTGGCCAGAGAGGGGGCAAGATGATGAACCCCTCCCACCCCCACGCCCACCCCCTGCCTCACCAGCACCAACACCAACACCAGCACCCCCACGCCCGGCCGATGCACGGCCAGGGTCCCCTCTCCTCCTCTGGGGGCATGAACGGCTCCATCCCCCTGACCAGCCTGAACCACGCTGGAGGACCCGCCTGTCTGGCCGGCCTGAGGACTCACACACACCTGCAGCTGCCTCACCTGGCGCACCCAGGCGGGCCTCCGCCCTCCTACGCCATGCACAACGGCTACGGCCGTAGCATGCCGCCGCACGCGCACATGCACCACCAGGAACGACTGCCCAGCGACCTGGACGACATGTCCATCGAACGCTTCGAGTGCGACATGGAGTCGGTCCTCCATGACACCCTGATGGACGGAGACGCGCTGGACTTCAACTTTGACCCCATGGTCGGTTCTCAGGGCTTCCCTCCCGGGGTGAAGACCACCACGCACAGCTGGGTGTCCGGCTAGGACACTGTCACCGTCTCTCCCACAGGTAAGGACTGCTCTGTTGCCGTGGTTGCACTGTAGTATTATAGTATTATTTGTGTTCATCGTGCCTGGTAGCTGAGATGGGATTACTTTGCCCGGTTTCAAGTAAATGGGTTTTTAAATAATAATATTATTTTTGTTGGGTTGTTCAAACTTTGTATTTGTCTTCCTCTTCCTCCCAGGTTCACATCAGCACCACCAGCCTTGGAAAACATTTGTCCAAAGAAGGTATCTCCCCTTTCAGAGAACTGGAACATCTCTTCACAAATTCTCAAAGTCTAGACCCTTGGCCTTTAGCCTTCTCTGAGCAGCCTAGCGCCTAGCCTAGCCTAGATCACCCTCTTTGCCTTCAAGGTCTGCCTAGACCCCACATAGACCCAGACTGGTGCTCAGGTTAACGTGTCTACTAGCCGAGTTGTGTGACTGGCCTATGTTTGACTCGTGAGCCTAGCAACGAGGACAGTCTCCCATGCTGTCAGACAGCTGTTTGTTTTACAACAGGACAGGAAGGAACTGGAGATGAATTGACAAAATATCAATGATATATATATATATATATATTTGACCTGCTCCTTAGATTTCTAGAAGGCTCTGCCATGTTGTTGTTGTGAGTGTTTGTTTTTCTGTTTGTCGGTGTGTCGTGGATAAAATGACACAGCACGATAGGGCATGAAACACCACAACTACAGACTGGAACACACTTTGTTTATATTACATTCAACTTGGGTCATCCCCAAATTCAGGGTGCTTTTTAACAAGGTTGTCAAGAAGTGTTTTGCATATTGATGTAAATACAATAATTCTAAACATATATATGTGTATATATATATATATATATATATATATATATGATGTATACTATGTGTATATTTGTGATTTGTGATATATTCTTTACATGATATATTTCCTTGAAAACAGAAACTTTCAAGTTTCTCATTGTGCATTCAATGCTCCCATGCCTTTCAAACAGCCAATATACTGTATGGACCTGAAAACCTGCCAAGCGAAGGACTAGCGTCAAGAGAAATATTAACTAGAAAAAAATCATCTATTTCGGTGGTAAATTGATGCAACTCCTCAGGCTGTTTTGCCGCCCAGTAATTCAGCCCATTTTGCTCCCTCTTAAACACACTTAAGCCTCATTCGGACTATTGTTCTGTCATCACATGTGTATTTCTGACTTCAACATCTCCCTTTACCTACCTACTCATCTCCCTGTTCCCCGCCTCTGCACTGCCTCCCTCATATATTCATCTCGCTTTTATAATTCATCTCCATTTTCTCCCCTTCTCTCTCTCTCTGTTTCTCTGTCTCCCTCTTTTGATTATTTTGTCTTTCCCTTTCAGTATCTTTGTCGTCTCGCTCGCTCTCTCTCTTTCTCGTCCCTCACTTCTCTCTCCCCCACCCCTCTCTCTCTGCCCTCCCTTTTCTCTCTCTGTTAGGGAGGTAGGGTGCTTTATAGCATTAGTAGGTCTAGGGAATAGCAGTAATTTGAGAGGTTGATAATGGACTGCAAGGTTTTAATCATAGTGTTGAAGAGAGCACAGGATTTGTATCTTTTTTTTTACATAACAGCCTCCAAACCCCTGCACACGCATCACACACCAGAGCCGGCTTTACCAACTTCATGTTTTGGAGCAGAAAGTGCGTTAACTAACTGTGCCTTTTACGGTGTCAAATACAGCTCGCTACAGCATTGAATAATATATTCATCTGTAAATTTGAGCATCGCGTGCCTCTGACTTTTAATGTTTTTCTTTTGGTATTCGAAGTGTCATGGTTACCTGGTAGTCCAATATATAGATATATGGTTACCTGGTACCTGGAGTCCACATTTAGGTGCCCCCCCCCCCCCCCCCAGTCAGTTTACTTATTCGTTGGTTTTTGGTCAAATGCAGCTTCAGATGATTGAACGCACAGTGACGCACAGTGACACACATACCTCAGATTATTTTACCTCTCACGTCTGGAAGGGATTATATTGGGTTGTTTCTCTCATAGTGGAGTGTACAAAGGATGATCCTTGCATCTTTCATATTGAATATACATACTTTTAATATTTGAATGAATCTCACTCACAACCTTAACAGCTGTGTTAAGTGTGGATTTAGAGAGACTATATTTATTTTGTTTCTTTCGGTTATTTACAATGTTTTCTTATTTCAAAACAGAAGCCATTACGTTCTTTTCACACAAACATTATGGGACCTCACTGTAAATATTGAAAATATGACTGCATATATTTGAAATGACAGAAACGGTGTACAGTTCTTAGTGAGGTAATATCAGTGCCTATGCATTGTCCAGATCACCACCATAAAAATGATGTTCTATTTTACTTTTTTTTGTTGTAATTGCCTTCTTTAGATACGCAAAATGAAGTATTCAGTTTATAGGTGTGCAATGATTTTATTATTATTGTTATTATTCTTTTTATGGTAAATTCATGTGGATATGCTTAGCTGCTGTTTGTATTAAAATACAACTTTTGGTAGAAACTAAAGGTAGGAATTTTTACATTAATTTAGTTGACATATACAGGAAATGTAAATGATGGGACCAATTCTATAGACTGGCTAAATTAATGTGTTGCACTTCTAAGTGTTTGTAGTTTCTTAAGTGTATTGTGTAATGTTTGCCTTTATTGTAAAGACAGAAAATAAATTATGTAGTTTATCTCAAACAAAATAGTTTGAGCCCGTTACATTTCTTAATTCATGTAAAGAAAGTAAAACGTATTCTAGTATCTGTTGTGTGAGATTTGCCATAAAGTACAGTCTAATGAAAAAAGGTTTAATAAAATCGGGAATTTGTTTGCAGAAAACATGTTAGCTTTTGCCATTTGCATTTGTTTATAGCAATATTTGATGGAGAGCTATAAATATGAATGGCTTATATGTATATTTTCAATAACCACAGTTTTGCAAATGTTTATTGTCAGTAGAAATGTGCATAGCGAATGCAGATGTGTTATCACTGCTATCAAGGGTTCATTTCTGACATAAATGCTAGTGGTTAAAGTCGATTGCGACCTGAATATGCCTGATTACTTTTCCTGTCTGGGTGTTAAACAGCCATATCTAAGCGGTAATTATAAATGCAGAGCAGAGCAGTTCCAAACTTCACCAGCTATGTTCACCGTAGTGCTTTCTAGAAGCCTCCCTGTGAGAAGTAAGTGCCTGACTATTGTATTTGCGCCATATTTACCAAAACATGCAAGTTAAATTTGTAGAAAAAAAAAAAAAAAAAAAAACTTTTGAAGATGTTGGTTTAAGCCATATGTGTACATAAACGCTCTGATGGAAAAGGATGTGTCTGTGTCTCCTTATTTTGAAGTTAAAGGTCTTTTATATTAAGATGAGAAGGATAATTCATCTTTATATCTGTCTTCATGTTGTGATTAGAAAGATGGAATACCTCAGGCTTCAGCGTCAGATGACTGTATGGGTGGGCTGAGAGGAATGAGGCCTGTGTAGGACTGACACACTTCACTACCAGGCACACATGTTGTTACTTAGAGCACAGGGCCACACGAGGACACGCAGAGGGGGAGAGGGGGGGGCGGTCACAGGGACACACAAGAAGGGGGGGGGGGGGTTAGCTCACAAGGACACAAATTCTGACCCTGTTCACTCACAGGGTCAGATCTACCACAGGAGGCAGATAGACCCCAGTGTTGGTAACGGTGTGGTAGGTTACAGGCTCAGGACTGTGATGTACTCTCCCATTACAGACAGGAGTTACTAATGTTATCAAAAGCAACGTCCTGCGGGGGATTTTGTACCTGGGACGTCTTAATTTGCAATCAAATCCTCTGCCACTGAGTTATACCAACCAACAATACTAACAGACATCGTTTAGAGGTAGATGGACTGCTGCCACGTGTAGTTAACCACACTATGAAGCAGGCCTGGATGTCTAGGCCTGCTTTATCTTATCTATGCCTGCTCTATGGTCAGGCCTCCTCTGTAGCCCTCAACTGAGACTCTTAGATTTAAACCCCTTTGAAGTTGCCCTGTTCCGTCACATGACCCCTTTACGGGAATTCTTCACAAAAATGGATAATTGAATATGAAGGGTATCACGTGTAAGACCTTGCTGATTCCATGACAGTCCGTAGTGATAAGCCACCGTACAACTGGAAAAGCACCATCACTGTTATGGTGTTTTTCTTTTGCGTGCCAATTTCA
Organism: Thaleichthys pacificus; assembly: GCA_023658055.1. Classification (NCBI taxonomy): domain Eukaryota; kingdom Metazoa; phylum Chordata; class Actinopteri; order Osmeriformes; family Osmeridae; genus Thaleichthys; species Thaleichthys pacificus. Next base: position 10,098,912 of record CM042858.1, read on the forward strand.
TAATGGACAGTGCTGGTCAAGGGTAGCATGAGGGAGCGTTTGAGCACGTGGACATACATCACTGAGGAAGTGAAAGTACATCAATGCCAACGCCGAACTCGATGACCTTGAACTGGACTCAGACAATAGGGATACCAGTTAAGAAGAGAATAAGAACTGAATGCCAGTTGGTAAAGTAGTGTATCTATTTGTCCAAGTCTATTTTTATCCATGAAGGCAAGTTATTCCAGTACACAGCTATTACACCTGTTAGGCTACAGTACTATAGCCACGTTGGTCTACTGTACTTCAAACATTAATCACAAAACACCTTGTTAGTGCATCGACAGATTTAGGGTTTTATTCACTCGAATTTCTTTTCTTTTAAGGCTTCTCACAAACCACAACTCACCCCATAAACACATCGTTTTTATCATCACAGTTTGTGTTATTTTTTCATGTGTTATTAAGTCATCACGTGTTTTTCTGCCTGTCACTGTTGGAGAAGCACTAGAACTTGAGAAGACATGCTCCTCTCTTTTAATAGCCTTCTGAAGACACATAAAAATGAACTTCTTTTGTTCTACAGTTATAGTTTTGTGTGAGGCCTAAGTTATAATGGTTTCTGTCTCCAACGTTGTGTGCAAATTGAATATGAGAAGAGGTTCCGAAGCGTAGTAAAATGTCGCCTCCTGTGCTTTGATATTCATTAACAACTCTCTCTTTCTCAGTTCGACTGGAAATCCACTCTTTATTCTGCACCATAAAAACAAGATGGAGACAGGAGTGAAGACGGAGATGTTTTAATTCTTCTGCATGGGTGAAGAGCAGTTGGTCGCACGCAATGTCTCCCCCATTGTCTCATGCGATGTGTCCACATCACAGTAAACGGAGGAGTAAGTTGTTACACATCGTTAGGACAATAGACAACTTGTTTACCGTTAAGAGTCAAAGCCAGAAAGACACAATAGAATTTAATACTTTTTTTCCCGTCATTTTTGTCAGATGTTTTCAAGCTGGGCAGTGAGAGTTTGCCGTCTTGATAGGGTGCTATTACCGGCGAGATGATGTCATGGAAATATGTGTGTTTGGCGGTGGAGGAGGTGCGGAGGAGAGAGGTGTTTAATGAGAGTTCAGCGTGTGGGGTTACCCCGGTGACTCTGGATTGCGTGTGTGTCTGCAGCAGGCTGATGACAGGTGATGGAGATAGGGGATAATACTTTCTCTCCGTCGCCTCCTTTCTGCCTGTTTATGGACATCTGAAGCCGCCTAGTAATTTACCACATTTGTAGTTAGGCACAGAGTCACGGTGGTCTTCCTAAATCTGTTTTAAACCTCTGTTTTTCTTAACTTGTTATCAGGTATACCTTCCACGCTCTGTGAAAAACTTAAAAACAAAATGTATAATGTTCACCTTGTCCCATAAACACAGAATGGCCAGAAACAACTTGACTCGTTAAAGTGAAAGTAAATCTTAAAGAGATGCGCACAGCATGAACACGCAGTCAGACGTTAAGAGCGTTTCGGTGCAGCCTCGATGTCGTAAGAGAGAAGTAAGGAGCATGCTTTGCTCTCTCCTACCGCATCATCAACTCGCCCTTTCTGTAACACACGCTCTAATCGTCAGATTACCAGATGTTCCCTGTTTCACACTCAATTAATCTTGCTCAAATTGGTCACCCAAGTGGAGGGACAGCCATTTACCAGCAGGGGGGCACATGACAATAAAACTCCTTAATTGGTTGTTGTTCCCATTGCCCCGAGGTCACTGCGGCTTTGTGATTGGCCGAGGGGAGAGGCAGCCTCTTGAAGTGCGGGTGGAGGCGGGGCTTTCTGCGGCGACGGCTCAGGTTGTTGTGCTATTTGAGGAGCCAACGGAGGTGGTCACTTTTGCGGAGAAGTGTTATTCCTGGGAGGAAGAGGTGGATGTGAGTCTCACGCTAGCTCGGCTAATGAAGCATAAAACAAGGCCGGGGGGACGGGTCGCCGGCGTTGTCTTTTATTCATGTCCACCAGCCCAGACCTCTGCCCCACATCTCCACCGACTGGCTCGTTCTCTGAAGATCATGTCTGGAATGCACAGGAGATAATTAGATCCCATTTAAACGGGGGTCAAATAGACAGTTCGCTCAAATAGACAGCTCGCTCAAATAGACAGCTCGCTCAAACAGACAGCTCGCTCAAATAGACAGCTCTCTCAAACAGACAGCTCTCTCAAACAGACAGCTCTCTCAAACAGACAGCTCTCTCAAACAGACAGCTCTCTCAAACAGACAGCTCGCTCGATCCCGCTCGGCGGCCCCTGTCTGCTACTGGCAGAGAGCAGCAGTACTCCCCAGCTCAGGAGCCAGAGATAGTATCGGGGCACTAACACGCTCGCCTGTGTGTGAGACGGGCCTGCCTGCCCCAGCAGTGCCCAGATCAGAGCTGCCCCAGCAGCCTGTTGCTCAGGCATTATCCAGTGGAAGGTTAACTGTGTTAACTGTTATTGACAGGATCCCCTGCTGGGCCTAGCTCTTCCCTGGCCCTCCTAATTGAGTGAAAGGGAAGGCAGAAGCACTCCTGTTTACATCTCCACCAGGCTGCTCATGTAAGCTTGTGTTACGCGCCAGAGGGGTAAATGGGGGGGTTAGATCATGAGGACTCCCGACTGGGGCTCCTTCTTGGGGGGAAGGTTGGTAACCTGTGGGGGGTCTGCAGGCAGGGAGGCAGGTCTAATGTCTCTGTGAGGACCAGGCACAAACACTGTGAATTAGGAGGCCTGCCTTGTTGGGGCTCCTCTAATGGGGAGCACAGTGAGCATAGCCATGTTTTTCCAGGCATGGCCTTGTTCTCAGCCCCGGCCCCAGGCCCCAGCCTCCCTCAATCCCAGCCTTTCTCAGCCCCGGCCCCGGCCCCGGCCCCGGCTCCAGTCCCAGTGCTGTTTCTCATATGTGAATGTATTTTATAATGTTACATAAAACAGCTTGAAAGTGCAAACATACTTACTAAAGTTGTCAGTATGTGAATATACAAAATACGTACATTTTAAGCACACTTCCAATTGTGTCAAATATAAATATAAGGAAAAGCTCTCACTTTGTACATTTAACATTGATTTAAGTATACGCTTTTTCTGCTAGGGCTGCTCATTTGATCTCATATATAAAGTCTTTATTTACAGTTTTTACTGACAGCATAATATCGTTCTGTAAGTGGAGGTTCAGCAGCTTGCTATTCCTTCCCATCCTGAGGAGGACCTGTGGAGTTTATATTTCCCCTCTCATTAAATATTCACCTCTTCTCTTAAAGCCGTGTGACAGCAATTAACCCTTAATTAAGAGCCCTCTTAATTTATTCATAAGGGTCAGGTGTTAGTCTTGTGTAGCTGTTACAATGCAGGCTACTCCTGAGCAGCATATGGACTAACGCAATCAGAATGGGCATCGCTGTGTTCTTTGTTTGGTGTCAGTCTGAACCACCTAGGCGACAGGAACGTGGGTGTCCATTCATCAGGATTCCCAGGGGACTTGGAGAAAGGATGGATGTCATCCAAAGGTAAGCCAGCGTCGTGAGCGCACACACACCAAACACACACACACCAAACACACACACACCAAACACACACACACCACACACACACACACCAAACACACACACACACACACACACCAACACACACACACCACACACACACACACCAAACACACACACCAAACACACACACCAAACACACACACCAAACACACACACACCAAACACACACACACCAAACACACACACACCAAACACACACACCAAACACACACATTGTTCTCCCCCCCACCACTCCCAACACACACACTCCCAACACACACACTCCCAACACACACACTCCCCAACACACACACTCCCAACACACACACTCCCAACACACATCCTGTGCAGCAGCTTTCACTCCTCTCTTCTTGATGTATGTTGTTCTGCCCTGGACAAGAACACAGGAACATAATCCCAGAGTCTTTAGGTGATAGAAGGTCACCACGGCAAAGTGGTTACCAAGGCAATAAGAAACACCCGCTCCCCCCCCCCCCCCCCCGCGCCTCCAAGGCTTGTCCAGACAGGGGAACATCAGAGCCCCCAGGCTAAGGACACAACAACAGGGCCATTTAGATCTCCCACATTCACTCAAGGAGACGAGAGGGACTGTTCAACACTCACACATACACTGGGAGGAACAGGAACCAGTGCTGTTCCATCCATGTTCACCCCGGGAGAACAGAACAGGAGAACAGTAGAACAAGAGAATAGGAGAACAGCAGAACAGGAGGACAGGATAACAGCAGAGCCTGAGGACAGGAGAACTGAGACAAGGGAAACAGGAGAACAGTAGAACACAGGGCGAGTTACATTCTGAGAGAGATAGTTCTTGTGACTTCCGGTAGAGAAGAGGGAGCAGTCTGGGATCTTGGGGGAGTTAAACCTGCTCAACAGAGCCCCTCGACCGCTCCTCTAACCTCTCCCCCGGGCTCAACACACCTGAGATGAACACACCTGCGCTGAGCGCACCTGCTCTGATCTGAAACTAGGTAAATAAGAATAATGACAGTGACGTTAATGACGGCAATTATAACCACGGGGAGGGGAGGGGGGGGGGATATCACACCACCGCACTACATTTACATTCGCTACAGTCCTGAAACCATACAGTAACCATGCACCCTGTCCCCTCCCTCTCAGGGACTGGGGGCCTTGGCAGCAGCTGTGCCGTGTGGGTAAAGACGGTGTTAAGAGCTGAGGGCACACCCTGAGGAACGTCCTCGCCCGTGTTGAGGGATTCCTCCTGGCTCAGACAGGCCTGGACACGCCCTGGTAAGCCCTGGGCTTGGTAGCTCACACATACACACACACACACTCACGCATGTATTCACATATGCACACTTACACACGCACATGTACTCCAACATACCCACACACACACACGTACACACGGACGCATGCACTCGACACGCGCAGACACACACGCGAGTCCCATGAGGGTGTGTGGAGTTGGCCTGGACCGGTGGAAGCCGGTGTGGGTGTGAGAGCAGGTGACTGCATGACATACCTCCTGATATAGTGTGGCAAGACGGGGAGAAAGGGCGTCGGCAGTGGATTACAAGTTAACCTTTAGTTCAGAGACGAGCTCTAGAAGTCATTTTGGAAGAACAAGGATCGTGATGTCCTTTTCTGATATGGATAGTGGGGGGGATGCCCCACCACTCCCTCCACAGCAACACCATCCACCCCCCTCACACACCTCCCAACACCATCCACCCCCCTCACACACCTCCCAACACCATCCATCCCCCTCACACACTTCCCAACACCATCCACCCCCCTCACACACCTCCCAACACCATCCACCCCCCTCACACCTCCTAACACCATCCACCCCCCTCACACACCTCCCAACACCATCCACCCCCCTCACACACCTCCTAACACCATCCACCCCCCTCACACACCTCCTAACACCATCCACCCCCCTCTCACACTTCCCAACACCATCCACCCCCTCACACACCTCCCAACACCATCCATCCCCCTCACACACTTCCCAACACCATCCACCTCCCTCACACACCTCCCAACACCATCCACCCCCCTCACACACCTCCCAACACCATCCACCTCCCTCACACACCTCCCAACACCATCCACCCCCCTCACACACCTCCCAACACCATCCACCCCCCTCACACACCTCCCAACACCATCCACCCCCCTCACACACCTCCTAACACCATCCACCCCCTAACACCATCCACCCTGCCCCCCTAACACTCTCACCCCCACCAACAACACCTACACTCCCCCAACACCCCCCTACCCACCACCACCCAGACAAGTCATTATAACTACATCTGGGTCTGTAATTGGGCCCTCCATTAGCGCTGTCAACAATAGGGACAGTATGTGGAGGAAGAGGTCATTACAGAGAGCAAAGGAAGAGAAGAATAGGAATAATAATGACTTATTTTAACCCAACAAAAGGAGGTGCTGTTAAAGGTCACTCTTAATTAGTCTCCAATCTCCGTCGAGGAGGTCTCCGAGCCTTCGTCTGACAGCTTCCACAATGATGACGTCTCTTCAGAAAGGCCTTTTGGGGGGCAGAATCACGAGCTATCACGAGGGAGAGGGCCGGGGAACAATATGTTCATATACAGTCCTCTTATCTCGGACCACTGAGAAAAGAAAACAGAGAAGTGGCCATTTTTTTTAATTCTCCCCTCAGGAGCTCTTGGTAAACTGTCCGACTTCAAAGTTCCTGTGTGTCTTCAGACACCATGGATGCTCCAGCCTCAGCTTTAAATAATGCTGTTGCCCACGGTCATGTGAACAACGGGTCGCTTGTATGGAGGAACATAAAATAACATATAAACTCTCTTTCCCACCCGCCCTGCAGTCTTGAGGCAGCGATGAGTTCATTTCAAGCCGCCAGTGATGACCCTGTGTAAGATAAGAGGCCAGACACTGGAGGATCTCTACTTCTTACCATGCAGATGTTTTTACTGAAGGTTTCCAAACACAGAAATGAAAAACAAAAAATGAAATTGCTTAGTCTTCTTCTCCTGGTCTCTGTTCAGGTGTCCATCTCTGTTACTACGGCGCTGTCTCTGTTACCATGTTACATTGACAGTGTCTCTGTCACTTCAGCAATGTCTCTGTTGCCATGGGTTTGTCTCTGTTACCATGTTAACATGGCATTGTCTCTGTTACCATGTTACCATGGCATTGTCTCTGTTACCATGGGTTTGTCTCTGTTACCATGTTAACATGGCATTGTCTCTGTTACCATGTTACCATGGTATTTTCTCTGTTACCATGGGTTTGTCTCTGTTACCATGTTAACATGGCATTGTCTCTGTTACCATGTTACCATGGCATTGTCTCTGTTACCATGGCGTTGTCTCTGTTACCGTGGCGTTATCTCTACCCTCCCCACGAGCTCACAGCCGGCTGACCCTGCCCTCAGTTGACCAGGAAATTAGAACAACATGACGCAAGGAGATTCCTTACAAAATCATCTTTATTTCATTACCTAGGCGCCTAATTATATTAGCTTTAATGCATCTCTCTATTAAATCTTATTTATCATACATTTTCTCTCTCTCTCTCTCTCTCTCTAATGATCGCTCTCTATCTCTCTCTAATGATCGCTTTATCCTCAGCTGCGTGCAGTGAAGGATTGTCAGTAATCGTAGAATTTTACTGCCACATAAACAGGGTTGCAGAAAAGCAGAAAATCTGTAAAACTGTATTTCTGTGGTAAGTCAAGAAACAGTGTGTATTTACTGGACAAGTCGCAAAATAGCCACATATCAGCAACCAGGCACGGTGATCTTAAAGAAATAAAGGTGCAACAACAACCTCTCAACACACAGGCAATTACGTAACTATAGTAACCCTATCTCAACAACCACCTGTCTGACATAGTGCTTCCTCTGTGGCCTCAGGTCATGCTCTGACATCGAACAACAACAACATAAAGAAAATGTGCTAAAGTACCCTATATTTTCGAGGAAATCTCAGAATGCTAAGACTACTCAGTAACCCTGTGCTGCGTTTCCAGGCTGGCAGGGAGGACATACAGGCCTACTGTGTTACAGGGACCAAATGGGCCTGCATGAATACAGCTCTATGCTATAGTTAGAGACAGGCGTAAATGAACACACAGTCCAGGTAGTCTGAACACCAGAGAAAGACCCAGGATGGCTGGATGTAACCTCAGTAAGCGGAAATAACTGCTTTGAAAGGCTTCCTGTCCGGGAGCCATTACGCAGATATATTTAGACACCGTTTGAGACTAAATTATAGATGGAGCTTAATAGGAAATTAAATGGAGGGCTTGATGGTGGAAGAAACAGGATTTCTCGAATTCGTATTTGTTGGTGGTTGTGACTGCTTAACAGATTGCTTTGTTTCCTGGACTTTGTTTTGGTCCAGTCCACGAAGGTGGCCCTCAGTGATGGAGCCAGAAATATGTTCATGGGGTGGACATGTAAAACTGTAAAACTGTAAAACTTTGTGAAACTGAGTGGACAAGTGTGGGGGCCAGTGGGGTGGCCAAGATTCTTAGTTGGGTGGCAGTTGATCCCCCACAGCTACGCATTGGTCCTGTCAGACATTACCATACCCCAAAACAGAACTACAAATACTACCACAAACATACAGCTAATGCATAATGGGAACCAGCCATGTCAGACATCCGTTTATACCACTGCCTCTGTTGTTGTTTGAAGACTTACAAAGTAACACTGAGAACTTCATGTTCTCCATAAAACTTCTTTTTTTTTTTAACACACAAAAAAAGAACTGGGTGATACATTTATTACCCCTTTGATTCAGATCTGACCCAGAGTTGTGCTGTAATGTTCAATGTAGGTTAGGGGCAAAATGTAAGACGTAAAATCATCTCTGTCTATAAACAGTCCCGTGATGAAATGTGTGAGATCTTGCTGTTGCTCCCAGTGCCATCCCCCCCCCCCCCCCCTTCTCATCTACTCCATATTTTCTCTCCCGGGTAAAAAATAAAGAAAAAGGTTTATAAATAGGCACATGTAGGCCTATACCTCCTCAAGCACATTTCTTTTGATAATATGAAAAATTACTTGACAAACACATCCATAGATTTTGTCATACATATTCTAGATGGCGTGCTGTATGTAAGTATCTCTGGCAGACATTTCTTTGCCAATTAAATAGCATGGCGTGCCTGTAGCTTCAGACCCATGAAGGAAGCATTGTCTGAGTTTATGTGGGGGAACGCTCAGAGCTGCTCCTCCAACCAGGGGCCCACATCTCATTTCACTGTCTGAAAAGAGAAGAGATGTACCAATACTATTAGGAAAAAGAAAAGGAAAAACAGATCTTTTGGGGGGGGAAAGCAGAAGAGGGCAGGGTTTGAAAAAGAGAGAGGGATAAATGAACACTTTCTTGATTACTTTTTCTGCTCTTGTGGCATGGCTCACAGTACATTGTCCAAATGTTTACCCAAAAAATATAGTTTGGTTGAAGTCCTTCTAAACACCATGTAATTCACACGTCGGTGTATGACGTCCCACTGTCTCGGCTGTAAATGGTCTGTCTGCTTCGAGGTGGCCAGCCACTCCGTCAGAGATCTTTAATAAAACCGAGTGTCGTGTTGACAGTTGGTGTTTCAGAAGGACGTGAACTGCTATGAACTTCTCCGGTTGAGAGTAACAGACTGCCTTCTCCAGTTCTCCTTGCAGTTAGCAACAGCCTGGTTCATCATGTGGCCAACAGCGCCCTCTACGGGACGCAAAACACATCCTGCGACGTGAGGTAAAGGTTCTTAGCACTGTTTGTGGTGTGCTCTGATATGAACTCTGAATGAGTTAGGGAGGAGGATGTCTTTAGGCTGGAGTCTCAGCAGATCTGTTAGTGCGTCTGCGTACGACAACTCTGGACACTGCGGCCCCAAAAGCAACCCCGCCGCGGGTGTGAAAGTCCATAACTTCATCGGGGCAGAACGTTGTCATGGTAACAGCCGTCACATTGAAAGGCGGTGTGCACAAAAGACTTTAAACCGAGGCGATGGTTACGAGGGAGTCAAAAGTGGGCCATCCCTGTCAGGTAGGATGTTCAGTGAATGAACCCCCCGTGGTTTATTCAATAGACCACAGACCATAGAACACAGCAAATGAAGGAAACCGTCTTAAGTGGCCAGATACAAGGATAAGATGGTGTGCTTCTCTGATGGTCTACAAAATGTACTACTACAAATAGCCTTCTACAGTGGCCTTCAAGACACTACTGTAGTCTACAAATACTACTATGCGCTTGTCTCTAAAAGTACACTGAGATTTTGAAGATGTGTCATAGTTAAGTAAAATCCTGTTCTAGTGTGAAGTCCAGTGGTTAAGACTGGTCTTCAGTAATACAGAGTGTATTACATATCTTTGAACACATCACTCATCACTATGGTTATTAGTGATACAGTTTATGACTTGATTGTTTACCACAGTGATTACGTAAAGCTTTTGTGTTTGTAGGCTACTTTGATGATGTCATTTTCTTGTCAACCACCAGATGGCCAAACTGGTCAGAGAATGCATTGGTGATGAAACCAGAGGGTTTTAATGGATGCACACACACACACAGACACACTTGTACACACATGTACACAGACAAACACACAGACACACATACACACTAACAAAAATATGCAACAATGTAAATATACAGACTTTCTTGCACACACACACACACACACATCCACACACGCACATTAACACACAAACACACACAGTGTCCTTGTACATAGTAAGTCCATGATTGTATAAAATCCAATAAACTGGGTAGATTGAGACCATTTCAAGGTTGAACAAAAGCTGTGAACAAAGGGGCCAGTAAACATGTCTGCTGGTCTGTGTGTGTGATAGCAGCCCTCCTCGCCTGTCATCCTCAGGGCTCTCATTACGAAGCGCCTCGGTCTGCCACAACCTGGCCGTCCCTCTGACTGTTGTCTTAATCACGGGGGACATGCTGATCATCAAAGGTGTGCTGGGATTGGCTCAAAGGCGTGATTGAACTTGTCCTACAGAGGTCCTTTAGCCATAGGCGCTCCTGTCCAATCACCATGTCCCTAAAGTAGGTCTCTGATCCACTGAAACTAAATATGTGTTTGTTGTCAGGCTCGTGTCCTGGTTTGTTGTAGTGAGGGGATGTTGTAATGTCCCATGTTGGGTTAGTTTGTTGATGCCGTGATGCTAGGAGGAGAAGGAACCAGTGGGGGACTGAATCCAGCTGCTTCCTGTCTCAGATTCTCCCTGCTCACCCCCCCCCCCCCCCCCCCCCAGGGCTGGCTTGTACACATAGAGGAAACAAACTCTCCCTCTCTACCATCTCCACCCCCTCTCAGACACGAAGACAGCCTCTGCCTCTCCAAAAAAATGTAATACACGCAATCACATAACAATAGTGATGTGATTGCGTGTAGCTCCGTAGAAGAGCTATACGCAATGTATAGCTCCATGTGACTACAGACCAAGAGGTTCCAGGTTCCAGGCCCCACCTCCGCAGCAGTTTGGATAAAAGCATCTGCTAAATGAATACATGCCATAACTGTGACTCGTATCTCTCAGAGGAAGCTGACAGCATTCATGAGGCTCCTTCTCCGTCCTGTGGAGGCAGAAAGGAGTCATTGGGGTGCAAAACCGCCTCCGAGGCAAACGCAACCGGGATGAAAAGAACGACTGAACCATCCCCAAGTTCTGTCCTTTCCCTCATCAATAAATTGTTCAGGGGAACAATCCCAGGCCTCTGGAAGCCAGAGCCTGCATATTTCTCTCGTCAGCTGATGTATTTCAGACGCAGTGGAGAGAGACGAGGACTTCTCCAGACAGTGACACGCTCTCTCTCCCTCTCTGGACCTGCAGTCAGAAGAGCCTTGATGGGGAAAATGGGAAAACAGACAACAAACAGAATATACAGAATCCCAATCACACAATAACACCTTGTCACCCGGTCTGATAACATCGCTTGGTATCACCACATCTACGTTGTAACTTCCCTAGAAATATATTGCAACATTGAGTTACTAAAAGTGAATAATAGTGATGTATTATTTTAGAAGACGCTTTTATTTCAATCCCCATGCCAAGTGGGATTTGAACTTGCGACCGCGTGATCAGCAGTCAAACGCTCTACAACTGAGCTATAGTTATCCTCTATGTAGCTCAGGCCCTGTGGCTGCTCATTGGTTTTCACATCCAGGTCTTCTGCCATCCCTGTTTTGCTTGTGGAGCACGGTGAGATTAGCATCAGAGAGCCCGGGCGAGCGGGTAACAGGACTTTGAATGTCACCCTGGGGCCGGTCAGGGAGGCTAGTCAGGGAGGCTGGTCAGGGAGGCTGGTCAGGGAGGCTGGTCAGGGAGGCCGGTCAGGGAGGCCGGTCAGGGAGGCCGGTCAGGGAGGCCGGTCAGGGAGGCTAGTCAGGGAGGCTGGTCAGGGAGGCTGGTCAGGGAGGCTGGTCAGGGAGGCTGGTGAGGGAGGCTAGTCAGGGAGGCTAGTCAGGGAGGCTAGTCAGGGAGGCTAGTCAGGGAGGCTGGTCAGGGAGGCTGGTCAGGGAGGCTGGTCAGGGAGGCTAGTCAGGGAGGCTGGTCAGGGAGGCTGGTCAGGGAGGCTAGTCAGGGAGGCTAGTCAGGGAGGCTGGTCAGGGAGGCCGGTCAGGGAGGCCGGTCAGGGAGGCTGGTCAGGGAGGCCGGTCAGGGAGGCTGGTCAGGGAGGCTAGTCAGGGAGGCTAGTCAGGGAGGCTGGTCAGGGAGGCTGGTCAGGGAGGCTAGTCAGGGAGGCTGGTCAGGGAGGCCGGTCAGGGAGGCTGGTCAGGGAGGCTGGTCAGGGAGGCTGGTCAGGGAGGCTAGTCAGGGAGGCTGGTCAGGGAGGCTGGTCAGGGAGGCTGGTCAGGGAGGCTGGTCAGGGAGGCTAGTCAGGGAGGCTAGTCAGGGAGGCTGGTCAGGGAGGCTGGTCAGGGAGGCTGGTCAGGGAGGCTGGTCAGGGAGGCTGGTCAGGGAGGCTAGTCAGGGAGGCTAGTCAGGGAGGCTGGTCAGGGAGGCTGGTCAGGGAGGCTGGTCAGGGAGGCTGGTCAGGGAGGCTGGTCAGGGAGGCTGGTCAGGGAGGCTGGTCAGGGAGGCTGGTCAGGGAGGCTGGTCTGTCCTACCAAATCTATCCTCCATGATGGGTCCTACACATGACTGTCTTATATACTCTGTCTTACTCAAACTGTCCTACACACACAGGGAGACACACAGGCACACACACACATTTCATTTCACTCTTTATAGTGTTTTGTCATGTCTCTTGAGACTTGGTTTCAACACCAAGTTGTCAGGATGAATCTTGTAACTCTCAGTAAAATCCTGAAAAAGTTTCTGATGCAACTTAATCTTTAAAAATGAAATTAAACTGGTGTCAGAGGGAACTATCAGAACTTACTTCCACAAGGATCCTAGTACAGCTGGCGACCAAATCATTCCCCTCACCTCCTGTAATTATCTAATTGCATAAGAGGCGTCAAAGCTTCGAGCGTTGATAGAGGTTGAGGGCGTTGGTAAAGACCGCAGCAACAGCTTTGCTTTTATCAGTCAATTACGTTCTCATTATAAAATCCTTGAGAACCAGTTTATCTTCTTTTGGAAGGTATAATGTGACTTCTTTAAATCAGGAGAGGACGATATCGAATGTGTGTGGTGCGGTGGCAGTGTATGGCACGACGCACGATCCTCGGTTCGATTCCTGCATGTGGCAGTGTTGGCATGTGATCGCAGGCCTATCAGTATTCAAGTTTTCTCGGTGTCGCTGCTCCTGCACGCGTGTGTCACTTATGTGGGATGAATAAATATTTCCTCGAAGACTCAGCTAATGCAATTAAGCGTCAACGACAAAGTCCAACGTCATAGCGTTTTTTACTTAGCACATTTAACCAGAGCGACATAATCTGAACCGACCTCTTGATTTGCAGTCTAGTGCTCTAACCACTGAGATATACCCTCTCCCTCAAACTCATTAAAATTAAATTAGTCCCTTTAGTATCTCTTAAGCACAGGACAAATATTGACCTTGGCGGGGGTCAAACATTTGGGAAAACCAAAACAGATTATGTAGCTTATAACTCAATAGTTTATTGAGAGAAAACAAACCTAATGAATGTGTCTAGACTGGCACACGTTTAACTTTGGCTTAACATTCCTCATTTTAAAACGCATGAGGCTATTTTAGTTCAATAGCGGCAGTCATTTACCCTAGAATGATTATCATTTAATCAGTCATAACTGGACTCGCGAAAGTCGCTTGTGAAAAGTAGTAGTCTAAGTAATGTAATAATATTTACATTGTCTTAAGCGAATGATTTACTTTGGGTTTCATTTGCAAATGCAAATAGCTAAAAGGCAATTTATCTGCGAGACCACCAGCTGACAAGCGTACTGAAAGCTGAAGCGGGCGGAGCCGTCATCACAGCGACTTGAAGAAAACCGCCAACACAGACCAACCCAGTGGGCGGAGATCTGCGGCTTTCAGGTTCTTTTTCGCACCCAGCATTTTTCCATCCCATCACTATTTCGAAACCGAAGGAATGTCCGTCGCAGTTTGGACCTAGGTGTTTCACGGTGAAGCGGACCACGCTGTCGAATTAAAAGAGTTAGTCTCGTGTGTTGAGGGCTGAATGGTAGGCTACGGGAGCTGTTCTACGGTACCGACGACGGGACGTGTCTGTGGAAGTATTGTTTCCCCAATTTCCTCTCAACTACACTGAACTTTGAAACCCAGTAATCTCACCTGCGTATTGAAGTTACATTGAGGAACTACAAACATGTAAGATTAACCTATTTTAACCTCGTGTGGGGCTCTTAAAAATAATCTACAACTGTTCCTGTGTAGACCATAGTCGCCAGAGCATTCAGTGCTAAAAATAGCTCGTTACTTGAGAGGTGGTCAAATGGAATATTGCCTACTATAGGCTTCGCCTTTCTTTTAAAGTTTATTATTATAGGCTAAGGATTAAATGAATGTGTCTTTGTGTGTTTTGGTTGTGCACTGTAGTAGTTAAGCCTATTGATGATACAGTAGGATATTTAAACCTTTATTGTCAAATTTGGTGAAGTATCGATCGTAAACAAATCTTGATTTAAAACATTCCAACATTTCCGACATGCCATCCGTACAGTTTTGAATTTCAAACATATTTTTCATGTTGGTGTTTGCCCCGTCTTAGAAATTCTCCTCGGGGAACTATCCCGTCATGTTTTCCCTGACAGTCCAGTTGTCACGCTTGTCTGTACCTCATAAATTCAACTCTTCCTGTCGTCTCCTCAGGGGTCAAGCCGCCACGCAGAGCAGGGAGGAACTGTGCTAGAACCGGACTCGCAGCACCAGATGTGGACATAAGAAACCCAAAAATCCGCCTTGTGGAATTTACAAAAGAAATCCATTCTATCAGTGTTATTATTATCCAAGAGGCCGTTTGAGAGATGGCGTCCAGCCTAACGTGTGCGGGTGTCATATGGGCGCTTCTCTCGCTCCTGTGCGCCGCCGCGTCCTGCGTCGGGTTCTTCATGCCCTACTGGTTGCTAGGGTCTCAGATGGGAAAGCCCGTCTCCTTCGGAACTTTCCGCCGCTGCTCCTACCCAGTGCGCGACGAGGCGCGCGGCGCCACGGTGATGCTGGAGCAGTGCGGCCGCTACGCGTCGTTCCAGGGCATCCCGAGCCTGGAGTGGAGGATCTGCACGGTGGTGACGGGGGTGGGCTGCGGCTTGCTGCTGCTCGTGGCGCTCACCGCTCTCATGGGCTGCTGCGTGTCCGAGCTCATCTCCAGAACCGTGGGGCGAGTGGCTGGAGGCATCCAGTTCGTAGGGGGTGAGTACCTGGGATGAGAGGGGGAGGAGGGAGGGGAGCGTGGGGTGAGTCCCACCTGGGATAGGGGGTAAAGGGGTGGGTGTGGTGGGCGAGTCCTATCCTGGGCAAGAGGTAAGGTGGGGGGGGGGGGGAGTCCTGCTGCGGACAGGGGGTAAAGGGGTGGGTGGATGGATGGGGGAATCCTGTCTTGGATGAGAGGGAGAGGGGGGATGAGGGAGGGTGGGCGAGGGAGAGGGAGGGCGAGGGAGAGGGGGGCGAGGGAGAGGGGGGCGAGAGAGAGGGAGAGGGGGCACTGTGGTTCTCCTTGTCAGCATGCTGCTGTGTCCTCTAAGAGAGCTGCTCCGGGAGGTCAGCGCTGGAGGGGGAGTGAAGGCATCTGTAAATCAGATGGCACAGTCAGCCACTCCTCTCTTTGTCCCCCCTGCCCGCTCCTCTCTACACTGCCCCCCCTCCGCCTCCCACTCACATTGTTCCCCTATCTGCCCCCCCGCACAGTCTCCCTCCCCTGTCCCCCCCCCCCCTCTCTCTCAGCCTCTACCTCCCCCCTCCCTCACTGTCCCCCCTTGTCCTCTCTAAACGGTTTCCCCCCCCCTTCCCCCCTCACTATCTACTCCCCCCCCCCCCTCCCCCCCTGACTATCTCCTCACCCCCCTCCCCTCTAGAATGACTTTGACCGCTGGTCTCTCTTAGAGAGCTGTGCTGTGTGAGCAGGGGTTGATTAAGTGTGACTTCTAGCTCAGCTTGCGCCGCTTGGCTGCCTCTCTGGAGGCCCAGCCCATTTCATGCATGATAAAACGTCTCCTGACATTATGTCTCCTGGACAACGCAGCGACAGCTAATCACTTATTCATAGGAGGGGGGCGGGGGTTAGGTTCTTCTTCTCTGCTCCGTAACGTCGCGTTTAGCCCGCGCCCTCGGCTGAGTGGCGTTGGCCACACTCAAGAGAGGGGAGCACTTCCTGTTGGAGGAGAGCACTTCCTGTTGGAGGGGAGGAGAGTGGAGGAGATGCTGTCTCTCTCAAGGTGCGGTATTTTAGCTCTAGTTGTCAAGACCTGCTCCTGTCTGATGCTCTAATGGGGCTTTGACCCTGTGTTGCTTGTTACAGTAAGTAGTTCAGTGCTTCAGAACCACAGCCCTGGTGTGAGCTGGTCAGCCGGTGTTAGAACCTCATCCCTCGGTCTGGGCCGGATGGTGTCCTTGTTCTGCTTGCTTTACCGCCCTCTGTGAACCATGCCGTGGATGCCTGTGTTTCCTGGTATCTGTACAGGGGCCCCTGGAGAGAAGCTATTAACTAAGGTGGTGTCATCTGGTGTCATTAAATGTGGTGGCTCTGGTGGTATTAACTATGGTGGTATTAAATGTGGTGTAGGCATATTTAACTATGGCTATTAACTAGCAATGGTGAGAAGCCATTAGCTTGGAGGCAGTCCCATTCCCTTGAGACTACATTACTGATGTGGTTTCATAGATGTGGCCTGTTCTTTTTGTACTGTCAGCCATATGGACTCTCCTCTCTTCTCCTCTCTTCTCCTCTCCCATGCAGGGCCCCATTCCTCAGCCTCGCTGCCTTTATGTATAGCTGTGTATTTCACCGCTGGGGGAGGGGTGGACAAGCAGAGAAAGGGAGAGCTGGAGGAGAGAACAGGGAAGGGGGACAGGAAGTGGAACAGGGAGGAGTAGCAGTATAGAGTATCAGAGCTCTATTGAGTTGCTCTCTCCTGCAGGCTGATGGAGGGCTCTGGAGATGAATCCTTCTCAACAGGACTTGGAATGTAACGGAGAATCCAAACCCTTCCTCTGCAGTCTGTGGTTTAACTTGGCTCTCCATGAATCTAGGGCTTCTCCTACAGCCACTCCCCCTTTCCCCCCCCCCCCCCCCCGCTCCCCCTCTTTATAATCCGACCCTCCTTCTGTAGCGGAATATTGACTCCCTTCCTCCTCCCTCCTTCCCTCTCTCCCTCAGTTCCTCCATCCCTCCAATCTCCCTCACCTCTTCCTCCCCCCCTCCCTCCTTCCCTCTCCCCATCACCCTCCCTATCTCCCTTGTCCCCCCCTCCCTCCCTCCTACTTCCATCCTTCCTTCCTTCCCTCCTTCCCTCCTACCTCCCTCCCCCCCCCTCCCCCTTTTATGTTCACACTGTGCTCTCTAGACAGCACCTGTCAGGTGATCTCCCCCCCCCCCCCCATCCACACCTGACACAGACACAGCATAGATTGCCACCTCTGATAATCACATACACTCAGGATGCGAGGCGCACACACGCACACACATACACTTATACCCACACCCATACACACACACCAACACCCACACCTACTCTCACACACACACACATACTTACATCCACTAATACACACGCCCCCATACGCGCACACTACCACTAACAACACAACAACAGCCACCCTCTAGTCTGTGTCTCTGACATGCTCACACTAGAGCTCTACCTCATTACTGGCTCTGTTGTTTGATGTTAAATGCTGCTTCAGCTCAGGTACAAACCCGCCTGCTCTGAAGGATGGTCCACGGCTCTCCTTTGTTCTTTCTCTGGTCATCTCTGGTCATTTACGTTCATCTCCGGTCATCTCCGGTCATTTACGTTCATCTCCGTTCATCTCTGGCCATCCCAGCGTGTTCCAGAAGAGCCAGGAGGGCAGAGGTCAACGCTTTCCAAGCAGTGAAAACACCCAGATTTCAAAAGAAAACAGGAGTCGTTTTCACGTGTGACGCTGCAACAACAAACCAGGCTCTCTCTCTCCAGACTCAGATGTGTGTGTGCTGGATTCAGATGTGTGTGTGCTGGATTCAGATGTGTGTGTGTGCTGGATTCAGATGTGTGTGTGCCGGGCTCAGAGCTGGCCCTGGACCAAACACACCACGAGGCAGCCAGCTGAATGATTAAACATGGATCATTCATCTGAGAGACAAGCACCGGGGGTCTAGGGCCACATTACAGTCACTTACTCTCAGCTCAATATAGATCTGGAAGCTATGGATGGCTGTAGCTCAGTGGTTAGAGCATTTGGCTGCAGACCCAGAGGTCACGGTTCAGATGAAACTAAACAGATAAAAGCGTGAAATACTGAACGAGTACATGATGATTATTAGACTGTATTTATTTAGGCTGTGAACTCTCCCACCAAGCCTTCACGTGCGTATGTGTACGCGCGCGTGTGAGTGTGTGAGTGGTGGTCAGCTTCGCGACTGGTCAGGGTGGGTGGTGAGAGGGGTCGTCGGCATGGAGACGGCCTGTTTTAGCTGACCCCCCGTGACCCGGGCGAGGCGGGCCGAGACGGGGAGGTCACCGGAGGGAGAGACTCTAGAGAGAGAGAGAGAGAAGCAGAGACTCGAGAGGGAGGGAGAGAGAGAGGTAGACGGAGAGAAGGAGAGAGAGAGGCAGATGGAGAGAAGGAGAGAGAGAGAGAGGTAGATGGAGAGAAGGAGAGAGAGAGAGGCTGAGGGAGAGAAGGAGAGGGAGAGGACAGCTGCTGGAGCTGGAGACTTGGAGGCAGCTAATGTACAGTATCCCTGCTGTACTGTTACTGTGTGGGCCTGAAGGGGAGGAATCTCCTCAGATCAGATAACCTCCATTTGTCATCTATATACTCATCAAGTCACTGCGTGTGTCTGTGGTTTCATGATTATGTGTGCTCGGAAGCCTGGGGGTAACTTGAGCTTAACGTGTCCTTGTCGGGTGGTTGAATGTGACAGAGTATGCGTGATATATGCTTGTGTGTGTTGTAGCCTATATGCAGGGATGTTTGAGTAATACATGCACGCGTGTGCATGCGTGTGTGTAACGTGTGCTTGTGTGTGTGTGTAACGTGTGCTTGTGTGTGTGTAACGTGTGCTTGTGTGCGTATGCGTGTTTGCGTGAGCGTGTGTTTGGCGCTGTGGCGTCTGGTCCTCGCAGGGCTTGGGGGAGTGTTTCAGGGGCCTCTGTGTCTGACTGAAGAATGCTGGGAATTCACTTAGAATGCTGGAGGACAACCCCCTAGCAGCCCCCCGTCCCCCTGCCCCTCTCCCCCCTCCCCCCCCCCCCTCCTCCATCCCAGAATATTAAGCCCAGACACTTTCCCTGGCAGAGTGACTGTGTAGACCCTTAGACTGCACGCCTCACTGCCTAGGCCTGGTTTCTCTCTGCTAACACAGCGCTGCTCTCGTTCTCCTGATCGCATCTTAGATTTTGTCAGATGCATTCATGTGTGTGTGTGTGTGTGTGTGTGGAAAACTGATATGCTGCAACACAAAACCGGCCCGGAAATATCGCTTTTTTTTTTTTTTTTTTAACATTCAGGCGGGGGCAGAAACGGATCTGGAGATAAGATCTTCCATTAACTGTAGACGGCCTGCGACTTGGTTGGAGCTTTTGATTCTGAAGTTCCGAGGCTCTATCGGGGTTCTGGTTCATCTGCAGTGTCTCCAGACGGCATCTTACACATGCTAATACCCTCATTCCAAGGCTGCATTAATGGTCAGACCAGCCATTAGTCTGAAATGTAAACACAATAGCGATGCCAAACCATGATTATATTGTGAAAACATGCAGTGAAGAATGTAGCTAGTTAACAGTTTGAATCACAAATACACACAGTTACATTCAGCCCTGTGCTGCAGTATAGTCCTGGCTCTCTAGTTGCCTGGTTCTGAAGTGGTCTTGGTGTTGCTCCTCTGACCTTGTGTGGAGGATCAGAGACCAGTAGAGAGAGACCAGCAAGCGGAGACCAGTTAGCGGTGTCTGAGCTGCTGGGAAGGACGTCTGTTTCGCTCTGATTCCTGAGTATAATGTGAGTCGTGGTCAGAATGTGGAGGGAGAGGGAAGGAGACACCACAGCCCTCAGAGAGACACTGCCTGCCCTGGTCAGCTACACCTTAGAACATGTTCAGTTGGAGGTCAGAACATGTTCAGCTAGTCCTTAGAACATGTTCAGTTAGAGTTAGAGGCTATAAAATGTTCAGTTAGAGGCTATAACTTGTTCAGTTAGCAGTTATTCAATGTTCCTGTAGCAGTTAGGCAGTTATATATTGTAAGGAGGCAGAGTGACAAGGAGCTTGTCCGAGCAGTGAACTCTTGAGTGACATGTTGACTAATTCAGTTGCAGTCCATGTTGGGTTGTAATTTGTAGCTAGGGAGAAGTGTCACGGCAGTGGCAGTTAGAGAGGGAGTGAAGAAAGTCTGGAGTTCAGCAGGAATCCCAAGACTGCTGACGGAGGTAGAGAATGTGAGTGAGGGGAAAACAGCGAAACATCCTCCGCTATTCCCACCCCCGCCCTACCAGCCTACCACCCTACCTCACCTCACACACCAACCCAGCACCTCCACCTTCCGCTTCACCCCGGTGGCACCACCCCACCTGTCCTTTACACACAGTCAGAACGACACTCCGCAAACCAGCTGTTGACCAGCAAGTAGCCATCTGGTTGTGCTTGCTAAAGGCACCAGGCCGGTGTGTACCGTGTTGTCAGTGACAGGGAAGCCAGCCAGACAGAGGCCGGCTGCCAGCGTGGTTTTTAAATGAGAGACAGAATGAGGAGGCAAGTCACGAGGCAATTTACAGATGTTAATTATGCAAGCTCTGCCTTACATATCTTCCAGCCTGCAGGGATGGTGTGAACTACCACATATGGAATCTGCATGTGATCCACTGGGGTTTTAGCAGTATGAAACTGTCAAAGCAGTAGGTGTTGGAACTGCTGAAGCCGTTTTAAAACGGTGGGCTTTGTGAAATACATCTTCACGCCTGGAGTCCAAAAGAGATGTCTGTATTGTTAACATCTCAGGCCGTTTTAAAGAAGAAGATAGGAGTGAAGCGAATGAAAGGCTACAATTCGTTTTCCATCCCAGTGAAGAGCGAGATATTCACCCACAGGGAGAGTCGTCAACACAAGCAGAGCTCCTCTGTCAACACAAGCAGAGCTCCTCTGTCAATAAAAGGAGCAGAACAAAGAGATCTGTGTGGAGAGGATATTTCAAAGGTTTGGTTCTACCCGGTCCAGAACCCAGCACCCAGAACCTGAACCCATAACCTTGGCCCACCAAGGTTTCTAGATCACTCTCTTGAATCAGCTCTCTTAGTTCTGTTACACTGGATCTGAGCTTGTTATCAGCGGTTGTCAAGGTTACAGTGGTTCTGTTCTGAGCTTATGTTCTTAGCTGGTGACAAAGACTTCTCAGTTGTACCATGTGTGTTGGGTGTACCACCAGAGTGGATGAAATGGGTTGGGTGAAAGGGGATAGGTGTAACTCAGTGGTTACAGCATTTGACTGCAGATTAAGAGGTTGCATGGTTCAAATCCACCCCTGCTTTGATTGAAAGCATCTGCTAAATTAATACTGTTGCATGAATGTACCATCAGAGTATGTGAAGTAAAGAGTATGTGTATCATACTGTCAGATTTAACCGTGTAACTCTGTGTGAGTAGAAGACTTCTCAAGAACAAAAGTCTGTTCTAATAAACCTAAGTGTTCAATGAATAGAAAATACAATCTTATTATTATCATTAAGCCTTGCCTGCTACAGTGTAAGGCGTCATACTTCAATATTGAACTCCTGAATGTCAGATCCCTATCCACCAAGGCTATGTTGATGGGTGATTTGATAACTGAGCATGAGCTAGGAGAGGCTTCCTCGGGGCAGCTCTGTATAACTAGATCCATCCTCAGTGTAACTGGATAACTAGACCGTTTCGTCTGTGGTGTGGCAGGAACAGTGCCTCGCAACAATCTGCCATTGTTATTCCCATGAAGCCTGCCTTTGTCAACCATGTGCAGCTTTAAAATGCATTCAGGGGCACGCTTGAACACACACTCGCTGACGCTCGCCTTCAAATACAAACACACACACACACACACTCTCTGACATTCGCCCACAAATCACCACAGATACGCACGCACGCACACAGACACACTCAGACACATGCTCTGGATGCAGTTGGCCAGCTGCCTGCTCTCTGTTGAGCGATGTTCCTTCCAGACCAGTGGAGTGATGGAGAGAGGCCCCTCCCCAGCGCCGGAGTTATTGGGGCCCGATGACAACCGAGGTGCTTATCAGCCTACGCAGGCAGGTCACCACCCAGGCCTGGCAGTTCCACACCAGGAGGGCGGAGGTGGTTGGGTGGGGTGGAGGTGGGGTGGCAGGTGGATGTAGGGGTGGGTAGGGTGAGGGTGGAGTGGATGTGGGGTGGGTAGGGTGGGGTGGATGTGGGGTGGAGGTGGAAGGGTGGATGTGGGGTGGGGTGGGTAGGGTGAGGGTGGGGAGGAGGTGAAGGTGGAGAGGGGTGGTGTAACTCCAGACCCTCCTGTGACTGCGAGGAGTCTGTGAGGCTGTTATTGCAGCTGGCCAGGGAAGCTAGACAGTCCCCAGCTCTCCCTTGTCCCAGCTGTCAGACCTCATACTGACTTCATCCACTTCCCTGGCCTGGCCTGGCCTGGCCTGGCCTCCCTCTCCCCTCCCCCCCCCCCCCCCCCCCCCCCCGCCTCCCCCACCCAGAGAGAACCGCAAAGCCGTCCCCCAGGTGGCTGGGGACAATGTGTGTGTGAGATATCACACTCCGCTGAGATGGGAAACAGATGTCATCCAGAGTCCCTAAACATACATTACACACACACACACAAACACAAACACACACAAACACAAACACACGCAAACACAAAAGCTCTTTGTATACGCGGTTGCTGCCTGTGTCCCACCTGTTCTTATTGACACTCATTTCCTCATCCTCTCTTCTGGCTGTCCCAGCTCAGTAAACAGACCTTGGGAGCTCTACTCTACTCTACTCTGCTCTACTCTGTCCCCAATCACCAGTCTGCTTTATGGCCTGTTTGTTTTCTAGATAGTTCTCCATCCCACAGCTTCCCTTAGCCAGACCTACTGAGCTCCTAGGAAGAGCTGTCCTGTTGGGACTTCTCAAATACGTGTCAGGAAACCATGCATGAGTCAACAGGAAGCCGTTAGCCCTCCAGAGAGACGGCTAGTCTTGGCCACCCCAGTCCGCTGACAGGTCTGACAGGTCGGTTTGAAGGCTCTCGTTCGAACACGGCATTTAGTTTTCCGACCAGAGACTGGAGAGTCGTTTGCTTCAGTTATTTAGATGTTTCTTTGTGGCTGTTGTGTGTATCTGTTGTGGGGTTGCCTGGTCCGGCCTGGTCTGGTCTGGTCTCACGTGGCACCACTGGGCACCGCGGTCTCGCCCGCGCCAACCTTGGCATTCCTGCCCTGCTGTGCTACTTCCCAGATAGGGACGTGGCCCTGGAGACATTGTTGGTTTCCCTCGGTTATATTTAGAGATTCTAAACTCGCTAGTGGACCCTGGGGACCTTGTCCCAGGGAAGGAACAGATATACGTGAACCGTTTTGTAGCCGTGGAGCCTCAATCTGGTGTCTGGGTGAAATGTTATTGGGTTTCCCCATGTGTGTTTGCTGTGGTCCTGTAAGTATTTCCATTTATATGAGTTTGACACACACACACACTCTCTCACACACACACACGCACACAAAAAGAAATGCTCTTATGAGTCCAAACACATGGTAGGATACTTGTTGTTCACAGTACACTTTGTACCTCTGTGGATGTGTGACACCTTTAATAGTGATGATGTCGTGCTTGAGTGTGTGTGTGTGTATGTGTGTATGTGTGTGTGTGTGTGTGACACCTGATGATGTAGTGTGTGTGTCAGTTCCTGTACATCATGGGCAAGTTCTAGCATGAAGGAAATGTGAGTGCTTACCCTGTTTGTCCAGCTGTCTGAGCAATGGTAGCACCATGAGGAGCAAACCAACAGTTCCTAGCTTAAGATTGAGCCAGTATGGATTCAGACACTACTGTAAGCACTGTCTGTTAAGGTGTGATGGTGGTGCCCCATAGCTCTGCTTTAGCATTACCAACTTAGTAGCTCATCTACCCCCTCCTCCCCCCTCTCATACCGCTCTCCGCCCCTGTCCCGACCCCCTCCCTGGCCCAGAACCGAACTGTATTCCACGGCGCAGGAACATGCATAGAGGGAGAGAGCAGGGATAAGGAGCCCTCCTCTCTCCCCCACCTGGTCTGATGAGTGAGTCAGGCTGCAGCCAGCAGGACTCAGGTCGTCCATATGGCCACGGAGGACAGGGTGGAGAAGGAGGAGGAGGAGGTGGGAGAGGAAGAGAAGGAGGGGGCAGGCAGGGGGGGGGAGGAGGAGAAGGAGGGGGGATGGACGGGGAGGAGGAGCAGGAGGAGGAGGAGGAGGAGGAATCAGACTCAGAGGGGGAGGAGGAATGGGGGGAGGAATGGGGGAGGGGGGAGGAGGGGGGAGGGGGGAGGAGCTTCAAATCCGCCCGGCAGTCTCCCTTCACTGCACGCCAAATGCTCCCTCTATTTCTTAAAGGTTATTTTGACTATTTGACTATTAGAGGAGCGTAGTTCCCAGATGACTCCTGTGTTCCTCAGTTCTGAGGAGATGGAGAGAGAGGACGAGGTGAGAGGAGAGAGAGAGAGAGAGAGAGAGAACAGGTGAGAAAGAGATTAGGTGAGAAGGAGATGAGGTGAGAAAGAGATGAGGTGAGAGGATAGGAGAGAGAGCGGATGTGAGAGGATGTGAGAGAGAGAGAGAGGCGAGAGAGAGAGAGAGAGGCGAGAGAGAGAAGAGGGTGTCGAATGGAACAGTAAGGGGCTAGCACATGCAGATAACAAGCCGCTCGCAGATAAAGACTGAGATCCACGGGGGGGGGGGGGGGGGAGGTGTGCAAGGGAACGTACCGGTATGTACGGTACAGTTGGACTGTCTCCGGGAATAAAGACAGGAATAGATGAGATATGTGTGAGAGTAAAAAGTGGGTCACGTTTGACGAGGCCTTGTCTCAGCACAGCACAGCACAGCGTGCTCCGAGCTCCGAGCTGCACGCTTCACAGGGAACGGCACCAGATGAAGACGAGTCCAACTGTTTGATCTTGTGATGGAAACACAAATGTTGGAATGATTCCCCCCCCCCCCCAAAACTCCCGAGGGGTTCTTTACGTACCCAGAATACCAGGCGTCTTCTAACAAGACCTGGGTCCGAGAGGGAAGTGATGGCTTCTGGCTGAGGGCGGCCGTTAGTGTTTCCCAACCCCCTCTGTAAAATATGTTCCTGCTTACATTCTTTGTTTTCGCGTCACTTTTTCCACCGTCTCCCTGGTCTCCGTCTATGGAGAGTCTCTGCCCTGCAGCCTGCCTGCAGCCTCTACCACAGCCCCCTGCCTGCCTGCAGCCTCTACCACAGCCCCCTGCCTGCCTGCAGCCTCTACCACAGCCCCCTGCCTGCCTGCAGCCTCTACCACAGCCCCCTGCCTGCCTGCAGCCTCTACCACAGCCCCCTGCCTGCCTGCCTGTAGCCTCTACCACAGCCCCCTGCCTGCCTGCAGCCTCTACCTCAGCCCCCTGCCTCCCTGCAGCCTCTACCACAGCCCCCTGCCTCCCTGCAGCCTCTACCACAGCCCCCTGCCTGCCTGCAGCCTCTACCACAGCCCCCTGCCTGCCTGCCTGCAGCCTCTACCTCAGCCCCCTGCCTCTCATTCTCAGCTCCGGAACATATCTTTGATATAAAGCATTGAATTAGTTTTCATCCAATTTACAAACGGGGCAGAAAAATGGGGGTTACATAATCCTGGTGTTATTCAACATTGTATTCCCCATGCTCTTGGAGAGTGTTGCTAGGGCGACAAAGTTTCAATGAAGCTACTTAGTCTTTTCCAGCATCTTGATTTGATGGGTGGTGCTTGTGTTTGGAGCAGAGCCCCCCAGCTGAGTCCTGGTTACGTTTCAGGCGTGGTCCTCTTGGTGCAGCCAAGTATGTCCATGTGTTTCTGCTTGTCTGAGAGTGATGAATCACTCTATTGTCCTCCAGCCTGGACCACAGAACTCCCAGCTACAGGGCTTCTTACTCTGGTAACTCTCTCTCCTGGTTACTCTACTTCCTGGCAACTCTGTATCCAGTTCATGCTACTTCCTGGTAACGATCTCTGGTAACTTTACTTCCTGGTAACTCTTATCTCTGGTAACTATTGGTAACTATTTCTGGTTACTCTACTTCCTGGTAACTCTGTATCCAGTTCATGCTACTTCCTGGTAACAATCTCTGGTAACTCTACTTCCTGGTAACTCTATCTCTGGTAACTATTGGGAACTATTTCTGGTAATTCCACTTTCTGGGAACTATCTGTGGGAACGCTACCTCCTGCTAACCATCTCTAGTAACTCTACCTCTTGGTAACTCTCCCTCTGGCATTTATATTTCTTGTTACTCGATCTGCCACATCAAAGAGGCAGACATCTGTGGATCGCCTCGCTCAGCCGCCATCATTTCCACCATGACAGCGTGTGATGGGAACTTCAACTCCTTCCTCTGTAAAGAGACACTTCCTAGTTCACACACACACTAAGGCTTATGCTATGTGCCCATGCTGACAGACAGAGATGCTTACAGGATTCCATTCCCAGAGGATGATGTTCCTGGGGGATTATGTAAAGTCCTGGTTTTAAACTGCAGTGCAGCAGCAGTCCGTTTGATATTTCCTCCCCGTACCAGCAGAGACACAATCTGGATCCCAACTCCTAAAAAGCAGTGCAGTTTCAAGTCATTTCCTCACTGATAATGACACCGTGACTTACTGCTACTTGTATACATTTTGAATCATCGGTGTTTTGGAGGGTTGATGATCATGCACCATTGTTGCAATGTGACAGTTCAATCTGTCTTTAGGGCGTGTGAATGTGTCCTTTTCGACTTTGGTTTTGTTTCATGGAACCATCCGCATCAGTGTTAGGGCCCCAGGGTTTCATTGGTGTCTGTTAATGATGAGGTAGGTGAGGTGTAGGATGAGGAAGGATGCTGCCCTTCCCCAGCTCCAACCACCTCCCCTCCCCTAGGCCCCAGCCTCTCCTCCCCCACCCAGCCCCAAACACAGCCTCTCCTCCCCCACCCAGCCCCAAACACAGCCTCACCTCCCCCACCCAGCCCCAAACACAGCCTCTCCTCCCCCACCCAGCCCCAAACACAGCCTCTCCTCCCCCACCCAGCCCCAAACACAGCCTCTCCTCCCCCACCCAGCCCCAAACACAGCCTCTCCTCCCCCACCCAGCCCCAAACACAGCCTCTCCTCCCCCACCCAGCCCCAAACACAGCCTCTCCTCCCCCACCCAGCCCCCAACACAGCCTCTCCTCCCCCAACCACAGCTCCAAGTATGATCTGTCCCCCCCCCCCCCTGTTCTCAGCATAGATCCTCCTCCCCTATGCCCTCCAGAGGGTAATCAAAGCCGAGGGTCGTGGGAAACGATATCAACTCACAGTGGGAAACTTCCAGAACACTTCTCCACACCACACCCCTGTTGCCTCACATAGGCATGTTTTCCAAACCTCTGCCTATGTGTTTGTTTTCAATAATGGTCCGATTAAACTTGTATGAGACCTTGATCTTGATCTAGATAAATCTGTATATATTTTTATCTTGACAAATCTGTATCTTGATCCTGACAAATCTGTGTCTTGATCTTGACACATTTGTATCTTGATCTTGACAGATCTGTATCTTGGTCCAGAGGAATCTAGATCTTCGAGCCGAGTCTCTTGCTGGTCCTTCTGAGGGGCAGGAAGGGCTTCTGAGGGGCAGGAGGGGCAGTGCCAGAGCTGGGTGGGCCAGCAGGGTGACATGGGGAGAGAGAGGCAGGCCTCTGTGCCCAGGCCTGTTAGCAGCTAGCAGGTGATGCTAACTGCATTGCTGCGTGGCTCCACGGCACACGGATGCTATCCCAGCTGTCTCTGCAGCATTCAGGTTCCGACAGGCCCCAGGGTGCTTCGGGAGGGGTTACATTTACATCTGATTTATTTAGCCGACGCCTTTATCCAAAGCAACATAAAAATAGGGCATATAGAAAGTACAGAAGGAGATCAAGGATTAGAATTGCAGAACTGTGTGTGTCTCTGTGTGTGTCTCTGTGTGTGTGTCTGTGTGTCTCTGTGTGTGTCTCTGTGTGTGTGTCTATGTGTGTCTCTGTCTGTGTCTCTGTGTGTGTCTCTGTGTGTGTCTCTGTGTGTGTCTGTGTGTTTGTCTCTGTGTGTGTCTCTGTGTGTGTCTCTGACAGGGTGGTGGCACCTGGGTGAGGCAAGATCACAGAGCTGCTGAAGAGAACTCTCTCTCTGGGGACAGTCAGCCTGCAGCATGAGACACACACACACACGCACTCACACAGATACACACATGCACAAACACACTCTCTCACACACAAACACAAACACACATGCACACACACATTATTTCCTTCTCTCTCTCTCTCTCTCTCTCTCTCTCTCTCTCTCTCTCTCTCTCTGTCTCTCTCTCTCTCTCTCGTCTCTCTCTCTCGTCTCTCTCTCTCTCTCTCTCTCTCTCTCTCTCTCTCTCTCTCTCTCTCTCTCAGACACACACACACACAGATACACTACAGCAGCAGGGCAGCTGTCCTTATATGTTGCTATAACTCTCTAAGACGTGTCGGTGGATTGTATATCTGCTTGGCTTGATAAATCCTCAGCTCAAAGCAATGAAGTCGGTCTTGAAAGAGAGATGGTGTTCAGTGGAAACCTTGTCAGCTTTTTCTGGAGTCCTAATGCTGAAGTGTCTAACTGCCTGGGTAAGATGAAAGTTTGAAATAGGATTAAAGTTTCAGGTCAGGGTGTGCTCTCTGACCTCTCCTGGTGAGAGGTCAGAGGGATGGACTGGAAACGCACAGCTCTCTCTTCCTAAACAGTCAGTCAGCCTCTCTTCCTAAACAGTCAGTCAGCCTCTCTTCCTAAACAGTCAATCAGTCATCCAGTCTCTCCTACTAAACAGTCAGCCTCTCTTCCTAAACAGTCAATCAGTCATCCAGTCTCTCCTACTAAACAGTCAGCCTCTCTTCCTAAAGAGTCAGTCATCCAGTCTCTCCTACTAAACAGTCAGCCTCTCTTCCTAAACAGTCAATCAGTCATCCAGTCTCTCCTACTAAACAGTCAGCCTCTCTTCCTAAACAGTCAATCAGTCATCCAGTCTCTCCTACTAAACAGTCAGCCTCATTGTGAGGCATCAAGCTGGAGCTGTGGACTGACTTTCCCTGAACAGATAAGCATGAAGCTGCTGATAACATTATTTACACAATCACTCAGGGCTGCGACACAGTCATGTTAATTACCATGTCATCTGTCTCTCTCTCTCTCTCTCTCTCTCTCTCTCTCTCTCTCTCTCTCTCTCTCTCTCTCTCTCTCTCTCTCTCTCTCTCTCTCTCTCTCTCTCTGTCTCACCCACCCTCAGTGTTTTACTCTCTCTCTTTCTACGTCTCTCTCTCTCCCTCTCTCTCCTCCTCTCTCTCCCTCTGTTCCTCTCTTTCCTTCTCTCTCAGAGACAAAATCTGATACTCTAAATGATGCTTCTCCCAGTGTGGAACACTCACCATATTGTCATTATTATCACATGTGGAAGTTCTGCTTATCACTTCCTGCTTCTGCCTTTGATGTTGTTATCTGAGAAAGCTGAGCCTTCAGAGACGCAGTCGTATCTGTGCGCCTCTTTATGGCGTCCCACAGGGTACAGTGAAGTGTTCAAAGGTCACGTCCAGGGAGTTCTGTCTTAGACAGTTCCTGATAAATCTGCCCTTGATCTACATGTGTGTCTGTTGACACATAACAGAGGATGGCAATAATAATAATTCAATTTTTACACACACTTTTATCTAGAGCAATGTAAAGATGGAAAATTAAGGATCAGAAGTGCATAGCTCTAACAGTATTTTGGTATGTTACAGTCTAGGAACAGTCTGTACATGTATTTACTAACCATATTTCAAGGTAACCACATCGCAGCTAACAGACATGGTCAACGAAAAAGAATACTACATTGACTTGAGGGATTTGGATCCTAGTGTTTAGTTGAATACGACATGCAGGTATGATCTTCCGGTCTGGGAGAGGAGGAGGGGCCTCAGGCTTGACTGTGGAACAGCAGCCAACAACCAACAGAATGATTTTGATTATGCAAAATGATTCAAACAAATACTAATGAACATGTTTATGTTACTGGCTCAGTTATATGCTCACGTTGCTGAGAGTTGGACAGCTTAATGTCTACCTACGATTTTCAAATGAGTCTTCAGATACGGTCCTCTTGGTTTTGCTGTCTGGCTGCTGTTTGTGAACACCTCTTCTGTGCTCCGAGGTTTCCATCCCTCTGCCAGGTCACTCCTCCTGCACAGACACAAGACGCTTATAGCCTGGAGAGGAAACTATGTGGTGTAAGCAGAGACCAGGCAGAGACCAGGCAGAGACCAGGCAGAGACCAGGCAGAGACCAGGCAGAGACCAGGCAGAGACCAGGCAGAGACCAGGCAGAGACCAGGCAGAGACCAGGCAGCGACCAGGCAGAGACCAGGCAGAGACAGAGAGCAGTCTGTGCTGAGGGCCTGGGGGGTGCTCTGTGTTACCCCTGGTGATGGAAGTGAGGAGCAGGGGGGGTGGGGAGTGGCAGGAAGAGTGGAGGAGGGAGGAGGGGGGACTGAGGTGGAAGAGCGGAGGAAGAGGGGGGGAGGAAGATGGAGAAGGAAGATGGAGGAGGAAGAGGGGACGATGAGGGGGAGGAGAGCCTTCCAGCCTCGCCATGTGTGGGTGTCCCAGCTTTGTCTTCACCATCGGCACTGCAGAGAAATGAAAGCCAATTACATGGAGCTTTACTGCCGGGTCCAGGGACTTTCAACACAGGCCTTGATTGCTTTGGAATATCCCAACACATTAGAGCAGTACCGTGCTCTAGCTATGCATGTCTGTCTGGAACCATTGAACTACAGGAACCAAACAGTTCTATAGACCTGTTATTACGTGGTTCGGTATGTCATGGAGTGGACATGATAGATTCATGTTGACCACAGGAAGAGAAGGAGACTGGATCTGTTTCAGCTGGCCAACCCAGGAGAAGAGAACATGTATTTATTGCCACATGTATTTACACATAGACAAGGAATTTGCTTTGGTGATTAACAACAAACATTTACATTTTATTTATATGCTTGTATCCAAAGCGATACACTGAAAAAAGAATGCATGTAGAAAGTAGAGCAGAAAATCTAAGGGTCTGATAAATACGTCGTTCTAACAGTATTTCATTTGTAAAAGTATTTTCCTGTTTTTCCTCTGGAGCTAGTTCCGTGAACTTACACGATATGCAACTTCAAAAGTCATGAATTTTCCACGAGTCACTTAATGCGCCTACAGGCAACACAAGACCTATCTTGTTGTCTCTGTTATTGTTGGAAGTTGAGGATGTGTGTATGATGTCACCCCTCTGATTCCTTAAGCGGGGGACAATGGGGAGGAGGCCCCTTTAAGAGGTGAAGGGATACGATCCATGGTGATGAGGTTGGGGTTCGTAGAGATGGAGGGATACAGTGTGTGGTGATGGTGCTGCATGTCCCTTATAGCTCTGTATGTATGTTATTGTTACTCCTCTCAATTATTCATTGGTGATTCCAAGTCAATTCACAGTCTGTTTTATAAATATGTAAATGGTTCTAAATAATTAAATCAATCTTTTCATTAAATGTTTTAACCCTTGTGCTGCCTTCGGGTCACATGACCCAAAGGTTCATAACGAACCATCGTTGCGTTTACCCAATTTTACCCAATACAAAAACAAATAAAATGATTTTCTTTTAACCTTCGCAATGTGGGGGGGTCTGAGACAGCCCAACGGTTAAAAGAAAATGCTTCACTTTGTTTTTGTATGTGGTAAAGTTGTCTCAATACGACGGTGGGTCACAATGACTGATGGGTCAGAATGACCCGAAGATAACACAAGGGTTAAATGATTTTGTCTTAGAACATGCTTTGAACCATTTGCTATATTGACTAATCTCTCTTCCTCTCTCTCTTTCCCGTCTCTCTACCTATTTCTCTTTCTTTCTCTCTTTCACTTGGTCCCCCTCTCTCTCCCTCCTCTCTCTCCCCCCCTCCCGCTCTCTCTCCCTCCTCTCTCTCCCCCTGTCTCTCCCCCCTCTCTCTCCAGCTCTGTTGATAGGGTCGGGGTGTGCCCTGTACCCTCTGGGCTGGGACAGTGAGGAGGTCCGTCAGACGTGCAGCAACAGCTCCAACCAGTTTGAGCTGGGTAAGGTCATGTCGTAACTGGATATTGGTATGTCTTTTCATGTAAAGTAGTCATATAACCATATCTTGTTGGTTTGTGTGTTTGTGTCTGTGTGTGCGTTTTTTTTGGTGTGGGTATGGTTGGTGTGCGTGCATGTGTGTGGTTCGGTTTGCGTGCCTGTGTGTGTATGTATATCTGTGTGTGTTTGTGTGGTTTGGGGTGCGTACGTGTGTATGCCTGTGTGTGTGTGTGTGTCCAGGTTCCTGTGAGATCGGCTGGGCCTTCTACTGCACGGGTGCTGGGGCTGCGGCGGCCATGTTGTTGTGTACCTGGCTGGCCTGCTTCGCTGGCCGGAAACAGAAACAGTACCCCTACTGACTCTGAGCTGGGTGAGATCACACCTCCACTGGATAACAGCTCTGTCTGCTGACACGTGCACGAGTCACATGACCATGTCTTGTTGGTGTGTGTGTGTGTGTGTGCGTGCGGTTTCGTGTGTGTTCATGTGGTTATGTGTGTGCTTTTTTCGTGTGTGTGTATGTTTAGTGCGTTTGTGTGGTTTTGTATGTGTGCGTACCGGGTCCTGTGTGCGTGCCTGTGTGTGCGTGTGTGTGCGTTTGTGTGTGTGTGTTTCTGTGTGTGTGTGTGTTTCTGTGTGTGTGTGTTCTGTGTGTGTGTGTGTGTGTGTGTGTGGGAGGTAGCTGTACCTCTACAGAGGGCTGGCCAGGACGCACCACGCCGGCCAGCAGGACCATCAGGCGCATGTCATCGTCCCCCAGGCTGGATGCCGGACGCCCACTGACACCACAGACTCCATCCACAGCCAGCAAACCCACAGCTCTGCATCCACTAGACACGCCCCCTGGGTCCCGCCCAGCACGGAACAGCTGGTCCCACCCCAGGGGATTCAGTACACCACAGTCATCAACGGCAGCAAGAGCCATATAAATAGTGCCGCCCCTTCCCGTCCCCTGCCTGTGCTGCCCCTCTATCGTGATCCCAGTGTTTGCAGAGTCGATGGGGAGGAGAATCGATCCACCTCCAATGTTACTTTTGTTCGTACGTGTTTTATATCTTAATATTTAATTCAATTATATCTCCACGTTTTTTTTGTATTGCCTTAAATATTTAAACCTTTGCTGGTAACTTGCAATAACTTGTCTCAACATTGTCACTATGAATATTACAGCACACAAAGTTATATCACAGGTACTATAAGGCCATAGTATATATGTTTATTGTAGGTATTATTGTGTTTGATTATGTACATTGTATTATAGTAGCATTGTGGAAGAAACTTTTGTACTAAATATATTGTAAATAGTGTTTCATTAAGTCTTAATAAATCTATGAAGTGTGTACCTGAGGTATGTTTTCATGAAACAAGAAAACGTGTGTTAGATAGAGGCTGTGTGTGTGAGAGTGTGTGTGTGTGTGTAGAAGAGAGACACTAGAGAGTAGAAGATCTGATCCTAATGAGGGCATGATTGTCTTATTATGTATGCAACATGAGTAGAGGTATGATTAACCAGCAGAGATGACCTATATAACAGCACGCAACTCCAAATAATCACACATTCAGCACTTTCTTCCATGAATAAGATCCAGAATTAACGAGATATGGAGGAGAATAGGAATCAGGTTTTTGAGAAACCTTAGTTAAACCTTCGTTAAAAGCTTAGTTAAAACTTTAATATAACGTTTACCTTTTATCAGGAAGGATTTTGAGTGCGAGTTCATGCCCATGGACTTTTTAAACCTGTGACCATCTAGTCATTCTGAATTCTCTTAGAATACTCTCATGTGATCCTGTTATTCCTGTATCCAACAGAGAAATGTGCTACTTTATGTCATGATATATAATTTTCAGTGGATACACAGCTGTTGTTAAAGTAAGGTGTGTAAGTTCAGTGTGATTGGGTGATAGTGCACCTTCTGCTGGGGAAAGTGGAAAACCGCTTCAAATAAAGAAGCTGTGCAACAGTGCCCTCCAGTGGAGTAGTGTTAGACCTACAGTCTGTTTCATATATCTTTTTTTATACATATCTTTTACATATAAATACGTACAAGACAAGTTCTCCATCTTAATACTGTGCCTTTATTAAATCTCTGTAGAGTTTTATATACTTTCCCACCGTGACAAGGAAATAAAAACAAGCGTTTTCTTTCGCAACATAAAATGTCAAACATCACATTCACATCACATTCACAATACAATCAGACTGCTATGGTCTGATTGTATCGGGAAACACAGCAGCTGATGTGATCAGAATGAATGAGAAGGAGAAACGTGTTCCTCTTCAGGAAATAAAGCTAGCATCAATTGGCTACTGCTCCCTACTGGCGATATTGAGCAAGGCTCAATATCTACCCATATATAGTACAACAGTACAACACAATGTCTGAAAATACAACAAAATATCACAAAACACATATGTGACCATACATTTTGTGTGCATCACAAAGGCCTAGTGCAGAAGCGAGGGGTAGACACAGACAGAGAAGCAGCATCGGCAGCCAGTAAAGGCTTCTAAAGAGCAGAAACCAGGCGGAGCGGAGCCAGCAGGCCCAAGCATGTGCAAAGTCCAAGGTCTGACTGGAGCACTGACCCTCCTCTCTTCCTGCCAGAGTTCAGGGCCAAGCCTCCACTCTCCAGCTCCACCTCAGACTCCCCAACAGCAGTCAGAAAGCTTTTAACCCTCAAGTTATTAAGAGATGATAGTGCATTTAGTATCAAAGAAAATGACTTCAAAGGAAGATCTTGGATGTGGAATGCTAATCGTGTTAGGCTGTTCTGTTAGAAACACAGGCGTGTCAAGCTCTGGTCTCTGGAAGGCAACCAGCACAGGCAACAGAAACCCAGCAGTAGGACCACTTCCTTTCTTTTTTGTTGAAAATACTTTACAAAACTTTTAATAGAATACGTGTTGCCTATGGAATAATTATGATATGAAATTGAACACACCCACGAAAGAGAACATGAAATATCAATATGACATATATTGTTTTAACTGTCGCTACACAATTACTGATGATGTGCTATGTAAGCCGGAGTGGCTGATTACTAATGGCCATGCTAACTGGCTACTGATTAAACATCAACGAGATTATGCATTTATCAACTTTAACATTGTCCTCTGATACACTTCTGTCATGCTCTGTGAGGCGCGAATACAACATAATACAATGAGCTCTAAAAGCACCAGATGGGTTTATGGAGCTTGGTTGAGGGTTTTATTGTAAAACATAGCTAACAGAGGAAGGGCGTATAGCGACCTAGAGGGCCTGACTTCATGGTCTCCAATGATCTCTAACGATCCTTAGTGATTCAGAACCAATCGATCTGTGTCATTTCCGTTTGGAGACGTGAGGCTGTGTGTGTTACTGATGGGAAAGGACTCTTCCTGTCAGTTCCCACTCACCGTGGCAGTCCGCCAAGAGCCCCTCCCCTTAAGTTGTGTCAGAAAGTGGGCCCCACCCCCTTCCGTCCCCTCGAGAAAAGCTCGGTTGTTTTTAAGAATGAGAGGTGATTGATTTGTTTTGGAAGTTGGTGAGTTTGGTGTAGCGCTGTGGTAGATGATGACACTGATCTGTAAGAGGAAGCTTTCAGCCTCGGCTCAAGAATTCTACCTTGGATGTGATGGAGACGAGCGGAAAGACAGAAAGATCTCTCTCTCTCTCTCTCTGCCCTCGTTTGTGTTACACTGATGCCCTCGTGACCATGCGTTCTGACATTTCTGCAGACTACGTGAAACGCTGTGTGATAATATAAAAAAATCTATTCAAAAAACATCTCATTGATTGGGCTTTCTAAACAGAAACAGGTCGTCACGGAGACAAAAGCCCCACGGCTACAGGAAGTGACATCACCAGTGCCAGCAGCCAAGGCCCGAAGGAGAGGATCATGTTGACGCCAGAGCAGATATAAATATTTCCTAGGAAGACAGAAACAGAACATCAGGGTGTAACTCTTAGATATTGATACAAGACACATGACTGTGCACATATGACATTCCTGTAGCCTTCACACAGAGATGTTCAAAAGATGAAACGCACTCAGAAAATGTAGATCGGTAGGTAAACAGACACACAGAGAGATCATATATAGACATAGAGATATATACACTAGATCACAGATAGATAATATATTCATCCCCTTAGGCAAAGTACCCTTACATCAGTGCATGACTCATATGTAGTCTGTGTTCATATGTACACCAGCCATTCCCACAGCAGAAGAAGACAAACAGGAAGCCTTACTCGGGTGCACGCCCATGCTGTTCTCCTTCCACACGCTGCCCTGGTACACCCTGCAGGTGTAGGTGTAGGGCTTCTCGTCCGCCAAAGGGGCCCAGGTGAGGCGGCAGAGCGTGGGGGTGACCAGGCTGACGTTGGCCCTCCGCCGGTTGTCGGAGGAGACCTGGGCCACAGCGTTGGGGTACGTGGTGCCCACCAGGCGGCTGTCCTGCTTGAACTCACAGTAGGGCCCCGGGAGCTGGTTGGTCGGGGGGAACTCGCAGTCCACCCGGATGTTGCGCTCCATGTAGGTGAGGCAGGGGTACATCTGGGGCCCGCGTGGGGTGTAGAAGAACCCTGAGGCTATGGAGACGAACACTGACACACACACACACACACACACACACACACACACACACATACAAGGAGACACGTACACACGCTGATGAGTACTGTCAGACACCTAAACCAACAACACGTGCATCTGTCATATGGAAAAGGGAAGGTAACAGAGGATAAGGCATATAGCGTTCAAAGATTGGCATAGTCTACTGTAACACGCTTAGGCTTGTAAAACTAAATAATGATATAGCGCACGGCAGGAAAGGTTCCTTTATAAGTTATTGTAAGGTGTATTTGTATTGCTTTATGCATCTCTTGTCGGTTACCTAAAAGCAGAGCGGCTGTGGCGGAGAGGTGCGGCTCCATCTTGCCTGGCTTGTTTTTGGCCCAGTCAGCTTGAAAATGTATTTGTCCCTGTGGATTTTTTTTACAATAATCAGACAGGATTGTTGCTAGGCAAGCAATGTCATTCACGTAGTGTCTTAGAATGCATCAGGCCTATACAAATGAATATGCAGAAATGCTTAAGGCCTAACACTATTTTTTTTTTGACAATAGTTACCAATTAGCCTACGGTAGGCTATTACAGTAAGGCTAAAACAGTGTTAAGAAACTGGACAAATAAGGCAAAGGTCACATGCAAGAAACATGTCAAGACTGTCTTTCTTTCAAAGAATAAACGTAAAATTCGTATTTCTATGCCACATGACAGGAGGTAACATCACCCCGTCCTATGTCTCCCGGCAAACGGGGCCTTACCCCCTGTTTAGGCGGTTTGACCGACTACGCCCCGAGTCTGCAGTCTATCCTTATTAACACTGCACCAATACGGATTCCGCATTTTACCAGCACATGTCGGGATCAAAGAAAAAAAGAACGATGGCATTTACTATTCGGCTGTAACCTACAAGGTGCAGTAGAAAATTGACTACCTCGTACAATGCAACAAATAAATACATGTAAATCAATCCTTTGCCTTTGACTGATCCAAACATTACCGATTACCAAATGAAACGTCTTGATTTCACCCACCTGGAAAAAGTTGAAACTGATTTCACCCTCTGCTGTTTAAGACCAAAGCAGCAACTGCGACTGTCTTGCCGTGGGCTACTGTAGATGAGACTGGCGCGTGCCGACAGATTCGGTTTAGTTGAATCAATTTTAATGTTATCCACACTCCACGAGACCAGCGTCTGTGACAACACATGGAACTGTCCTCGGTCGGCGTGGTGCTGAAATGCCGGTTAGTGAACCTCCTACATGAGAGTTTTATATGAAACCTCCTATGTAATCTGATATCGGTGTACCAGCACGGAGAAAGCCCATTGACCGATTTTTTAGGGCAGATTCATAATAGGCCTTTAATGTTGGACATTGCGCTACAATTCAGCCTGGAGGTGAACAGGCGACCCTGACATTAGGATTTGATAGTCTATGTCTAATCTGCAATCTCATGTTGTTGGTTAACTCTGTGCGTATCTCAATTATAATAGCAGATATTGCATCTGTCACCCCTCCCCCTTCAACAAATCATCACAATAATGCAATGTAATAATAATCATATTTAACTTAGCAGACAGGGTAATTTGACCCTGTGATTTTGATCTGCTGTCAAATCCTGTACCACTGACATATGCCCATACCAGTGCATTTATTAGTCTATGCCTTGAAGACCACTAAGTACGAGATCATATTAGCTGGTTATGAATGTAAAGCTTGAGCTCATCATTGTCTGACTGCTTTGTGCTTTGGTCCCAGTGACAGTATCCAATAAAGGTAGCCTATTTATTTTTGGCCACATTCTTTCTTTTCTTTTTTTTATCATAAACGCCCGGTCCTATCTGTGATTTTGTAATTGGTTGACTTACTACAAATAATAATATGATTGCATAATTAATATGATGTAGCGTAGCCCAGAGCCATAAAACAGAGGGTTAGTCTGTTAGTCTTTTTGGCTCTGGCGTAGCCCAACCAACTGTCCCATATGATGCATGGTTAGGCCTAGCGTCATCTACTGGTAGGCTACATAAGTGAATTTTAAACGTCGCTGAAAAATGACGTCGGCTTGCGCACTGCACATGCGCTAATGATCTCCGCTAATTATGGATGGATGGACTCGGTTGTCAAAATTTCTAGTGAGGCGTTATTATGTTTTGGTGTGTTGGACCTATGACATTAATTACGTAAATATATAGCTTGCATGCAAATACGATGTAAGACTATGTAGCTAGCTAGCTATTTATAAATGATACCCAGCTAACCCCCAATCTGCAATAGATACCAACGTTCGCTTTGTTTACATACACAACGTACAGTAGCTACCAGTTTGAGATAGCACTAGCTTGATAAATTATTAAGACAAGCAAAATTGTGCTTTTTGCTTTGTTGTAGTTAGATAGTAACATTTTCTACCACGTATTTAGCAACTGAATGTTATTTCACCAGTTATCCGAACAGTCTGTGAAAACGAGTAAGGTTTGCTAGCTAGCCATCTTAAACCCTACCCTAGCATCTGCGGTCCCAGGCGTTGTAGCAAATGGTTGCGCTAAGCCATAGCTAGCGTGCTAGCTCACTTTCTTATGTATCATCCTCTGATTGAATCAAAGCGAACTAGCAGAAATATTATTTTCATCGTTGCTAAACAGGATAAAGTGTTGAAAACGAGACGCCAGTGCTGAGTTTCCGAGGGACGAGGACGTTGGGGAGGCCAACATCAGTTATCCAGTCGACATGAAGGGGTGAGAAACGATTTAACAGATATAGTAAAGAGATAAATACAGAGAGAGAGATATGTATTTTATTCATACCTAATATGTTACATTATTACCATACCTATTACATTATAGGATGTAGCTATTAGTATGTTTTTGGGGGGATCATTATTGATGGTAAAGTGCAGAATTTAAATGGACCCATCAAGGGTCTATGGTAACAAACGAACATCAAACCAACATGCTTCTGCTACATATATAAATACATTCAAACCGCATGCATAAATACTCTTGCAAGCCACTTGTCAGCTGGTGTTACCAGGTTATGGCTGACATGTCTGTGTTGCAGGCATCAGAAGACCCTGGAAGATGATGATGAGGATG
This sequence comes from Thaleichthys pacificus, assembly GCA_023658055.1. Lineage (NCBI taxonomy): Eukaryota > Metazoa > Chordata > Actinopteri > Osmeriformes > Osmeridae > Thaleichthys > Thaleichthys pacificus. The sequence continues at coordinate 10,139,031 of CM042858.1, forward strand.
TTCCTGTCATCGAAGAGGGTAAGAACTCAACACTCACAACAAAACCAACCTTTTATCTTTTGGGGAATGTTTCATGCACGTGTTGCATCTGTGTGAATAATATAATTGTAGTATTATTATGATTTTTTTACTATTCTTTTGATATGATTTCGGCTAAATTGATTCTACTTGTAATAGTTTTTTTCTAGGGCTCTGTCTATACTTAAATGACCTTTACTTGTGAGTTACTCTGTTTGTTATGGTGAATCGTTCTATTTATCCTGGTGGCAGCCTCTTGCTGTTGTCACAAATCAAATACAAATTTATTTGTATAGCCCTTTTTACAAGCAATGTCACAGAGGGCTTCACATACGCCCTCAACCAAACTAAACCCTCAAGGAAGACAAGGAAAAACTCATTAGAGGAGAAAAAATGGAAGAGACAGACTGTTGATGACTGTTGATCACAGACTGTTGATGTAGCTGGCAGGAAACTGGTTAGACTGGCTCAGCAAGCGACTCAGCAAGCTGCTCAGCCATCTTGCTTCCCATATTTCAAGGTGCTGTTGCAACAGCGGACGATCCAACCGCCATCACCACCATCCAATCAGCCGCAACCTTCTCCTCGGACCAGCCAATCAAATACCTGTTCAAAACGGAGGGAGCCGGAGGGCAGGTAGGAGAGAGGGACCCTCCCCCAGGGCATGCAGGAGAGAGGTAGCCTATCCTACCTAAAAACAAAAGAAGAAGAAGAAGGGAGATAAACAAGTAAAAAATGACAAGATTTTACGATACGGCTGTACTGACCTTTTGATCTTTGACCTTGGTGGTTCAGGTGACCTACCGGGTGATCCAGGTGTCGGATGGACAGATGGAGGGACAGACGGATGGAGCCGCTGCTGTGAGCGTGGTCACGGGGTTCCCTGCCACCTCTCAGGCGGTGACACAGGTGCAACAGAACGATGACACGCACACACGCATACACACACGCATACACGCGCACACATTTACACACACACATACACACGCACGCATGCACACACACGCATACGCACACACACTTTGTGAGCGGTACAGTCTGTGTGTCTCATGTTCTCTTGTGTGTGTCAGGCTGTGTTCTCCCAGTCGGACGGGCTGGAGGGGGAAGGCTCGGAGACTCACTACTACTACCCCGCCACCATCACTGACGCTACGCAGGCTGCCATGGTGACCAACGTCCAGGCTGCCGACTCCATGCTCACTCAGAACGCGCCCGCCGGTGAGAGAACCAGGCTGTGACATCACAGTGCTACGTCATCACGCTGTGCTGGAGCTTTTGGATCCGCAGTCTCACGCTCTTATCTGCCCTCGATGTCTCCCCAGGTCAGCTGTATGTGATGATGTCACCCCAGGAAGTTCTGACCGGAGCGAACCAGAGGTCCGTAACACCCTGAAAACAATAATCCTCAATAATCACTCTGTACACATAACACACATAAGAGGTGCAGGGGGTGATTTGAACGTGGAACCTCTTGAACCGCAGTCAAATGCCCTACCCCTGCGCTACACCAATCCTCACACATGACAGTAGAGTGACAGTTGTATGTTGTCATTGGACTGTCGTTTGAATTCCTTCCTCTCATGTCCTACAGCAAGTCAGAGACGCCCCGCACCTCAAGAGACGACAAAAGACGAGCCCAACACAATGAAGGTGAACAGGGTTCCATTGATGATGCAATGTGTGTGTGTTTGGTGTGTGTGTGTGTGTGTGTGGGGGGGGGGGGGGGGAATGTCGCTTCTGCTTCAGGTCTTGACCCCCTCCTCTCTTTCTCTCGCTCTCTCTCTGCCCCTAGTGGAACGCAGACGCAGAGATAAGATCAATAACTGGATCGTCCAGCTGTCTAAAACCATCCCAGACTGCACCCTGGACCCCACCAAGAACGGCCAGGTATATGTGACGAGGAACCCTGCTTTCATTTAGAAATGATATGCTTATTTTTTTAAATTTTAATCTGGTATGATGGTTGTCTATGAGTGTTTTAGGATTTTCTGATTTTCCGTGGTTGTGTTGTGGTTCCTCATGGTTGTGCTGTGGTTCCTCATGGTTGTGCTGTGGTTCCTCATGGTTGTGCTGTGGTTCCTCATGGTTGTGTTGTGGTTCCTCATGGTTGTGCTGTGGTTCCTCATGGTTGTGTTGTGGTTCCTCATGGTTGTGCTGTGGTTCCTCATGGTTGTGCTGTGGTTCCTCATGGTTGTGCTGTGGTTCCCTTCCCAGAGCAAAGGGGGAATCCTTTCCAAGGCGTGTGACTACATCCAGGAGTTGCGTCAGGGCAACGCCCGACTGGGGGACGAACTGGAAGCCCTGGACAGACTGAGGATGGACAACCAGCTACTGAGACAAGAGGTGCTCCCGTCTAGACAGCATTCTTACGGGATGGGCGTTACTTCCCTTGAACAGACAGGACTTAACTATAGAATTAGTGGAGGGATTTATTGCTTCGCGGATTCTGTAGGGTTTTGGCGCCGTCTTAACAAAGTTGGAATTATCCTGGCACAACTTCACAGGTTGATTTGTAACATTCTGCTTTTCTATGTCGCTTAGGTTGATGAGTGGAAAACAAAGAACCAGATGCTTCGGTCCCAGCTGCGCCAGCATGGCATCGCGGGGGCAAGCGTGGAACCACAGTGAGCACACCCCCGGGGTTAGGAGGACAGGGGGACCCATTTCAGCGCGACACTGTGGATGAAAAGCAGTTGGATCCAGATAGCTGATTCAGACAAATGTGAACTGTTGCTACCCTCAGAACCATGTCATTGTTGTTTTTACTCCACGTATCTTTATGGACACTTCCCCCAAACTCATGAACATTTTACACTAAGTGGAGACTGTAACACACAACAGGAGTGATATGTTTTACTTATCGCTTTTTATTTTCAGTGTATCAAACCACTCGCAGCCTTTTTTTCACAAACAAGGATTGAGGTTGAAGCTTTTTATGTTTCTGGAGAGGTGATGCTCAGATGACGAGGAATCGGAGGCCATGTCTCAGAAGTTCCATGTCTCAGAAGTTCATGATAAATGAAAGTTGCAGGATCATCGTTAACTATCTTGGTTTCTTTCCATTTAGATTCAGTAGGATACATTTCCTGTTACAAAAGCATGAAAACATATTACTTCCCAACATCGGCTTTCATTTATTTTGTGTTTGTGAAAGTTTTATTGCCGTTTTGCTATTAAATGCATTTGAAATACTTTGTTAGTCTTTTTCATAACCATGAAAGAACTGTATGTATTTTTTGCGAAATACCTTGACTAATACTCGCATCAAGTTGAATTTTTTTTTCAACTTTACTATTTGAGGGAATTGTTTTGAAGAATGAGTACTCCCGGTTTCATGACAATAAAACCGGTTAGGTTACTTCTCCAATCGGTCAATTGGTATCGTCATATTCCCTACGTCACCAAGGTAATGCAGTGCGAGTTTCGAGGGCAAGCAAACCTACCACAGGTGTTCACCTAATGCGGAAGGGCGGAAGTTATCAAACCTGTTGCACTGTTCGTTTGTTTCATCTGCCTGTTTTTAACTACACTGCTACACTGCATTTGTAGCCAAGTTTAGTTTTGGGACTTTGTACACGACATTTTGAACTTTTTGTACTTGAAAGCGACGGGGAAGGACATGTTTGTCAGCAAACTGTTTTCGGTGTTTCTTGTCTTCAGTTTGTCAGGTGAGTTCACCTTTCGTCGAAGAAACAATATTGTACCTTGTTAAGTTTCTGTTGATTCTACACAGTCTGTTAACTGTTACCGTGACGCGTGTACATATAGGCTACGTTTGTAAGCGTATTACCTTCTATAATATGTCATGAACTCGGGGTACCCCTCCACAAAGGACTTGTTTCTTTGTATATAATATTATGAAGATGAAGTGTAACAAATACTTTTCTTCACTGTTTGTAGAAACGAATTGTCTGATACATTTTCAAACAAACGAGCATTCTTAACTAACCTGTAGTCATGGCTAATGCTTTGTCTAACCATTACCGTACGTAGGTCTAGGCCTTCTCTACCAAACAACCATATAGGCAATTGGAGCGTTCATTCTCCAGAGCGGAAAGCTGTACTTTGACGATGTTTAATTTAAGTCACCTTGAACACAAATTCAACAGTTATTGAGCTCCCTTATCTGCATGTTTCAGGTTAGTATTCCTCCCCCCACTCCCGAAACTCGCACCGCAACCAGACAAACAAGGAAGTCTCCTCTGCTTTCGTTTAAAACACTTCTTAGTTCCATTGTCTTTGTCCAGGAACACCTCAACCACCACTACATTTGGGTTCATACAGGATATTATCTGAGCGGATAATATACTGACCTGATTCCTGTGTAGTGCTATACCCGCTAGACCTCTAGGTATCTCTGAGTGGAGAAAGGAAGGCCCCATACATGAGGCACATTTACCAAAAATGTGATTAATTCAAATTCAGTCTTTTTATCCAAAGCGACGTAGGCCTACAAATAGTGCATGTTAAGTATAGTCCTTTACCTCAGTAGAAGATGAAGAACACTTGACAGGCGATTGGGAAATGAGCAGCACTTGTGAAGCTCTGCTGACATTGAGGATGTTGCTCAGGTTTATTTATCAATTGTTTCATGTTGATGCTGATTATCAAAGCCAATATCTCTCAAAGATGTTGAAGGTCGGGTGTTTTTATCCGAAGCAACATAAAAATAGTGCAAATAGAAAGTACATTGGACTAGAACAGCTGTGTGGGATTAAGCTTCCCTGTAGTGTATTCTGCTTATCACTAGAGCACAGGAACGGTTTCTAAAGTGTGAGGTGAAAACTCCTTCAGTCCATATTTACAAGTGCCTGTTAGTCAGCTGGTACAGTTCAACCTAGAGAGAAGACTGTGTCTCTCCACTCTTAAAAGACCTAGAGGGCAGATGCTCTCAGAGGGTTTGAGGAGTGGAGGATGAGATGTTTCAGTGGTAGTTTAGAGCAGGTCATGTACCGGGGACCTGTTAAGAGGTGGAGGTCTTAAACTGTTGTGTGGCTTTATATGAGATATTAATTGCGTCCTTTTTGTCGAGTTCATTTTCTAATTGTTGTTTCTATCTCCACAGACGCAGCCTTCGATGTCACAACTTCCACCCCAAATGTAAAGGTCAAAGAGAATGAGGGTATGTTTTACTCTGCAGTCAAGTATGCTCTTTGGCATTTGATATGGCTGCTTTGTCTAGTCATTGCCATGAATTAAATATGAAAGAAATAGGTTAGCGAATTGTTTTGAAAATGCTCATGTCTCTTGAGTTCCTACGGATGGTTCCTGTTCCTGATCATCTGTATTGTTTCCTAAAGGTGTTGATCTGACCTGTAGCAACACGGCAGACTTTGGGGCGGATGCCAGAGTGGAGTGGAAGTTTAAGAACAAAGGGTCCACAGCTTATGTGATCTTTGGTGGGAAACCGACCAGTACGTACAAACTCTTTTCTCGTGATGAAGAAAATGTCACGTGTGGGCTAATTTACCATTTCGGTGGATAACGTGACCTTTTTTTTTCTTTTTTTTTCTCTCCCGCCGGAATCAAATTAACTGTAATATGAACATGACTAAACAAGTTTAGGAGAGCTTTGGGGACAAACAGGCAGCACTGACATTCCACAAAGATTCTGAAGAATATTGAATGAAACATTGCATATGTATTTGATGTATAAAAAAATAATTAAAAAAAAAAAAGTTTCTAAATGTTGTATTCCCACCTGAGCGAGTAAAACGGACACAAACTATCCGTTTGATCCAAACAAGTAGGACTGTCCGACCATAGAACTATAAAATACCCTTTTTCAAATGTTTTCTCCTAACGTGATGATGTGTTCTCCCATAGCACCGTACGCAGGGAGAGTGACTAAATTCGATGGGAGAATCCGGTTCAGCAAAGTCACCCGTCAGGACTCTGGGGAGTATAGCTGTGAGGTGTCTGGTAATAGCAAGTATGGAGAAGCCAAAATCCAGCTGACTGTTTTAGGTAAGGCCTTTTTGAAAGCATCACCCCTGCTCATACTCATTTAATTATACCCCTCCCCCGTACTTCACTTCAGATAACAGCATCTGCTAAAGGAACAGTTTCCTTTGTTATACAATGTGTGTATTGATTGCTGTGACTGTGCTGTGAATCCCGCTGCGTGCGTTTTGTGTGGTGCTTCTCTGCAGTTCCCCCGTCGGTGCCCACGTGTCGTGTACCCTCCTCCGCCACCACTGGGGGCGCTGTGGTGCTGGCCTGCAGTGACCCGGACGCCTCGCCCCCCGCCAACTACAAGTGGTACAAAAACGGCACCCCACTCCCCGTGGATCCCAAGAAGTTCCCCGAGTTCAAGAACTTCACCTACTCGCTGAACCCTACCACAGGAAACCTGGTGAGGCACTCCTCACCCTCCTCCTCCTCACCCTCCTCACCTTCCTCCTCCTCACCCTCCTCACCTTCCTCCTCCTCACCCTCCTCACCTTCCTCCTCCTCACCCTCCTCCTCCTCACCCTCCTCACCTTCCTCCTCCTCACCCTCCTCACCTTCCTCCTCCTCACCTTCCTCCTCCTCACCCTCCTCCTCCTCACCCTCCTCACCTTCCTCCTCCTCCTCCTCACCTTCCTCCTCCTCCTCACACTATCTTTTCTGTTCATGATGTTCTTTTGTCAACAGCAGCAAGGTGTGCTTGGTGGATAGATGGATGAATAGATGTAGATTTATTTATGAATGACTAAAATACTAATCGAAATGCTTTTCCTCGTGATCAATATAAACATCTTAACTTTACCCACAATCCTCCAGGAGTTTCCGTCAGCAGCTCTGGTGGATTCTGCAGACTACTACTGCGAGTCGTCCAACATAGCGGGGCCTTCTCAACGCTGCCTGGCTAGGAAGATGGAAGTTCGTAAGTCAGCGCTTTTACTTTTCCTGTTCGCAGTGTTGGGCAACAAACCGTATTTCTTGTTTTTCCATCATCTGAAAGTGTTGCTGAAAGGAACTTAACATTTTGAATGTATTTCATGGTGTTACTCGGTCAGCATTTGGACTTGATATCATTACTGGCACAGTTCAAACCATGTATGTTGCTTTGGATAAGTGTCTTCTGAATGAATGAAGGGTTTTAAAGTTGAGGTGTGCTTCTTGTTCCATGTCAGTTCAAGTCTGGGTTGGAAGTTTCTCTAATGCTGAAACCTGCATGAGCCACTTATGCCATGCTCAAACAATGTGCTCTGTGAGTCTATCCAGTGATCCTATCCAGCTGGTTGATATGTAACCAGCCTGGCTGGGGCAGTGTGTGACTGTTGTCCTGTCTCTGTTTAGGGGAGGTGAACACTGGAGGTATTGTTGCCGGGGTGATCGTGGCCCTCCTGGCGGTGGCCTTGCTGGTGTTTGGTCTCTGGTACGCCAATCGCAAAGGATACCTACCCAGTGAGTCCCCCCCTCCCTCTCCTGATCCAAACACTCAGTGTCTCCTCTCAGTAGACTTTCTGTACGGTCCCGTTCATGTCAAAATTGGCCGATTGAAAGATGGCTGCCTGACTCGTTTTTGTGTTCTCTCCCCCTCCCTCCCTCTCTCCTTACAGAGAAGAGCGAAAGGTAAGACGAGACCTCTTGTAGCTGGTGCATGCATGAGCTGATGGAGGGGCGTCTGGACCAGAGGGGGCTTGTTATACATGTCGGTTATGTGGACTAGTTGATGTCACTATGGGCCTGTCTGACTCTGTCTGACTCTCTCTGACTCTCTCTGACTCTCTCTGACTCTCTCTGACTCTCTGATGTTCACAGCAAACCCAAACCCTCGGTGGTCTACCAGCCCACGTCAGAGTACGGCGATGAGGAGGATGTAAGTTTCACTTCTCACATTTTTCAGGGTTTATTTACCTTTGCTTTGTCTTCCTTCGGCCATGTTTAGCTAGCAGGAAGTGAAAGCTCCCCACATGTTCTAATGAAAGTAGTTTAATGAGTGCGGGGAAAGAAAGTACACTAAATAATATTACTAGTCTTATCTCATTTGATCACTTGCCAATTCAATCTTGTACATTGCCATAGCTCAGTGGTTAGAGCACTTGACTGCATTTGGATAAAAACGTCTGATAAATATGAACATTATTAACATTGAAAGCCAAAGTAGGAGGGTATAATATCTCTTATTTCTGCCTCAGGGTGGTGGTGGTGAGTTCAGACAGAAATCGTCCTTTGTGGTGTAGTCTGTCTGGTGCTGTTACATGTCAACGATGGACCCAGGACCACACTTTGGATAAGCCCACTGCCCTTTCTCTGATCAGATGGTGTCTAATTTAATCTTTTAATAGTGTTTTATCTTAAAATTACCTATATTAGCTTAAACGTGTTTTGATAGACCAAGATGTTTTCTTAAATATTGCTGTTCTCTGAGAAATTCAGAATAGCAGACATAAACCAGCCTTTCTTCCATTTGTGAATACCTCAGTGATTTTGATCTTGTAAATGTGTGCTTCTTTTAAGTTCAATTGTGAAATGGTTTGTTTACAATATCCATAGATAATTTGTTTTAAAGATGGTTGTTGTGGTGCATTATTTTATTGACATCTTTATTGCAATTTGTGTGTGCTTGTAGATGTATATACCTTGATATTCTGGTTGGCTGGACTTTAGCACTCACATTGAACACCATGTTAATCTAAATTCATTGTACAACCAAACGTAGATCAACAACATAAAATGCAGTTTAAAATGGTCGTAGTCCATGTACGTTAGTAGGCCTATGCCATGTAAAATAGATTAGCCATCATTAGATTGAAGGATTATTGAGAGTCGACACATATATTGTAGTTTTTTTTAAATAAAATGTATTTCTCTTGATGTCTATTTTGCTTAAAATTGTGGTCCTTTCTTGTCGGTTTTAATCGCACGCACACACACACACACAAAACACCAGACGGTGGCCAGATGACCACGTCTCCTCGTTATGCTTACGATAGTTTAGATAGGCTACACGTTTTTTTTCTCACGTCTATTTCTATTTAGTGTACGCTGTCCTCTTTATTTGAAAAAAAAAAAAAAAACGGTACTTAACGTATTTTATAACGTTTTACTTGAGATGCAGAGGGCGTCTTTGAGGCATATTTGTGATTTGTTTAGGGACAAAGACTTTGTTCATCTGCGTTGTTACACATTGTCCAAACCAACATGTTAATCATTCAGCCACTCTGGATTCCACAGGGTGCAATGCATTATTGAAGTAAAGTCACCCGTACTCTGCCTCTTTAAAGGAAGGGGCGGTGCAATTGAACTGCAACCCAACAGGATAGACTTTCGTTCACTCAAAACCCATTCATAAATAAGACATTGCGAAAGGATGAAGCGCATTTACAACGGATGATTTTAATGTAGATATGTGTTGTTGGATCCTCTTTACGGTCGAATGCAACGGAATCGCAATATATTCCTAGTCATCGAAATTCACTCGGGGTGATGCGGCGGTAGGAGAGGAAAAGTGACTTCCGATTGCTGACCCCCTCCCGCGATGGTTATGACTTTCTGTGCGTGCCACCAGGAAGCATAGCTTATTTTGTGTTCGGAACGGTAGGCAACAAACCCTAATTCTTGTCTTTCATCAGCTGAAAGTGTTCGTCGGTGCTTAGAGTCTTAAACGTAAATGATTGGTTTTCAATGTCTGCCGCCTCCATCGTTCCGGTTGTATTGAAAATAAGTGGACTAGAAAACTAAGATTCCAATGGAACGGTGAGTTATGGCAGCTAAAGAAGATCTCTACACCAAAGTCACCCCGCGAAGACAGCGCCAGAACAGACCGGGGACTGTCAAACATGGGTCAAATCTGGACGTGCTTCTGTCCATGGGTTTCGCCAAAACCAGGGCGTAAGTATGAAACAATAACCGTTCACTCTGACAGGCAAGAAATGATCTGCGCATACGCGCTGAGCATCACAGGACAGGACATCGGGCTGTTGTTGAGTAAGCTGCATATCGACACATCAAAGTTTCTTTCACTTACAAACCTTCAGCTCGCTCACTGTGTGAAACATGTAATCTTTGAGCAAGCCTACTGACAGCGAGACTACCGACAGCTATTCGCGCGACGTAGGTCACGCTAAGTTTACTATCTTGGGCCGATGAAAAAAGAAACCTCTTGACCTCATCACCCAGCATTCACATTTTTGACCAGATCTTTTTTTTTAATCTCTACGATTTTGGAGAGCGAACAGCATGGTACTCCCCTTCCTCTAAACCAAAGGGTTTAATCTGACTGTCATAACGGTTTAACTGTCATTGTTGTGGCATGGTGGGGTCAGATGTCAGGCCACTGTCTTGTTGTAATCCCATGCCACCAGACTGAGCAGGAGACTTTATGACAATACATCTCCGGATTAGGACCGGCTGGACTGCTATTGTGTGTGTGTCACGTACAAGTGTGTACTGGATTGAGAGGATACAGAAATACACTGGAGTGGAACCGGAAGGCAGTGAGTGGTCGGTCTGTGTGTGTGTGTGTGTGTGTGTGTGAGGCCATGGCATTTGCACTTGGGGTTCCACAGTGATGGTCCCAGGTGATCCTCAGCAGGTGTAAGGAGGCCAGATGTCTTGGCCCTCCTGGTACACTGAGAACAACTACCAGAACTCTAACCACATACACAACCTGCCGGTTCCTTCAGATCATTCCTAGATCCCCCCCAAAAGATATACAAAGCTAAGGGGACTGAAGATTGTCGGTATTTTTTAGGAGGAGGAAAGCCAGGAGGAGGTTATGTCGGTTGAACCCTTGTCCGATGCGCATGATATTCAAACGAGCATCGCCCACTTACGAGGATGTGAAAACGTTTTTCCGAGGCGGTTTTGAATGGCTGTGTTTGTCATAGCCTTGGGAGAGGACGGGGGCCGGGGGGGGGGGGGGGGGGAAGGACTGGGGGGGGGGGGGGGGGGGGCGGACAAGAGGCCTCAATGTGGAGACTTGCCCGAACCAATAGGAAGCATGAATCACATAACCTTACTGTTGTATGTGAGGAATTAATGCTGAATCATTCTCGCATCGACCAGCCTTGTCAGATGTGATCTAGCAAAAGTGGATCGTCTCTCGGCTGTGGAGGAACTCATCACTGACCGTCGTGGTCAGAAACAGCATGAGTCCTGACAGGGACTTCAGAGAAAGGTTTCAGGTTTCACGGTATCTGCTTTTGGTTCCTTATTATGCTTGGTTCCTTTCTAAAATGGGTGTTGGGGGGAGTTTGAGGAGGGTGAGGACGTGTGGAGGGGTGTTGGGGCGTGAGAGGAAAGTCTGAATCATTCACAGCTTGGGAGATGTCTTCAGTATTCTCCATGATGATGAGGATGATAATGAAACCTAGAGCAAAGACGTGACTGATCTTTCCATTTACCAGAATGCGAAGAAAGAGTGAGAACGAGATTACAGTTAATTGAATTCTTTTTTTCTTGATATGGACGCCATACATTGTTCTTCTTACCGTGGATGACTTACACACGTCACATGCAATCCAATGCTAAATCTGCAACAAACACCGAGCCACATTTACATTTAGTCATTTAGCAGACGCTCTTATCCAGAGCGGCTTACAGTAAGTACAGGGACATTCCCCCAAGGCAAGTAGGGCGAAGTGCCTTGCCCAAGGACACAACGTCATTTTGCACGGCCGGAATCGACCCAGCAACCTTCTGACTACTAAAGGTAATGAAGGTTCTGGTTGAGGGCTCTCTGGCATTGTGCTCTAATTATGAGCTTTCAACACGAGGCCTTCTCTCAGCTGGCCTTGACACTGTCTGACTCACTGGTGTCTCTTTCCCAGAAACAAACAGAAGTTACGTCAAGTAAGTTAATACAAAAAGTTCAGTACTAAACTTCTGTCCTACAAAGACGGCGTTATGTCGCTTCACACAGGTGTGGTTTTGGTTAAACACTTAAGATAAAGATCGCTCTGTCTTATTTTCGCATGTGCATATGTCGGACTGCATGTTTGTTTGTGTGTGTGTGTGTGTGTGTGTGTCTAAGGCAGGATGGTGTGTGTGCGTGCGTGTTTCTCAGCGTGTGTTTACAAAGGAACCATCTGCCCTGCTTCTGTTGCAGTCAGAATGGCTCACCAGTCCTGCTGGTGAGACCATCCCTGGTCTCTGCCCACATTCTGGTGAGACCATCCCTGGTCTCTGCCCACATTCTGGTGAGACCATCCCTGGTCTCTGCCCACATTCTGGTGAGACCATCCCTGGTGTTCTTCACATTGGGCCCCCAGGGAGCCCTGCTGCCCAGAGGAACCCAGATAGCTTCTAGATTGTCCGCAGAGAAATGGGCTTTTAATTACACCGCCTGTTCACATTTGGCCCTTTGATGACACAACAATGGGGCGCTAACATTCTCTGGCCCTGTCTGGCCTTGTTCCTCCCCCTCTCCTCCCTCCATCTTCCCCTGTCAATTTCCTGGCATGGATAACTTTTGTGGTGACTGGTGGACCCTGATAATCCGATACCTGGTTTGGTACATGATACCCGATAGCAGTGGTATTGTAGCTTCACCTTAAGCCACAACAGTCATTTACCTTGTTTGGATATCTATTAAACTGAAATGATTTAGGCCATGATTGTATTATGATGTAATACAATAATTACTGGGCGAAAGAAAAAGATGTAAATGTTTGAAAACGGATGAGCTGTTGACATGCATTGACCTTTTTGATCATCCAAATCATCCCTTCATAAGCAGTGACTATACATTACGTTCTAGCATTGATATGCTTAACAGGAGAAGCATTTATCTTAATTGATATATTATTTTTATTATTATTACACATCAGCAAGCTTACTCTGACAGACACACCCTCAACTTTGTGCCAACACATTATTGGGGCTTTGGATGGTTGAATAAGTGTCCATTCAGCACCTTGGACAGCCATCGTAACGACGTAGATCTACTTACAACGCACTTCCTAACAATCAACCTGCATGCTGGTTTGGGAAACGATAGCCTATCTCCGTGCTTGTACCTTTTGGTGAACCCTCAAAGGCTGGTTGTGTACCAGAGACAACACATTTTTGTACCTGCTTGTAGGCATTAGTTTATATTCAGAAGGTCCATCCATCAAGAGGAAGTGAAGTGGCCTGTTTCAGGAAGTGGTTGTGACCTTCGTGAAGTGTGAAGCCTGCTGGGACATAAAGAGTGTCTATGTTGTGAGATGAGGAGTCTTTTCCCATCAACACGCTCTTTATGTCCTTTCAACTTTAAGGGGTTAGACGAATGCACACAAAGTTCCCACACAAGCACATGTGACACTCGCAATGTGTTAGCGGGTATGTTTTCAATGCAAGTAAAGAGAGACTTGGAGGAGCACAGCATGATACAGATGTAGGCCCCCCAATCAGGTGTAATAGGTAGGATTTAACTGACAGTAGGGAACATTGTTTAAGAGTGTTTATTCCATGTAACCTGACCTGCAGTAGCTGTTTCGAAGATTTTCTGACAGGAGGTCTGTTTGGTTGAGGTTATTTTTTGTAGACTATTAGTACGCTTCAAAGATTACCACTGAAAAATAAGTGAATCAGGTGTTCAAATTAATTGTCTTTGACTCATGACCATGTTGGGTTACTATTGAAATGACTCACACAGTATGGAAGATGATGTCACCCCCATGGGTTCTCTTTTGTTGAAATGCCCTCTTACTTCATGTAAATACATGAAGTAAGAGGTGTACATTTCCCTCTTCATTTAGCCCCAAGTGACAGTTTTATATTCATTGCGTCTGAGTCACCATACAACCAAGTGCTACTTAAGCATAGAAACTCAGTGTTCAGCGATTTGAATCACCTCAGCTCCCCTGGTCCTCTTCCAACACGTCCAACGTTTTCCACCGATAAGATTCAACAACATTTGTTTTTCTGTTCGATCTCTGCTGCTGCCCAGGTCAGGGAGGTATGAGCAATGGGTTGTGGAGGATTCGCCCATACAGTACCTACACATACTTGATACTAATACTGGTAATATGAATACTAATATGAAATGTCAGGGAAGTATGAGTAACGGGTTGTGTGGGGTCCACGAACTATACCTTCAACCCACAGACCATATATTCTTCCCACTATTACATTACATTTGAATTTGTATTCATTTCTTAATTTCATATTGATTTATTTTATCAAAAGAAACATAAAGGAAGTACATTTAGAAAGTACTGCAGAAGAAGAAAACGTATTTGTGCGGTCAGAGTCAAGAAAAGCTCAGTATTTACCAGACGCAGCTCAAAGTAACCACATCTCAGCTACCAGGGACGATGCAACAATAGTATCTCAACTAGTGCAACATTAGCATCTCAGCTAACTTCTACTCAGATCTATTCTTGGAATGATCTTGTAGTTCAGTAGAACATCACATGACTAGAGCCCCGAGTTGTGTTAATGCAGGTGTTTCCATCGTGCCTGCTAGATGAGGCGACCTGGCTAGTAAAGGCAGACTGTTTGAAGACTCAGCCGAAATACCATTAGACCTGTGCACTTCTGATCCTTGATCTCGCGCCGTACGTTATACATGCGCTGTTTGCACGTAGCTGTGGATAATAAGCGCCTGCTAAATGAAAGTTCATAAATGGTGTGGTCGCAGTGAACTCGCTCAGCTAGACATCGGTATCTCCTGCCCTGCTTGCGCTCTGTCACCAAACCCTCCTGTCTAGTGACTCTCCCTCATCCTTTCACATCTCCTCTGATAATGAGTGCAATGGTGTCACCCTCTGCCTTGCCGCGCGAGACGAGCCTTCTATGGTTCTGTGAGCGCGAGGCCTTTAGGTCTTTCTGAAGATGAGGAAGGGAGTGTTTCGATGACAGATAAGGGGGTTCTGTACTGTTGGCTCTGGGAAAGAGACACCACTGATTCAGACAGTGTCGAGCCGGCTGAAGAGAGAAGGTCTCTTGTTGAAAGCTCATAATTAGAGCACAATGCAGAGAACAGTTGACAAGGAGCCCTCACACAACCAATTTGGAGTCGAGTGTTTAGTTTTGAATCATATTTCCGCGCAGCAAAGGGCCTTGTGTGCGTTTTAATCACAGAGTTCTTCTCATCTCACTTTTCCTTCTCTTTGTCTTCCACCTCCTTCTCTCATCTCTCTCTCTTCTCTCTACTGTCTCTCTCTCTCTCTCTCTACCGTGTCTCTCTCCTCTCTCCTACCGTGTCTCTCCTCTTTCTCTCTCAGCTCTTATCTTTCTATCTTATCTCCCCTCTTTCTCATCTCCCCTCCTCCTTCTGTCTGTCTGCTTTCTCTCTCTCACTCTCTCTCACTCTCTCCCTCTCTCTCTCCCTTTCTTCTTTTACACCCATTTCTTCACATTAGAACAAGGTGGGTCATGTGATCTGATGGTTCTATTGTCTGCTGTTACTTCCTGGGTCTTGGAAAGTGAGGCCTGGTCTTTGCCAGACTCAGGTGGAATGAGACGCCCCGACACACAGCTCTGAGCACAGCCCTCGGTTACCCTTGAACTTTCTCACCGTGATCTGCACAGAACAGGTCGGCCAGCACGAAAAGAGCAGCAGCTGCTTGAAGCAGCCCGGAAGTTGTGGAGGAGGAAGTGGTGTCCTGTGTTGCTCTCCAGTCCTGGAGAGGAAAGGTCCATGGAGAGGCCAGACTGAATGGGACCAGGCCAGCTGGAGGGAGGGGCACTTCCTGTGTTGATAATGGGGGCCTAGAAGGCTCTGTCTGGGGGCGTGGGGCACCCCAGTTTAGTCTGGTGGTGTCAACCGTGAGGGCTCTCTCTGCAGCGGCCGTTTGATAAGTGGTCGGTGACGCGAGCAGGCTTCGGTCTGTAAACAGGAAGTGTGGGTTTCCCATGGCGATGAGTCAGGGGAGGGCACTGAAAGAACACCCGTCTCTTTCTTCTTCTTTCTTTTCTGTTTTTCTTTTTCCACTCTGTCTCTCTTTCGCTCTGTCTCTTTTTTTTTCTCTCTCTCTGTCTCTGTCAGGTTTAGCCATTTATGGCAGGAACCGAGAGATGTAGGTAAGTTTGAGATGACCTTAAGCATCAGCCCTAACTAAGAATCAAACAAGGAATTCATTTTATCCACAAAACAAATCCTATTTTCTACAACGATACACTTTAACGTGAACAAAATAGCAAAAACAGCAGGGTGTTCAAATGTAAAATTCACAGAACTTCCTCGGCTGACGCACACACACACGCGCACACACACACACATACTTTGGTGCATTTTAGAAAACGTTAAAGAATAAAAGCCAAATAAACTGGTGTTCAAACAATGGGTTGTAGTTTTTGAAGTGATTCCTAATTCTGATTCCTTTTCATGGTTCGTGTTGTCACATCTGGATAGCTGTAATCCTATCATGCTCGTAGAAAATCCTCTCACCTCCTCTCTACTGGATGAAGAATCAGGTTGGGATCTATGATTGAGTTGCTGGTACGATTGTTAGTTTGTGTGTTCGTGGTTATGTGGGTATGTACGCTTCGTTAATGTGTGGAAATGTATTTGCGTAAACTGTGTGTGGGTGTGCGCATGTGTGTTTGTGTCAAAACGTGTACTTGTGGGTACACTGTGGGTGACTCAATCCATGTGTGCAACACCCCTGACTCCATGCAAGACCGGAAGTCAGGTGGCTGAGCGGTGAGGGAGTCGGGCTAGTAATCTGAAGGTTGCCAGTTCGATTCCCAGCCGTGACAAATGACAGTTGTGTCCTTGGGCAAGGCACTTCACCCTACTTGCCTCGGGGGGAATGTCCCTGTACTTACTGTAAGTCGCTCTGGATAAGAGCGTCTGCTAAATGACTAAATGTAAATGTAAGACCGAAGCTCCACCCAGACTCATGTCTTCTGTATGTGAGTGAGTAGTGAGTGAGCCTTATGGTCTGTTTCTGTAACCAGGGCTTCCCCTTCCCAGAATGCTCAGCGTTGCCTGGGGGGGTCAGGGGCCTGTGCTGTATCTAGGGCCTTCTCTGTAGGCCATCGCTATAAATAGATCATTCGGTGCGAAACGCCACAGTGGCACTATATTCAATTTTTATCTTCTCAGTCAGGAAGGAGATACAGCCGCACAGTGGCTCTGCTCCCAGACACACACACACACACACACACACACACACACACACACACTCACACACACACTCACACACACACACACACACACAGATGGTGGCATGGGTGCCAGTCTAGAGGTCAACGCGCCGAGCTGTTCAGTTTGTCGTCGGTTTACTATGGTTTACTCTTGTTTACTCAACTTAAATAACTTTGTTTCTTTGGTAGGCATCTTACTAACGTGGTGTTGAGGGATGGATGCTTGGGTACGTGAGGGTGGATGGGGAGTCAGGTGGCTGAGCGGTGAGGGAATCGGGCTAGTAATCCGAAGGTTGCCAGTTCGATTCCGGGTCATGCCAACTGACGTTGTGTCCTTGGGCAAGGCACTTCACCCTACTTGCCTCGGGGGGAATGTCCCTGTACTTACTGTAAGTCGCTCTGGATAAGAGCGTCTGCTAAATGACTAAATGTGTGTCAGTAGAGTCTCATCCATGCAGCTGGTGATCAATAATCCATGCAGCTGGTGATCACTACAGCCTCTGGTTCACAGAGGGCCTCCTACCGTAGTTAAGAGGCCTCTAGGGATTGTGGGATATGGAGTCTCTCCTTGTTGCCAGGTAGTCTTTCTGATTCTCAGAAAAGTAGGTCCCCACAGAGACAACTTGTGATAGTTTAGCTTTTATAAAAAGACACTAATTAGATTCTGAGCTCTCATTAACAGTCACATAATCAGCTCTTCCTCGCTCAGGAACAAAAGGCTCCAGTTGTTAGCTGGCAGCATTAGAATGACACAGTTAGCATAGCCTCTTTAGCATGGATACAGTAAGGGAGCCTATGACTTGCTGTCAGGTGGTTGGAGGCCTATAGGTCCTTCCCCTTGCATCGAGAGCTCTCTTTTAGTTCCCCTAATGTAGAGCAGAAGGCATTTGCATTTGTCTCCCTCGTGATTGGCCCCTGCTGCTGTTGCGGTCCAGACCAGGTCAGACCAGGCCTCTCTTGTGTGGGTGGTGCAGATTCGGGTGGACACCCAAGCCTCCAGGTATAATGTAATCGTCGAGTTTACAGAGCACCATCTACCTGTGGGACATGAGTGTGTGTTAGACGGGAGAACCGTCTCCACCAGCACACACGTTAGTCTAGCTGTAGAATTACATCTTTTTATTTTTTGGAATGGAAAAACATCTGAGCTGAAACTGTGTATATGCTTTAGTGAGTCTATCTCTTTTTTTTCTTCCCTACGGTGTATTTGATTAATGAAGAGCCTTTATCTGAGATTGGTCTTTCCTTGGTTAGTAACAAGATGTACTGCAAGACAAGCACAGTGTGAGGCCTCTTCCCTCTTGCTCATGCGCTATCAGGGGTAGAAGATAAGGGTATTGCACTGCCGCATGTGCAAAGCATTACAGTACATGCAACACATTCATCTGTATCCTATTTAGACTTATTTGATTGGGTCATGTACGTTCGACGGTAGCCAGCTCTGGTTTCACCCAGCTGGCTTATTTGAATGCTTCCTAAAGATAACGATGTTTTCCCTTTGACTGTGTGTTGTGGTTTGTCGTAGTCATTTTAGCCATGGACAATACTGTTCCCTGTGAATTCGAAACACATATGTTAACGGGCCTAGAAGCACTGCAAAGCAGAAGCACTACTGTTTCCTAGGTGTCGAAACACTACTGTTCAGAAACACAACAAACTACTGAATGCTTCGTTCCAATAAACGTCCTCTGGAAGAGACTATTGATTTTGTGACAGCACTGATCTCTCCCCTCTCTCCCCTCTCTCCCTTCTCTCCCTCTCTCTCTCTCTCTCTTTCTGCAGGCTAAAAGCTCTGGTGTCTACAGGGGGCAGGAATGTCCAGGCTGCTTGTGATTGGTAAGTATACACACAAACTAACTCAGAAAAACACACTCAACCACACATTTCCCCCTACACAAACACACACTTCAAACCCGGAAAACTGGGCATCTGTAATGGCAGACTACGCCATGGTAATCATTAAAGCCCTGAATCACATGGAACTGAGGTTCCGACTACAGTGAGGAACCGAGGACGTTTTGGTTACTCTCTCCTGCCCCCTGGTGGACAACCCCCTCTCCAACACATGTCTCCCTTCTCGCCGGCGGCCAGGCTGTTCTCCCACGTGGACGACCCGTTCCTGGACGACCCTCTCCCCAGGGAGTACGTCCTGTACCTGCGCCCCAGCGGGCCTCTCCTCCACCAGCTCTCCCACTTCTGGGAGCAGAGCCGCATCACCTGTGCCAAGAACAAGGCTCACAACATCTTCCCCCACATCACGCTCTGCCAGTTCTTCATGGTGAGTGTGTGTGTGTGTGTGTCTCTATATCATATGGGTGCTGTGTCCCCTGTCTTTGGGTTAAGTTCCTACTGCCTCCTCGTGTCTGAGCGTGTCTCTGGGCCCCAGCGTGCTAACGTTGCTGTGCGTGTGACACGCCCTCGTCTCTGTGGCAGTGTGCCGATGGGAAGTTGGAGGCTCTGGGCGAGGCCCTCCAGGCCACCGTGAGCCGCTGGAAAGGCCGTTTCCCCGCCCCTCTCCCCCTGGAGCTCTACACCTCCTCCAACTTCATCGGCCTCTTCGTGGAGGAGCACATCGCCGAGGTGATCAAGACCTTCGCCGCCGACTTCGCCACCGAAGCGGAGACCAAAGCTGGTGAGAACCCTGACCTCTTGCCCCTCAAGTTCGGACCTCTCGAGTCCTGACCCCTGACCCCTGTTTCTCCGGTCCCCAGACGTCCACGTGGAGCCTCATAAGAAGCAGCTCCACGTAACGCTGGCCTACCACTTCCAGACCAATCACCTCGCGGCGCTGGAGAAGCTGGCCAAGGGCGTCGACATCTCTCCTGGGCTGCGATTGGCTGGCTGTGCTCTTCTCTCGGGACATACGATTCGCCAATCACGAGGTAACGTCCCTCCCGAGGCGATGTCTCGACGAGTCACCTGTCCTGTCAGACGGCCAGGCTGGTAACCTCCCCCTCCCCATCCCCCTCTGCCTCCTCCCCCACCCCCCTCTCTGCCCCCCCCCCCTCCCGTCCCCTCCTCAGACCCTGCGTGTGATGTACCCGTACGTGCCTCAGAACGAGGACGAGCTGGAGCTGGTGTCTGGGGACTTCATCTTCATGTCTCCGCTGGAGCAGGGCAGTGCCAGCGAGGGCTGGGTGTACGGGACCTCCCTGGGCTCCGGCATGTCCGGCCTGCTGCCCGAGAACTACGTGAGCCGGGCCGACGAGTGCGACACCTGGGTCTTCCACGGGTAGGGAGGGCCAGCAGCGTCCATGACGACACCTAACTGATGTTTTCTGCCCCCTGGTGGTGAGGTGTAGGATGTGTCTCTCCCAACTGGTGAGAGACCGTTCAAACCTCCCCGCTGATCATGAACGGCAGGCCAGGGGTGCAGCGTTAGCGTAGAGGGTGGTTCTATAATCGTTAGTCCTCGCTAAACGTAACCCAGGTCCTTCCTGGTGTGTGGTGCTGTCCTCAGGTCTCACTCCTTCCTCCACGGTGCCTTACCCTCCAACACCGGAGGGGCGGTCGGTGGGCTCCTGTTTGACGGACAGTTGGACGGCCGTCTCCTTGACGACCACTTGGATCCGACCGGTCTCAGTGTTCTCTGTCCTCCTGTCCAGGTACGTCAGTCAGGACACACTCACCACACTGCCTCAGGAAACTACTATTATGACATGTGTACCGTCCTGTATATTAATCACATACAGCAGTCAGTTTAGAACATGTTATTTGATTGGACATGAGGCATTCCACGAGTGGATATTAAAATAGAGGATTGCAGCAATGGGACTTTAAACTGTACATTTGTCACGTCACTAGGTATTTTAGATTGCGAAAAAAAAAAAGTAATGTAGAAATGTAATGCATGTGTTAGTTGAGGTGTTTACCACATTGTAATATGTAGTATATGCTACTATGTCCGTTTATACCCTGCTGTATAGGTCTGTCTTCATATCTCTGCTGTGTGTTCCTCAGACGATGACACCTAGCTCCCAGTCTGGTCTGGCTAAGAGGAGACTGTTTGTGTGTCGTCATGGCGAGAGGATGGATGTGGTGTTCGGGAAACACTGGATCACTCAGTGCTTTGATGCCAAAGGTGAGACTGGAGCAGAGGAGGGTAAGCCTTAAAGTATGAGAGAGACAGACTGGAACGGCATCAGGACTACTTTTCCCATCATGCCGCTGGGCCTCACCTCTCTGCCTGGCGTCTCTGCCTCACCTCTCTGCCTGGCGTCTCTGCCTCACCTCTCTGCCTGGCGTCTCTGCCTCACCTCTCTGCCTCACCTCTCTGCCTCACCTCTCTGCCTCACCTCTCTGCCTGGCGTCTCTGCCTCACCTCTCTGCCTTGCGTCTCTGCCTCACCTCTCTTCCTCACCTCTCTGCCTCACCTCTCTGCCTCACCTCTCTGCCTGGCGTCTCTGCCTCACCTCTCTGCCTCACCTCTCTGCCTCACCTCTCTGCCTTGTGTCTCTGGGTGTCTGCAGGTCGATATATCCGCTCCAACCTCAACATGCCGCTCAGCCTGCCTGCCCGGACCGGAGGCTTCCGGGAATACGATAAAGACTGTCCCATCACAGTGTTCGGATCCACCCAGGCTCGGCTTGTAGGTAGGTAACTGGTACCAGCTCGGCCTGGTTGCTAGCTAGCTGGTACCAAGCTGGTCTGGTAGATAGCTAGCTGGTACCAAGCTGGTATGGTTGCTAGCTAGCTGGTACCAAGCTGGTCTGGTAGATAGGTAGCTGATCACCCCAGCCCTGTCAGACGGTCCATGTTTAATGTGGCGTGTGGGTGTGCTGTCTGTGTTCGTAGGAGAGGCCCTGCAGGAGAGTCACACAGTAATAGACTTTGTGTACTGCTCTCCATCGCTGCGCTGCGTCCAGACAGCTCACAACATCCTCAGAGGTACCAGATCCCACTCACACCTCATACCATACTGCTCATCATACATTACATTGTTTTATATCGCTGTAGACCAACATGCACTGTTATATAACTAGACGAGTATGCTGCAGTATACTATGTACAACCCTGTCTCCTCGTCTCCTCCTCCTATGTCCCTCCCTGTCCCCCCCTCCCTGTCCCCCCCTCCCTGTCCCCACCTCCCTGTCTCCTCCTCCTATGTCCCTCCCTGTCCTCCCCTCCCTGTCCCCCCCTCCCTGTCCCCACCTCCCTGTCTCCTCCTCCTATGTCCCTCCCTGTCCCCCCCTCCCTGTCCCCCCCTCCCTGTCCCCCCCTCCCTGTCCCCCCCTCCCTGTCCCCCGCCTCCCTGTCCCCCCCTCCCTGTCCCCCCCTCCCTGTCCCCCCCTCCCTGTCCCCCCCTCCCAGGCCTCCAGCTGGAGGGTCAGACTAAGGTCCGTGTGGAACCAGGCCTGTTTGAGTGGACCAAGTGGGTCGCAGGTACCACCCTGCCAGCCTGGATCCCTCCAGCAGAGCTGGCTGCAGCTAACTTGAGTGTGGACACAACGTACAGGTAGATACACACACACTCCTCACACACACACACTCCTCACACACACACACTCCTCACACACACACACTCCTCACACACACTCCTCACACACACACACACACTCCTCACACACACTCCTCACACACACACACTCCTCACACACACACACACTCCTCACACACATCACTCACACACACCTCACACACCTCACACACAGCTCCTCACACATGCTACTCACACACAAGTCATCACACTGTTCATCTGGTCTATACACTCAGTCCTACACACACCTCACACACCATGCACGGCACACACTTCACACACACTGTCCCGCGTGCGCTCCTCCACACACACTGGTCTACACAGGGCTCCATAGGCTTGTCAGAGGTTAGCAGCCCTCACGTAGACCCGTGTCCTCTGGTTCCTCTCCAGACCTCATATTCCCATCAGTAAGCTGGTGGTGTCGGAGTCCTACGACAGCTACATCAGCAGAAGCTTCCAGGTCACGCGGGAGATCATGACGGAGTGTAAGAACCTAGGTGAGCTTCCGAGAGCCGTCAGTTTCAGCCGTAAAACACCCCCCGCACCGGGTGAGTAGCGAGCGGAGATGGATTTGGCGGGTGTCCGTATTGCAGTGTAAGTCACGGTATTCGCGGTATGTGGCTCCCTGGCCGCTCCCTCTCTCACACAGGAAGCACAGTGCTGATCGTGGCCCACGCTTCCTCCCTGGAGGCCTGTACGCGCCAGATGCAGGGGCTCAGCCCCCAGAACTCCAAGGACTTTGTGCAAGTGGTCCGAAAGGTCAGCCCACTCTCCTGGAGGCTTGCCAAGAGATGATGACTCTCTCTCTGTCTTTCTCTCTCGCCCTTTCTCTCCCTCTGTCTTTCTCTCTTGCCTCTCTCCTAGTCTTCTCTCTCGCCTCTCGCACTCTCTCTCCTAGTCCTCTTATCTCTCCTCCCACTCTCTCTCCTCCTCTCCTGTCTCCTTCTATCTTCTCTCCCCCCTGTCCTTTTGGTTTGATTTAGACTTTTTAATGATTGTTTTTATTGACTTCTTCTCGTCTCTCTCTCTCTCTCTCTCTCTCTCTCTCTCTCTCTCTCTCTCTCTCTCTCTCTCTCTCTCTCTCTCTCTCTCATACACTAACCCCCTCCAGATCCCCTACCTGGGCTTCTGTGCGTGTGAGGAGATGGGTGAGACGGGGGTGTGGCAGCTGACCGACCCTCCCATCCTCCCTCTGACCCACGGGCCCAATCACAGCTTCAACTGGAGAGAGACCCTCCTGCAGGACTGATGGCCACGCCCCTCCCTGGCCACGCCCTGCAGCCTCTCTCTGGAACAGACACAGCGTGACCCTTTCTTCAGCTAAGCCCCTCCCCCCTTCCCCCTCCCCCCCCCCCCCCCCCCCCCCCCCCCGCTCAGCCCCTCCCAGAATGCCCCGGCTCCCCACCCTAGACACCGTGTGAACACACTCTCGGCTCTGACCTGCTGGTTAACACTGTGTGTCCCTGGCCCACTGTTCATGATGAAGGACGAGGTGGAGGTGATGATGGTGGTCACAGCACAAAAAGTACCTTCTAGCGTGACACGATGGCACCTGCAAACCCAGCAGGATGCTTCACAAACACGGCCACCCACGACGCCAGGAGAGGGGGGTGAGGGGGTGAGGGGGGGGGGGGGGGGGGTGAGGAGCTGTGCTGCCTGGAGCCCCCGCCCCCCCGGGAGTCTGGGCCACCAATGGCATTCTGGGAGAGAAAAACACATGGCTGCTTTCTCCTACACTGTGACGGGAGGAGAGCCGCACAAGTCATCCAGTCTTCCATGCCTCTATGTCTCTGTTCCGTTGAGTCATTTTCACATGCACAAACCCCTCCCCTGACTATAATAGAAAGCACAAAACTAGACCTCATTGTGACAATCAGACAGGAGAAGGCTGTGACCTCACCAGGAAACTCATCCATACACAATCCATACACTCCATATTAGTTACATATTTTGGTAACGCTTAACTTTAAGGTTACATTACACAATTACCAAATAACTACACACCAATAGATTTAGTAACAACATAGTAGGTGCATAGGAATTGCTATGTAATTAACTGTAATAACTACAGTTCCTTTTCCCATGCACCTACAACATTGTCACTATAGGTATTGCTATGTAGTTGGCAGTGGGGTAGTTGATGTAACCTTGATATAGAGTGTTGCTATGTAGTTACATGATAGGCCATGTAACCTTAATAAAGTGTAGTCCATGTTTTAGGAATTTCTTTCAAATTTGACCATGGTCCCTCAAGCTTAATTCCAACTTTCAAATTCTCATAATCAACAATGAGTCCATCTTAAAACTCTCTGAAGTGTAAAAGGTTAGCCTTCCTGTTCTGACGTACCGCTGAACTGAGACTACTGCTTTCTAATGTTCACTTCGTTCTGTTACTAAACATTTATTAATGTGATTCATTTAAGGGTAACAAGTCCATGTTTGTCATTGTAGGTGAGGAAATGACCCACTGATCCAGGCGTTTTTATTGGTCGGTGGTGTCCAGGTGGGATGGGAACAGGAAGTGACACAGGACACACTTTAGACCAATTAGTCACAGATTTCCAGACATGTACTTTTTTGTTTCTGTTGCTAAGCAATGTTAAACCGATATTTTGATTATATAACTAGTTTATATTATAGAGCTGTTATACACAGTCAGTGGGGAGAGTTGTTGCAGAAGTAACATTTCAGCTAAATGTATTTTAAGCGCCATTTGAATCCCCCAAGTTTTTGTTTGATATTATCCTTTTTAGCTTGACGCATACAACACATACACAAGTAGCTTGAACACCTATATGCATCTATTACCATGAAGACCCTTTCTCTACCAAGTAACGGTAATTCAAATTTTGTAGTCTTTTTTTCATGTCCGTGTCAGTCGCTGTTTTCATAGATCCTGTAACATTTCTGTCTGTCCTGTGTGTGAGATTGCACTTACTGTTCTTGGATGGATCACGTTGATGGTCAGGATCAACCAGTGATCTCTGTTCCCCCTTAACGGACCACCTTCCTTAGTGTGACATGGGCTTCAAACTAGGGATTATAAGAATATGAAATAGATGGTGAAATTGATAGAGATTCTGTACCACCCTCTCCCTTTTCTCTAGTTCTACCTTTCTGTCTGTCTTTTACTCCTGATCTCTGCTTCTCTCTCTTTCTTCAAAATCACTTCACCCTCTCCTCAGGACTCTCTCCTCCTCTGTGCTGAACCGCTGAGCAGCTCACTACATTGAGATGTTGATATGTCAGAAGTATTTGATATTGAAGTTTGAAATGGGGCCTCTGTCTTCTGTGATCAGAAGTACAGTTTAAAACCTCCCATGATTAGCAGCCATGCCATGTCACGTGCTGGGGGAAACCCCCTTCTGACATCAACAAGGAAGGGACAGGTTGGGTTTCTGTCGCTTCTGTTAGCTTGCTGCGTCTTCTGACTTGATCTCGTTACGTCACGCGAGACTTGTTGAACAGTCTTCCAGCTTTCAGCTTCGTTTAAAAGGAAGACGAAAACAAGGAAAAGTTACTTTTCTGTCCTCAGCTGCCTCAAGTGCTTTGCATGCAAAAGGGGCAAAAACAAGCAAATTGAATATAATCTATTTACTTGAAAAGTAAACTATAGCCTACATAAAACAAAATTAAAGTCAAATTGAATTGTATTTAAATTATTGTTTTAAATGTATGCCTTACACAAAGTATACAAGAATATATTATATTTTGTTGCAAATGACTGCCTCTATAATTATATTGGTTGTAAAAAGGTCTGATGACGATAATGTACTGCTTAGGAAATATGTAAATTATGTTTGCAAATAAATGTTTTATCTGCATCAAAGTCTCATCAGTAGACCTAGTATTACCGACAGATGGCGCTAGGTAACGCTGTATTATAGTAATGACACCAGCTGCTAGAAATGAAAAGTTACATGCTGATTGAGTTAGCAGCATAACACGATTTGAAACGTATTTCGTAGTTGGCTATTATTTTGAAGAGAAAGAACACATTGATTAAAAGTAAACCTTTGCAATCTATTAGAGAACAAGAACGATTCCCTCGGCAAAGCTGCTAAATGGACGTTTTTCAGGTAAGCGGTCATATGAGATTATATTAGGCCTATTAGAGATTAATTTCAGATGCCGATAAACTTGCCAGAAAACAAAACCGTTTTCATGTTATGTTAAATACTGAAGATTTTTGAATACGACGAACCTTTTACAAAAATCTAGGTCAGAGGTCAGTGCCGTTGGATTGTCCCGAAAGTGTCCTTGAGCAGGTGAAAGGAGATGATGGAAGGGGTCTTTCAAACGCTCCGGTTGCTAAGTGGACGGGCAGACATTAAACGACATACGTGTTTCCCATGAATTTATTCAAAGTAGACACGTCTTTGACGCTATTTTTCAGCCGCGTGTCCTACCGAGGTTTTTCGGGGGTCTTTGGGTGTGGTTGGTTCTGCATTTCCAAGAGGATTTTAAGTAAGAAGCTGGTAGGAAGCAAACGCTTTCTATAGACTTTGAAGTGTAGAATGATAAACAAGTCACGGCTTAAGGCGGCTACATTTCCTCTGTCACCAGACACACACACACTTTCAACTAGGCAGTCTGCCTTAAGCAGCTCTCTCCTGTGGTCTCTTGCCTTAAGAAGTCTTTTGTTTCCTACCTTTCCCATGACCTTTGGCTCTGGGTATCAGCTGGGCGGCTGTCTGGAGTTAGTAACTCTCCACCCCTCACGCCATCAAGCCCCCTGGGGTCACTGGAGGGTGTTGAGATGGAGGGAGAGAGATGGAGAGATAGGCAAAGAGAGAGAGAGAGAGAGAAAAATAAGAAAAAGGAGAGGGTGAGCAAGAGAAAGATGAAGAGAGAGAGAGAGAGAGGGGGGGGGGGAGGTAGAGGTGGTTGTGGTGCAGGTGACCAGTCATCCACACATCTTAGCTTCTCTGCAGCGGTTTCTTTTTCATAGCATGGTGTGTGAGTGTGCATGTGGGTGTGTGCGTGTGCGCCCGTGTGTGTGTGTGTGCACAGCACCTGTTTGTTGAAGGCGATGTGATCGGTGACAGGAGCATGGCTGGCTGGCTAATGACAGGGTTTGACGGGTGACATGAAGCTCTACTGAGTGGTCAACAGCTGGCTCTGGTTGAGCTGGAGGGACCAGGAGATGATTAGGATGAGATGTGTCACCTACCCAGCCAGTCACCCAGCTAACCAACCAGCCAGCCAGCTAGTCACCCAGCCAGTCACCCAGCTAACCAGCCAGCCAGCCAGCTAGTCACCCACCCAGCCAGTCACCCAGCTAACCAACAAGCCAGCCCTCTAGTCACCCACCCAGCCAGTCACCTAGCTAACCAACCAGCCAGCCATCTAGTCACCCACCCAGCTAGTCACCCGGCCAGCCAGCCAACCAGCCTGCCTGCCAGTGTTTATCAATATGAAACAGAGTAGCTGTCAGTGTGCAGCAGAAAGACAGAACACGCCGTCTGCACACTGGATTACTGCTTCTATTTCCAGCCCGGCCGGGATGGGGGGCATGCCTCTGAGGGCAGCTGTGGCTGGCTGGGGAGGGCCGGGGCGGGGAGGACTGGGCCTGGCTGGCTGGCCAGGTCGGGGCGGGCTTTGACCCTGAACCTCAGGCTATGGAGAGAGAGAACTGGGAGGAGAGAAAGAGAGAGAGAGAGAGAGAAGGGACAGGGCTAGTAAGAGAGAGATGGGGGAGGAGAGAGAGAAAGGGACAGGGCTGGTAAGAGAGAGATAGATAGAGAGAGAGAGAGAGAGAAAGGGACAGGGTTGGTAAGAGAGAGAGATGGAGAGAAAGAGAGAGAGGGTGATGGAGAGACAGAGCAGGGAAGAAAGGGAAAGGGAGAGAGCAAGAGGGGGGGAGAGAGCTGGGGGAGATAAAGAGCGAGAGAGTGACTGTCTGTGTAGAGCTCATTCTGCATACTGGGGCCACGTGTCTGATCTGAAACCGGGTCAGGTGGGCTGGTGGGGGGAGGGCTGGAGTCCTACACAAGGAGATTCAGTGGGAGAGAAGCTGTGTTTATTTCAGTTTTCTGCCTTTCTGTTTGGAGCAAGCGGGGGTAGGGAGGGAGGGGGCAATGAGCGTCAGGGGGAGGGAGGGGGAGAGGAGGGAGGGAGGGGGCATTGAGCGTCAGTGGGAGGTAGGGGAGAGGAGGGAGGGAGGGGGCAGCGAGCATCAGGGGGAGGTAGGGGGAGAGGAGGGGGCAGTGAGCGTCAGGGGGAGGGAGGAGGAGAGGAGGGAGGGAGGGGAAACTGCAGCTTTGGTTGTCACACTGCAGCGTGGGCCTGGTTCTGAACGAGATGCAGCCCAAACTGGGTCATGACTGAAGGGAAAAGAGAGAGATTACGGTCTGACTACAGCGCTGTGAGCCGAATTAGACGGCAGGATTTTTAGGACAGACTTTACGTAACACGTAGACAGCTGAACCACCAGGAGGAGATCTGCTCTGTCTGTGTGTGTGTGTGTGTGTCACATTCAAACTCTGCCCAGAGCCACCACAGCACAGCGGTCCCAGATCATCTGCCCGGAGCAGAAACTGTCCTCACAACATCTCTCCACGCTCTCCATTATATATGACCTTTCTCAGAAAAACAGCTCTGGAATGTCCCTGTTTCTAAGATGGCGGAGGAGAAGGCTGTTAAACTGGAAATACTAACTCAGAAAATGACAAAACGTGTTCACTGGTATTCCTCCTCCTGGGTGTCAGGCTGTCCCCTCACGTGACAGGAGCTGCAGACCCCCAGCCTCCTGGGGCTCTGTCTGGGTCAGGTCTGGCTGTCTGGAGGGGGACGGTGAGAATGTGAGAGGATGAGAGCAAGAGGATGAAAGGATGAGTGAGAGAGCGGATGAGAGGATGATTGACAGGGGATGAAAGGATGTTTGAGAGGATGATTGAGAGGGGATGAGAGTATGATTGAGAGAGGATGAGAGTATGATTGGGAGAGCATATGACAGTTTACGGTGCTGTGAGTGAGAGGATGAGAGGATGACAGAGTGAGAGAGTGAGAGGATGACAGAGTGAGAGGATGAGAGAGTGAGAGGATGAGAGGATGACAGAGTGAGAGGATGAGAGAGTGAGAGAATGACAGAGTGAGAGGATGAGAGAATGAGAGGGCATAACAATGATGAGATGTTGTGACTGTTCATGACTGTGAACTTGTAATGATGCTATTGTGATCATGTGATAGTGTCACTGTGATCATGTTACTGTGTGATGATGTGACTGGGATCATGTTGGTCAAAGTTTAATATTCTGTTAGGGTTGAGGCTAGGGTTAGGATTAAGGCCAAGGTTATGTGTGGTGTTAAGGCTAGGGTTAAGGGTTAGGGTCAGCATCTGATGGCTCGATGTGTTGTCGCTAATCTGCTCTTTTATTATGAGCTCATAGTGGATCTTGAACAGGGGCATTCTGGGAAATTGGGTCCAAAATGTGTTAGACCTTCACATTGCATTTTTTTTTTTGCAAAGTCGATTCGAAACTGCACACTGCCCTCATTTCACACTGAATAACCTGGACTGCATGTAACATCCGTCTGCTGTCATGTCCAGTACTTGTTCATACTGCTGTCATTCCACCTAAACACATTCGGAAGCAGACACACTGGACTTCAGTCTGTGTGAGATCCCGCTTGTGGAGTTGCTGGTTGAAGGGGCTGGCAGGGGAGGAGTGTGCAGTGAAGGGAGGAGGAGGGGGGGGGGGGCAGCAGGAGGAGGGGGGGAGGGGGAGGGAGGTGTTGGAGTCCCACACAAGTGGAGTCAGTGGGAGAGAAGCCGTGTTCATTTCAGAGAGAGGCTGTTTGTTTGGAGCCAGCGGTCTGCCTCTCGGTTTTCAGATACTTAGTGTCAGTGTGCACAGACCTTTACGGACTCGCTCTGTTCCCTCCCTCTCTCCCTCGTCCTCTCTCAAACTCTTCTACGTTCTGTTTGCCATTACTCTGCCGGTAGGAGCCGGGGGGGGGGGGGGGGGGGGAAGCTTTTCAGAGCAGCTGACAGGAGAAATGGCAGAACTGGACTTGAAATAATTCCAGTGAGCCGACGGAGAGAACTGCTGCGAGATGGAGTTTGGAAAATGTCTGCCTTCCAGCCGACTTAAAGGAGACGAGAAATGGAAAGAAGTAACTTCCCCGCCCGGAGGCAGGCAGAGCAGAACACGGAGCTGGGAGGAATAGGGTGAGACGGCTTTGCTAATTACTCAAGTTTGTTTGTGTTTTTTTTGTTGGGGGCGGGGGGGGGGGGGACCTGAGATAAGATGCCACAACCATTCCTTTTATTGCACTGATCATCCGTCACAGACAAAGTGTTGGACATTTTGTACATGAGTTTGTGCATGTGTGTGTTTGCGCACGCGCGCGCGCGTGTGTGTGTGTTAGGGAGCTCTTGCTTGGTGTTGTATTTGTATACCAACTCAGCTGCTCTGCTGGAGTTTGTGTGTGTGTGTCCGTCCAGACGTTTGACACATCCTCAAACAGCCAGACACTGACACACACGACACAATGAAAAATCTTCAGGGGACATGTTGTCTATGGTTTATGTATCAGTCAGATCTGAAGTCAAACCTGGAGCAAGATGCTGTCCAGTTCAGGGCTAGGTCAGCGGGGGTGTTCTGCTGGGGTTCCAACTAACATGGATTACGAAATAACTCATTATCTAATGCTGCATTCAGCAGTAACCAGGAGGATCGGTAGAGCTCAATGGTGGAGCATTTGACTGCCCATCAAGAGCTTGTTGGGATACAAGCTCAATGAGAACCTCGTTATTAAATATTATTACCTGAAATGTGTTGTCATGGCCACGTTATTCATCAGTTCTTTAACCAAACGTTGAAGCGGGGATTTGAATGAATGTGGAGAGGACCGTAAATAGATTCCTGCAGGTGTTTGAACGCATAACCAGTCTGAATGTTACAATGTAAGTGTTGGAACGCTCAACAGTCCAAGTGTGGGAATTCCTGGTCGTTTTCTGGAACCTTCCATAGCCTTGCTGTTTCACCAGGAAGTACAGAGGAAACATAACATCAGTGGATAGAACACTTCAAGGATGTTTCAGGGCATTTTAATGCAAATCAAGAGGTTGCAGGTTTGAATCCCCCCCTTTGCGGCACTTTGGATAAAAGCATTTGCTAAATTAACACTTTATTCTTCTTAAGTCCTTCAGTGTTACCGTAGTACACCGTCCAGGCATGACTGTTACGACACATGCTGTATGTCTATCAGAAGCTGTGGCCTAATGTCATGGATTGATGACAATGAATGGATGCTTCTGGAAGTTTTGGCTGAAAGATGAAAGGATTTCATGTCTCTGGAAGAGTTGACTCAAACACGGATGGGTGTTTCTGGAAGTGTTGGCTGAAACACAGATGCTGGTGAACCTAACCTTCACGCTGTTGTCTTGGTAGTATTTGGAGGTCATGACAGCATGTCAGCTTCAGGATTTCAGCGCCTTCGTCCAGTTCTCTGACCTCAGGATGAGGTCTGGGATGAGTCGCCAGGACTTGAGATGAGCACAGAGAGCACAGATAAAAGCGTCCATTAAATTAATAAAATGTAAATGTTGTGTGTGTGTGTGTGTGTGTAAGCTCCAGGACATGCTGACGGTCCCTCAGCATGTGTGTGTGCATGTGCGTGTGTGTTTCTGGAGGGCTTGAAAACACACATGATGTCCAAAAAGGAAATCCTGCAGGGAAACGACAGACTGAAATAGCACCCCCCCCCCCTCTTCGTGGAACTACCCCCCCCCCACCCCCCACCCCCCCCCATGGAAATAGCCCCCTATTTTTTCACATACCTGCGAAAGATAGGTTTCAGCAGAGAATATTAACGCGTGTGACTTTCACAGTGCTTTGGCACTGTGACGGAGCATACAGGCTTAATGGAGGTTGAGAGGTGAAAACGTGACAAAGACATGAGGAGAGCAAGTTGAGGGTGTGAAGATGCAGAGACCGTCTTTAAGACGGAGGGAGGGAGGGATGGAGGGAGGGAGGGATGGAGGGAACATACCTCACATTCCTAGCTCATGACCTCTAGGGAGAACAACAACAGAGATGGCTGAAGGTCACCCTGTCAACGTTGTCAAGGCAACTAGGAAGGGACACGAGTGTCCATCAACAAGCCAAGTAAAGGTGACAGTCTGACAACTTGGCTAAATGAATGCAAGATTAGGCTGACATTAAGTCCTAAGTACAGCATCTCTGAGTGTTTTTGTGTGTGTGAAAATGGTTTCATATATATATTCGTATAAAATGTTTGTAGTCTTTTTGCTTAAAAAAATGTGAATAACATTTTACTCTTATAGCACTTAACAAGCAAGCACAGGGCCTTACAGATCAACCAAACAAGGAACAAAGTCTAGTTCAGTGAGGGCTCCCCTCCTCAGTGACGGTTGGTGATGCAGAGAAGTGCAGACCATAGGCTTGGAGACGGCTATGCAATAGGAATGAACATCACAGTAAAAGTGTGCAGACAAGTAGATAGTGAAGATGTGCAGTCCCACACATCCAGAGTGTTTGCAGGGCATCAGGGACGTCCTGTACTAACATCTGTGCTCGCTCTCCCGTGTTGGTCAGTCAGCGACAGAGGCAGATTAAGGGGGAGGGTGAAGGCCAACGAGGCAGTGTCCGCTAAGGCTGGGACCCAGGGTCCCTAGGTCAAAGGTCAGACTCAAAGCCAAGTGGTGCATTGGTGTGTGTGTGTGTGCGTGCGTGCGAGTGCGCGTGCGTGCGTGCGAGCGAGCGTGAGCGTGTGTGTGTGTGTGTGTGTGAGTGTGTGTGTGTGTGAAAGGGGAACCTGACACTGATCCGGACTCACCCCTACGATGATCCATCTGCTGCTTGTGTAAAACGCCCCTTCAAAAGGCCACATCACTGGCGTGGCCACGCACCATTTAACACACATCTCTGATGTAATCCCAGAACTAACAGGTCGCAGTCTGAGCAGGCAGAGAGAGGAACCAGAGCAGACTATATGGGAAGTCTGGCCTGCTCCGAGAGAGAGAGAGATACACAGACAGACAGACAGACAGAGAGAGAGAGAGAGAGAGACACCGACAGAGAGAGAGAGAGACAGAGACAGAAAGAGAGAGAGAGAGAGACACACAGACAGACAGACAGAGAGAGAGAGACAGAGACAGAAAGAGAAACAGTCAAAGGTCACAGTTGGGGTGACTGAGTCAGAAGATGATCAGCAAGCTGTCTTTTACAAATACTTCCCAGAACTCACCACAGATTGAGTGTGTGTGTTTGTCGGGGGGGGGAGGGGGGGGGGGGGTCAGGGGGGAGTGTGTACGTGCATGCATGAGCGCCTGCGTGTCTGTGGGTGCGGAGGGGTGTGTGAGCCGGTGTTATGCAAGGGGCCCAACTTGACATAAATCATGCTTTGGGAGTATTCGTGTTGTATCATTGTAATGCTATTATTTGTGCTTCTGAAGTATGTTGAAAATGTGATTACATGTCACGAAGCATGCGGTGGGATTGAGGAGCAGAAAGGGTCTTATCTAGTGTCGGAACAGTTTGTCTCAGAGGAGGGAGAAACTCTTTACCTGACTTGTTCTGCGGTTCTAAGCTGCAATCATTCCTTTTCTCCATAAATCCCGGATCTCATCCCTCTCTCCTTCCATGGTGATGATCTCATCGCCTCCTCTTTCTTTGTGGAGGAAGAAAGTGCAATTTCAAGCCTGACAACAAAACACTCATGACAGCTGTCCCAGCACACACACACACACACCACGTTTGACACACGCGTGTGTGGGTGCACATGCTGTGTGTGCTGGGGTGTCTGGGCTGTACTGGTGTCTGGACAGAGGCCAGAGTTGTCAGGTATGTTGGCTTTGTTAGGTCAGGCCGACCCCTCATAAAATCACCCTCTAATAAAGTGACCCCAGCCTGTCTTCCTGACCACACGCCTGCTGTCACTAGTAAAACATGCCCTCTCTGGCCCCCTCTAACTACCCCCCCAGTCTCTGGCCCCCTCTAACTACCCCCCAGTCTCTCGCTCTCTCTGTCCATCCTTCCCTCTCCTCTCAGCCCCTTAGGATGGCTGCACTCATTCACCTCTTTCCCCTCCCTCTCTGTTTTCCTCTCTCTCTCTCTCTCTCTCTCTCTCTCTCTCTCTCTCTCTCTCTCTCTCCCTCATGTACATGATGCCGTCTTACTTCAACTGTCTCCTCTCTCTTCCTCTCTCTCTCTTCTCTCAGTTCCCCTCTTCAGTTCCCGTCCTGCTTATGGGGCGAGGAGTGGGGACGGACTGTCACCAGCAGACAGGCTGAAACCCTAATCCTTAAATCCAGCCTTGCGACAGTGAGGAACCAGACTGAGGCAAGGCGGGGTTTTCCCGGCCTGTTTAGGACATAATGTAATCAGTGACGAGGCTCTGTCATCACAACATCTGTCTGTGGGTCCTGCTGTCCAGCCTCGGTGACACACATAGCTGGACCGCGCACTCACACAAACTCCTTCACCGACACACACACACACGCATACAACACAGACACACACGTACTGTACACACACTCTCACAGACACACACACATATACAAGACACACACTCTCACAGACACACACATATACAGGACACACTCTCACAGACACACACATATACAGGACACACACTCTCACAGACACACACATATACAGGACACACACTCTCAAAGACACACACATATACAGGACACACACTCTCACAGACACACACATATACAGGACACACACTCTCAAAGACACACACATATACAGGACACACACTCTCAAAGACACACACACCTATACAGGACACACACTCTCACAGACACACACATATACAGGACACACACTCTCACAGACACACACACATATACAGGACACACACTCTCACAGACACACACATATACAGGACACACACTCTCACAGACACACACACATATACAGGACACACACTCTCACAGACACACACACGCACACACATCCCAGGCCTGTTTCTGTACCGGGGCAGGGGCCCCTGTCCCTGGCCTCTCTTACCTAGGGAGGGTTTCTCAGAACTCTGCCTATTGACCAGAGAAAAGGACCAAAATAAACAATGTACCATGAGGGTATTAGAAGTGTGGAGGGGCTACTAGGGTTACAGGTCTAGTGTGGAGAGGTTGCTAGGGTTACAGTTCTAGAACATATCCAGATGTTGCCTGCCTGGATCACCAGGTAGCACACGTGAAACCTCCACAGGTAAGACACGTGACCCAGCTGCTGTGTGGAGAGAGGAGCTCTCTCTCCCCTCTCTCTCTCTCTCTCTCTCTCTCTCTCTTCCCCTCTCTCTCTCGTTTTGTTTAGTTTGATTGGAAAGTAAAATTGTGAAATTTGTAAGTGAAATGGGTTTGTTTTGAATAAGAAATGGCTGGTGTGGTGAAACTGCTTGGTGAGCTGGCAGTTCTAACTGCCCAATAAAGGTATCTTTAAAAGTCAAAAGTCTCTCTCTCGCTCCCTCTCTGTCTCTCCCCCTCCCCCCTCTCTCCAGGTCTACAATGCAGGACATATTGTACTGTTCACACTGCTCAACCAGTTAGGACTTCCTGCTTGGGAGGCAGCAGCAAGGTGGAGCAGAGAAGAGTAAAGCACAAAGAGTACCTACTATCTCTGTCTCTCTCTCTCTCTCTGTCTCTCTCTCTCTGTCTCTCTCTCTCTCCTCTCTCCTCTCTGTCTCTCTCTCTCTCTCTCTCTCTTCTCTCTCTCTGTCTCTCTGTCTCTCTCTCTCTCTCTCTCTTCTCTCTGTCTCTCTCTCTGTCCTCTCTCTCTCTCTGTCTCTCTCTCTGTCTCTTCTCTCTCTCTCTCTCTCTCTCTCTCTCTCTCTCTCTCTCTCTCTGTCTCTCTCTCTCTCTCTCTCTGTCTCTCTCTCTCTGTCTCTCTCTCTCTCTCTCTCTCTCTCTCTCTGTCTCTCTCTCTCTGTCTCTCTCTGTCTCTCTCTGTCTCTCTCTCTCTCTCTCTCTCTCTCTCTGTCTCTCTCTCTCTCGTCCTCTCTCTCTCTCTCTCTCTCTCTCTCCCCCCCCCCCCTCCAAACTCTCTGGTCTGTGCTGTGGAGCTCTTGACAGTCGGTAACATGAGTGTGTTCCCAGGATCTCCTCAGCTTAACGGGCCCATGGCCTGTCAGTGTGTTCCTGCCGGGCCAGCGGGCGAGGAGCTCTGCTCCGGCCCAGCTCTCTTACTTCTCTCCTCTGTGGGAGGGGTTTTGTGGGGTGGATTTTCTCCTGCGTCGTCTTTGGTTGTTCACAGGTGCTTCTGTGAAACCCCCTGTGACTGTGCTTGTAAAAAAGGTCTGTACAAATACAATTTAGCTTGATTAGGTTTTATTCTCTGGACTCGCAGCTAGCAAGCCTTCCTCTTCCCCTACACCCCCCCCCCCCCCCCCCATACACACACACACACACAAAGAACAGCAGTAAACACACCGTGGTGTTGTGGATTCGACAGCCGGCCGTCTGACAGCAGTAGCACTGGCCCGGGGTCTCTCTCACCATCACAGCTTTGCAGACGAGCAAATGAACCTTGTCCTAAGGCCCCTGCTGACACGAAAAGTTAAAAATACGCTCCACTTCTATCTTTCCGGGCTGTGCTCTATTAAAGAAGCCTGTTTATCGGCATGTATTATTAGACGAGCAGACAGGAGACTGTCTTCGTTATGTCTTGTCTAAAATAGAGCTTCTTGACCTACTTAGTACATCTGCCTGTGTCTGTGCTGGTACTGGTGGACTATCTCCTGGATGCCCCAGTCCCTGTAGCTGCTGGCTCCTCCAGTGCTAGTGGTGGGGTGGTTGGTCCTAGGATGTTGGCCTTGTCACTCAGGGCTGCGGGGGTCTTGTTTGTGTGCGTGGATGTTGCTTCCTGACACGAACCTGCAACCTCTTAGTCTGCAGTCAAATGCTCCACCACTGAGCTACTCCCGCCCCCGATATACATAGACACAGACTGGGATGTACCGAGCAGACTAGCCCCTGCAGACTAGCCCCTGCAGACTGGATTCTGCAGACGGGATTCTGCAGACTGGATTCTGCAGACTGATTCTGCAGACTGGATTCTGCAGACTGGATTCTGCTCGCTCTTTGTTTCTTTTCATCTTCCCTCAGCCCCTTAGGATGGCTGCACTCATTCACCCTCTTCCCCTCCCTCTCTCTCCTGTCTCTCTCTCTCTCTCTCTCTCTCTCTCTCTCTCTCTCTCTCTCTCTTGATGTCTCGTTCTCTTTCTGTCTCTACCCTCACCTCACACAAGCATACACCAGCTAAAAGATACCGCAGTCG
The DNA here is from genome assembly GCA_023658055.1 of Thaleichthys pacificus. Classification (NCBI taxonomy): domain Eukaryota; kingdom Metazoa; phylum Chordata; class Actinopteri; order Osmeriformes; family Osmeridae; genus Thaleichthys; species Thaleichthys pacificus. The sequence continues at coordinate 10,176,789 of CM042858.1, forward strand.
CAAACAGAATGAGTAAGAGAAGCGCAGAAGATCTTCTGTAGGAGAGAGAGAGAGAGGGGACGAGAGAGAGGGGACGAGAGAGAGAGAGAGAGAAAGGACGAGAGAGAGAGGACGAGAGAGCGAGAGAGAGAGGACGAGAGAGAGAGAGAGAAAAGAGAGAGAGGACGAGAGAGAGAGAGAGACAGAGAGAGAGAGGCCCATTAATCTTTCCAGATTGGCTGTCGTTCCGGCCTGTCTCCTGACAAGTCATTATGTCAGCTCATGGTTTTCTGGTTTCCTAACCCCAGTCCTAGTCCTAGTCCTGGTCCTAGTCCTAGTCCCTGGTCCTAGCCCAAGCATCTCCACTCTCAGCCCTCTTAACTATTAGAGACCCTTTGTCACTCAGTTCCTGGGATGCAGTTATATTTGAGTTCTAAATGTAGAAAGAAACAGAAAGCCTGTTCAGCAGTGTGTCTGTTTCCCTTCCCAGTAAACAGCGAGTCAGAACAGGAGCTGTCCTGAGCTCGAGCCTACAGCACTGTGTGTTGTGTGTGTGAAGACCTTGCTGTTATTAATGAGTGTACTGTGTGACACTCACAGCGAGAGCGAGGTTCACTAGCTACAGGTGCTGGGGGGGGGGTGGGTTCACTAGCTACAGGTGCTGGGGGGGGGGGGGGGGTGGAGGGGTCTAGGGGGGGGGGGGGGTGGGTTCACTAGCTACAGGTGCTGGCGTGGAGGGGGGGGGGTGGAGGGGTCTAGGGGGGTGGGGGGGGGTGGGTTCACTAGCTACAGGTGCTGGGGGGGGGGGGGTGGAGGGTCTAGGGGGGGGTGGGGGGGTGGAGGGGTCTGGGGGGGGGGGGGGGGGGGGGGGGGTATCTGGGAAATCTTAACATGGAGGGTGAGAGTTGGCCAGTGTCCTCTCTTCTCTCTCTCTGTTGCTCTCATTGTCTCTCTCTCTCTCTTAGTCTTCTGACCTCATTTGTGTGTTCATCACTCGTCCAGTCAGGGACGGCAGGGATAACATGTTCGCTTTTCAGGTTTGTGTCTTTCACATATGCTTGTGTAGGGTACATAGTGTACCATTGTTGAATGGATGCAGGTCAAAGGTAAAGCGTGGAAACATCTCAGATGTCTTCTACAGTTTCACTGAGCGTCACACACCTTGAACACCAGGACAACAGACATGCTGCACGCCTTTGTCTGTGTGTGTGTGTGTGTGTGTGTGTGTGTGTGTGTGTGTGTGTTCGTACACTGTGTGAGTGTGTGTTCATACACTGGGTGTGTGTGTGCGTCCACACTTGTGTTTGTGTGTGTGTGTGTGTGTGTGTGTGTGTGTGTGGGGGGGGGGGGGGGTGTAGTATTAGGCACAGATATTAGGTGACAGTAACAGATTTTAGTGACAAAAATATTGGGTTAGTTTCATCATGTCATCAGTCTAGAGTGCTGGGAGCCTCTGCTGGTCTCATCCTGTGCCTGAGGGCTTTACTGTCTCAGCATATCTGTTGCATTGTTGAGCACTCCCTAGGCTTGGACATGCATGCGTACACGCATCACACGCGCCGTAAAACACACAAACACACACACACATGTACAGTGCACACACATGAACACATGCACACTCACTCACAGGGTCACACGGTCCGTGACCAGCATGAAAATGGAGCAGAGAAGTGGCACCTGGGTCCTGTGTTCCCCGGGCTTTGCTTTTAGGGCGAGCCTCTCCACTTAGTTAAACAGAAGGGCCTCCGTGTTGGTCCTTTAGATAAACACACTTCCCTGAGACAACACGGACACGGTTACTCTTTAACCTGCCGGGGAGCGGGTGGGGGGGGGGGGGAGCGGGTGGGGCGGGGGGGGGGGGGGTTCATCCTCCTGACATGCCAGGTCAGTCTGGGATGGAGCTCAGTCATGTGGTGGACGTGAAGCCATGCTGCCTTGACTTACAATGGAGCCTTGAGATCTCTGGCCTCTTTCCCTGACCTCTTTCCCTCCCTCCTCCCCCTTCCCTCCCTCCCTGCCTGCTGCCCCCCTCCCTGACCTCTCCCTCCCTGCTCCCCCCCCCCCCCCCCCCCCCCGGCTACAGTCAGTCCACTGTCTCTCCGGGGGGCGGGGGGTCTCTCCTTGTCCCTGCAGCTGTCCAGCTGGCTGCCAGGCCCAGCCATGTGGGAATAGCAGCACAGGGCAGCGGAGGGCAGTGTAGAGCGGCACAGAGCCAGATAGAGGAGTATAGAGGAGTATAGAGGAGTATAGAGGAGTATAGAGGAGTATAGAGGCGTATAGAGGCGTTATAGAGGTCCTTCAGTCCAGAGAGCTAACCTGCCTGCCTGGGCCCAGTCTCCCCTCCCCTCAGTCGTATCACAGCCCAGAGCAGAACCATCTCTCACTATCTCTCCGTGTGTGATTTACACTCCGGTGATAAGAGAGTGCGGGCCGCTGCTGCCTGCAGAGCGAGACGTGGGGAGCAGGTCCCGGCCCTCTTAGCGGCCCCACGACAAGAGCAGTCACATTCTCCAGCCCGGGTTAGGCTGCAACGGGACCTGGGCCATGTTATCACGGTTACCGTTAAGACAAGAAGTTCCAACAGAAGTCAGTCTTGGGGGAGAGATCGGTCCAACGATTAACTTACGAGGTTGCAGAAACATGAATCGTTTCCTTGTCCCCCCCCCCCCCCCTAGATAATTGTACATAAACACACAGACAGGCTCTCTAAGTCACACACACACACAGGCAGGCAGGCAGGCAGGCAGGCAGGCTCTCAGTGTTATCGGGTGCTGTGTGGTATGTGGCCCCTCCCTCCCTCGCTGCAGTGTAAACAGACCGCGCTCCAGAGGAATGCTGGACTCGGTGACCTCACGCCCCGTGTTGCCTCGGTGCATTGGGTTCATCTGGAACGCCCCCCCCCCCCCCCCTCCCACTCCTCCTCGCCCCCCCCCCCCCCTCCCCCCCCCCCCCCCCCTCCTCCTCCTCCTCACTCCCTCCCCCTTCCTCCTCACGCCCTCCCCCCTCCTCCTCCCCCTGCTCTCCATGGGGCCCTCGCAGCGCGGAAAATAACACACCTCCTCCACCCGACACCACCGACACACACACACACGCACATGCACGTGTGCACACACACACGTGTTCAAATCGACAGACATGGGTTCACACACACTCAAACACACACACTCACATACTGTCCTCTCTCTCCTCTGCTTTTCTAGCACAGCTGTCAGAACAGCTACAAGACCAGTTCCTGTAGCCCCTCCCTCCCTCCCCCGCCTTCCCCTCCCTCCCTCCCTCCCTCCTCCCTCCCTCCCTCCCTCCCTCCCTCCCTCTGTTAGATGTACATTGAAGCAGCCAGTGTACCAAGACCTGTCAACTCTGTTTTAAATCCTCCCCTGCCTGTAAGCAAAGGAAAATGGCAGGATTGTGTAACGCTGTCTAAACTGCAGCTCCCTGCCTGGCACTGTACAGCCTCTCTGACATCACTCCCTCTGACATCACACCCTCTGACATCACCCCTCACCCCTCTGACATTACACCTTCAGCCCCTCTGACATCACACCCTCTGACATCACCCCCTCACCCCTCTGACATCACACCCTCTGACATCACCCCTCACCCCTCTGACATCACCCCCTCACCCCTCTGACATACACCCTCAGCCCCTCTGACATCACACCCTCTGACATCACCCCCTCACCCCTCTGACATCACACCCTCTGACATCACCCCTCACCCCTCTGACATCACACCCTCAGATCGGATCCTTGTGGATTCTCAGAGTCTTCATCCTGGACAGAACTGGCATAGAAATGACAGCATGTACCGTATTTCTTAGATGAAACGCCGCCCTCGAATAAACGCCGCACCAAAAAGGAACATTGTGTAATAAACGTCGCCCTCGATGAAACGCCGCACCAAAAAAAAATCTTCTTTAGCTTTCTGTTTGAAAGCTAAAGTGTAAGAACGTTTCGGCATGCTGCTTCAGATTTCTACGCAATTTAGACACACGGCTTCAATTTGACACCAGGCTTTGTGTCTGACCTCCTTGTCTGTCCTTTGTTTGTCTTTGGCCGCACTGCAGCTACAATTCACTGAATCTCTCTTACTACTTAAACGCCGCCCTCGAATAAACGCTGCACCAAAAATGAATATTGTGTAATAAACACTGCAGCATTTAATCGAAGAAATACGGTACTAATTTATGTATAACTTACACTTTACACTGACTTAAAACTTATATAACTGATACTAACATATAGCTGATATAATTAATATTAATTAATATTTTGAGTCTGGATGTAGAACAAACTTTATAAATACAAACGTACACTCTAACATATTAACTAACTTGAATACTTATGTGATTACTTGTTTTGGAACTTTTGTAACCTGGCAGTGTAGGTGCAAACTGCATACCTGTCATGTGAAGAGTGTGGTGGTAAGGCAGGGAGATGTTCAGGAGGAGAGAGAGGGTGTTTGCTTATTCATATGGATGTGTTATTAGACATGATGTACATGAATGGCTGTTTGTGGTGAGAGAGAGAGAGAGAGAGAGAGAGAGAGGTAACTGTGGAAGGACACTGCCCTCTAATGGAGCTGGAGGGAGGTGCAGAGACAAGTCAGCTTCTCTCTCTCTCTCTCTCTCTCTCTCTCTCTCTCTCTGTCCTCTCTCTCTCTCTCTCTCTCTCTCTCTCTCTCTCTGTCCTCTCTCTCTCTCTCTCTGTCTTTTTGCAGTAGGCTCATGTATTCACTAATAATGACTGATTTCCAACGAGAGTGGATAATGACGTATGTCAATTTTTATAAACATGGATTATCAGTACAGTGATACACTTCGTAGTAATGAGCACTTAGCAGGCGCGCACACACACACACACACACACACACACACACTAACATGCAGACACACACACAAAAACACACATGCATACGGACACACATCCTCACACACACACAGATACACACTCACATGCAAAGACCCACGCGGAGATCGCTCACTAACACACCAAATCACTTTTACCCCCGTGTCTGAGGAAGTGGGATCTGTCTGGTGTCATAGCAACCACTGCGGCTCCCCGCCCCCCCCCCCCCCCCCCCCGCGCCCCCTGTCAGAGCCGGGCGAGAAGAGGAGGCATGACAGGATGACAGCAAGCTAATGAGATGGAGGACAGAGAGAGCAACAGAGGCAGACCCAGTCACCCTGTCTCTTTGTCTCTCCGACTCATACACACACACACACACACACACACACACACACTCACAGTCTGATACAAAGTCCCCCCCCCCTCCCTACACACACACACAAACACGTTTTTTTTAATGTTGCAATGGAGACGTCAGGCCATGTGAGGACACAGAGAGGAACAGAGAGGGGGGGGGGGTGAGGAGATGAAGGCACAGCGCAAAACGGGGGGAGCAAGCCGGTAGGGAGGGAGGGGGGGGGGGTAGGAAGGAAGGGAGGGAGAGATGGGGGAGAGAGAGAGCGATGAGAGAGAGAGAGAGAGAGAGGATTGAGGAAGGGGGGTAGTAGGGATGAAGAGAGTGCTGATGGAGCGAGTAGGAGGGAGAGTGTTTAGGAAAGGAGGAATGGAGGGAGGGAGGGCGAGTGAGGGAGAATGGGAGGAAAGGAAGGGGAGTATGGATGGTTGGCATGGAGGGGATTGGGGAGAGAGGGATGTACGGACGGCGCGAGTATGGAGGGAGGGAGAGTGCAAGGGAAAAGGGAGGGATAGAGGGAAGGAGAGAGAGCGGTTGGAGGGAGAGAGGGAGGAAGGCTGGTCTCACACAGACATCTTTTATGTCCTCATGACTGCAGAGAGCCGCAGGCTGTCAACCCAGACACTGCAGCACTCTCTCTCCCTCTCTCTCTCTCCTTTCTCTTATCTCTCGTTTTCACTCCTCTCTCTCCTTTTTTTTCTTCTCCTCTGCAGCCTCCAGCTTCCTTCATCATCCACACAGCCTCTATCTCAGCCTCCATCTCAGCCTCACATCCGATTATGACTCAACATAATAATAACAATCTACTAACATTAGCATTAGGGCACTTACATATTATGAATGTGAAATGCTGTATGGAAGGATATGAACCGCTGTGAAAAACAATATCTCGGTCTGAATGAGCTGTACATTAGGACTCCCTTAAAGGGTCATATTTCAGCCTCTAACCCAGCCTTCCTCCTGTGATCCTCAGGAGTTGATGGAGGCTGGCGGAGCAGAGGCCGGGGAGGTGAATCGAGGAGATTCTGAGACCAGCCGTTGTCATGGTGAGTGTCTGGGGTGAACTGGGGTCAGTACCAGGCCTGGCCTGCAGGTGTCAGTCACACCCCCGCCCCCCCTCTCCTGCGCTGCCATCAGAGCACCATTATCAGATGTAGAAAAGGTCCGCTCTCTCTCCCTCCCATTTTACCTCCCCTTCTCCCAGTCCTTTCTCCCGTACCCCTCCCTCCCTTTTCTCTCCCTGCCACACCCTCCTCCCCTCCCCTCCCACTCCTTCTCCATGATGCAGCAGAACGTTTGGACACCCAGTGTGATGAGTGAGAGAGGAAATAGTCAAATTACAGGACGATGTATGCCCTCCTCTCTCTCTTTCTCTCTCTCTCTCTCTGTCTCTCTCTCTCTCTCTCACACACACACACACACAGCTCCTCTTAATCTGCCTCATGCCAGTCCACCCTCACCTTCCAAGATTCTGAGTCACCTCATCCCTGACCACACTGTTGCCACAGAGCTGGGTGTGTGTGTGTGTGACTCAGAGTGTGCGAGTGTAGATGTGTACACCCTAGATGTGTGTCTGTATATAGTTGTGTGTCTGTGTGTAGATGGTCTCTCTGTGATTGGTTAGCCAGACCTGGGTGCTCTGGGACTGGACAGCTGGACCCGGGTGTCTGTGTGAGTGTGGGAACGTCGGGCCTGTCCGGCCCTGCAGCCTGGAGCTGTGGTTGCGTGGACATCCCCACACACCCTCCCCTGCCAGGGCACAGAGAGAGGAGCACAGCCCTTCCCACCAGCTTCCAGTCCCGGACAGGGGGCATCGCAACAGCCAATATTGGCGTTGTGGTGGTTCGAGACAGGCATCTGGCCAATCACAGGGGAGTGGTGCAGGCATTCATCCAATCACAGGGCAGTGGTGCAGGAGAGGCAGCGGCAGTATGAGACCGGAGAGAAATATGAGAGGCGGAGAGAGGGGGAGAGAGAAACGTAGTGGCAGATGGATAGATGGACATGTATTCATTCAGCAGATGCTTATCCAAGAGTGCTATAAGTGCAGCAGATAATTAAAGAGTATAAATGCAACAGTTTCAACAGTGTTACAGTGTTTAATGTCGAGGAACAGTAAAAGATACACTGTGTGTTACGAGACTCAGGCAGAGGAATGAAGAGGGCAGGTAGGCAGAGCAAAACACTGCAGCCTGCACCATAGTTACATCGACTTCCCTCCACCACCGTGTCCATCCCCTCCACGTTCCACCCATCACCTCCACCTTCCACTCAGCCCCTCCACCCTCCACTCAGCCCCTCCACCCATCACCTCCACCCTCCACTCAGCCCCTCCACCCATCACCTCCACCCTCCACTCAGCCCCTCCACCCAGCCCCAGAGGGGAGCTGTCATCACCCAGCGTCTGAGCAGTCAGTCAGACCCTAAACAGGCTGTCATCCCCGTCTCACAGGCTGTCATCCGCTCCGCTCTGCATCATCTGCTCCGCCCTGCCACCAGCTCTACCTCCCCCCCACGCGCTCTCTCCTGCATCGCAGCAGCGAAAACCCTGGCGCCGATCTTGAAGCAACAATAAAACCACTTCATCCTCCCTTTCTCTGCGAGGGTGTGCGGGGCGATCCCTACTCCCTGCCCCCGCGTCTCTCCTCAAGGTACCGTCGAGAGCGCGGCGCTTCTGTCTCAGGGAGATGCTTTCTCTCCGGCTCTTCAGCCCTATCGAGCGCTCCGGGCTCCACATCGGGCCTGACCTTGGTGTTCCTCTCGGCTGCGCGCCTCTCATCCTCCCCGCCCTCGCCGTGCTTTTGAAGGAGCAGGGCCATGTTTTGCTGAGGAGGTGGGGGGAGGGAGGAGGGTGGGAGGGTGGGAGGGAGGGAGAGGGGGAGTGAGAGGGGAGGGGATGGAGGTATAAAGGGGAGGGGGAGAGAGAGAGGGGGAGAGAGAGGGGGAGAGAGAGGGGGGAGAGAGAGGGGGAGAGAGAGGGGGGGAGAGAGGGAGAGGGGAGGGGAGGAGAGGGGGGAGAGAGAGGGGGAGAGAGAGGGAGAGGGGAGGGGAGGAGAGGGGGGGAGAGGGGAGGGGGTGTTCCTCTCAGGGCTGTGGCCTCGTCTCTCTAAACAGTCCCACCGATGCAGTTAACCATCTCACGTCAATTCTGACAAACACCCTGGCTTGCACTTAGCACATTTATTTTAATGTTAATCTACTTCTGACGTGTCATATTAGATATTTAATATTTTTATGACATAAAATAGGTCATAAAAATTATCAAATTAAATTATGGGAAAATATTTTTCCATAATTAAAAATAATTAGTTAATGATCTAATATTTATTATGCATAATTATTCAGTTACATAAAGCACCCTTTTCCTAACACAGTCTAACGTACTTGCATTACCTACCTTACATATCTACATTACAATTGTTTAATAAGAGTGTTTTGTAATATAATGCAATGAAGTGTAGCATTTGTAATGCACTTACAGCACTTAGTGGCAAAGTCAGAAGAGCATGAGAGCTCCTTGTTCTTAAATAGACCGCCCCGTTAACGGTCTTAAATAGACAGCGCCGTTAATGTTGGTGAGACTGAAGGTTGCTGCCTTCCATCTCTTTTCTTCCTCTCCCAGTTGGTAGTTTGATGTTATTTGATTCTTTGGGAGGTGAGAGAGGAAGGCCTGTGCTGGATCTGAACCCAGGCCCCTGCGCTAGGCCTTTGTTTTAGTAGTATGTTCTCTTACCCAGTGAGCCACTAACAGCAGTTGGTAGTTTTCTGCAGATGATAATAACCACTGGGTTCTGAACAGCGAAGCATAACACTTTTGTTCCCATCTGGCTTGTATCTGCTAATATTTCTTTATTATTCTTTTAAGCGCTGTTCAAAGCCCTGCTGGGCTGGCGGCCACATAGTTGAGATTGTTCCTGATTAATGCTGAGCATGGACAGGAATGTGCTGCACCCTCCTCTGCCTTCCTTAACCCATGAAGAGCAATGCCTCAGGGTGGACTGGTCTGGGGTCTGGGATCTGGGTCTGGGCCTAGGTCTGGGCCTGGGCCTGGGCGTGGGTCTGGGCCTGGGTCTGGGCCTGGGTCTGGGCGTGGGCCTGGGTCTGGCCCTGGGCGTGGGTCTGGGCCTGGGGTCTGGGCATGGGTCTGGGCCTGGGTCTGGGCCTGGGTCTGGGCGTGGGCCTGGGTCTGGCCCTGGGCGTGGGTCTGGGCCTGGGGTCTGGGTCTGGGCGTGGGTCTGGGCCTAGGTCTGGGGCCTGGGCCTGGGCGTGGGCCTGGAGAATGACCAGGAGGTCCAGAATAGACACTCTGCACACCAGCATGCTCGGAGTCCAGGGTCAGTGTGCAGGAGGGAGGATCTGGAGGTCTGGATATGAGTCACAGAGAGCTGTGACCGACTCCCATAAAGTACCGCTGACCCGTGGAATCTCTCCCAAATACACACACACACACACACACACACACACACACTGCATCAGTCCTTCTCTAACTCATGGCTTCACAACATGACTCAGGGGATAGGATGGCGTGTGGGCGTGTCTTTGAGCTTTTGTAAATGCACTTTGTGTGTGTGTGCGTACAGTATGAATGTGTGTTTGTGTATGTGTGTACATCATACTCCACTGCCCTATATTATGAGTCAAGGTTAAGGGTGTGTGTGTGTGGGGGGGCTGGGTGTGTCTGTCTGTCAGGCTTCTAACAAAGGGAAAGAGGAGAGGAGCTCTTAGTGTGTGTATCCACCCTCGAGCATATGCTGTGTGTGTGTGTGTGTGTGTTTGGCCTCTAGGATATGACTAAGAAACGGTGGTGAAAGCTGATTGTAAAAGGATTCAAGAGGAGGAAGGACAGGGTTAATTTACTTCCTAGCCAGCAGTGAAAGTGCACTGAGTCACCAGACACTTAACATGCCCACAACACCCCCACTGGAGACGCACACACACACACCACACACACATACACACAGTGCTCAGTCACAGAAAGTTAGCCATTCATAATTCCTCATATGGTGGTTTTCCAGTGGATTGAATCATGTGTTCAATCCAAGCCAGACCCACCCAAGTGGCGAGGCCTCTGGGAGAGGAAGGGAGGGTGAGGCAGGGAGGGTGAGGCAGGGAGGGTGAGGCAGGAAGTGTGAGGCAGGGAGAGGCAGGTACAGATGCAGAGGGACTAGAGGCAGCCCTGTGGATCTCAGTCTGGTTCTCACTGCCCCGACAGGCGTTAGTGAGTCAGCATGCTGGTGGATCCTCCCTGTCTCCCATGGAGGTGTGTAATGTCCTCCCATGTCTGTCTGCCTGACTGTCTGCCTGACTGTCTATCTGCCTGTCTGTCTGCCTGTCTGTCTGTGTGAGGGGGTGGTAGTAATTTCCCCTGTTCTCCCTCTGGGTGAACATGTGTTGAGTTTGCTGTTCTCTGCTGAAAGGCTCTATTGATGCCATATCCTAGGAGTGATGTCTTTGAGACACTCTTTAGACCTCCCCCTGTCTCTCTGCCAGCCTGTCTCTCTGACAACCTCGCTCTCTGACAGCCTGTCTCTCTGATGAATGCCTGTCTCTCTGACAACCTCGCTCTCTGACAGCCTGTTTTTCTGTCTGACTCTACCAGAGGTTGGGGCTTGGGTAGCCAGTCAGGGGTAAGGGCTGGGCCTAGGGGCTAGGCCTGGGGGCTGGGCCTGGGCGCTGGGACTGGAGTAGGGTTGGGATAGGGGTATAGTTAGGGGTGAGGGATGGGACAGAGACTAGGGAAGGGGTAGGAGCTGGGCCTACGGGTAGGGGCTGGGGTAGAGACTGGGGTAGGAGTAGGGATAATGGCTGTGTCTGGGGGTAGGGGCCTGGGGGTAGGGGCTGGGGTAGGGCCTGTGTCTGTGGTGGCTAGGGGTTGAGGGGCAGGGGTTTGGGGAGATAGGGCCTGTGCTATTAGACCCAATGGTCTTTAATTAGAGGGCGAGCTACAGGGACTGGTGCAGGAGAAAGGCCCTCATGATGAGAGTCTGGGGTGAGAGGGTTCACACACAAAACACTGGCTTTTCATCACGGCATGACTCACTTCAGTTGTGTGTGTATAGTGTTTGTGTGCGTCTGTGTGTGTGTGTGTGTGTGAGGGAGAGGGGGGGAAGTGTGTGAATGTAAATTGTGTGTGTAGGTGTGTGTGTGTGTCTCTGAATGGTATGTGTATAGGTGTGTGTGTCTGCATGAATGGTGTGTGTGTGTAGGTGTGTGAATGTGTGTGTGTGTGTGTCTTACCTCACTGCTCAGGCATTCCTGGAGAGAAAGCGATGTGAAGTGAAAGGGTTGGTCTCACAGTGTGGGTATTCATGCCCCTGGCCCCTGCAGACTGGCCCCTGCAGACCAGCCTGGGCTGCAGTGTTCCCAGACAAAGACCCTCCAACAGGGCCCAGACACACACACACACACACACACAGCAGAACACACACACACACACACACAGCAGAACACACACACACACACAGCAGAACACACACACACACACACACACACACACACACAGCAGAACACACACACACACAGCAGAACACACACACACACAGCAGAACACACACACACACAGAGGAGGGAGAGAGAGAGATAAAGAAGAGGGAGAGATAAAGAATGAAAGAGAGTGAAAGACAAAGAGAAACAGAAAAAGAGAGGCGGAGAAGGGGAGGGCAGGGGGTGAGAGATGGCTTGTGTCTCTTCCCCAGGCAGGTGTGATGGGTGGATAGTAGTGAGGTGGATCACACACACAACTCTGGGAGCATGGGGATAAGAGGAGACAGGCGTCTTTAGATACAACTGTTGCATTGACTGGCTTGTTTTGTATTTATTTATTTTTGCAAAAATGTTTTTCAGTTAGCCTTGAATGTGATTTTTCAATTCGTTTTTCTTATTCAGGTTTGTTTTTATTATTCCACTACTGACAATCTGTCCGTGACCTGTAGTTTCTGTCTCTGATCTCCCTCCTTTTCCATCTTCCTCCCTCATGTGCCATATTTGCATCTAGTTCCTGAGTAAAATGTTTTCCTGCACAATCACTCAACCAAGCAACCTGGTAACGAATGGGCCACAAAATCTGCCAATCTGAGAAATGGAGAAGGTCAATTCTGATTGGCTGTTTCGTCTCCAATTTGATCTCCAGCAGAACTATCGACAGCAGGGGTGTTAAATCCTGACCTAACTAGAACCCATCACAAAACTACACATTCATAAGTCACCTGACCCTATAAAATATGATTTTTTTCTTCACCATTTGAACCTGAACTTGTCATGTCCGCTGAATGAATATCTCAAATTCCTCTCTTTCGTCTTCAAAGCATCGTGATTGGAAATAAAACAATCACGAATAAACTGAATTTACCTTTTCCAATCCTCTCATTGATTTCTTTTGGCACATTTGTAAAGGTGTGTAAGTGTAGAGCTAGCGTGCAGGCAGAGTAGAGCACGCACAGAGTGGAGGTTGAGAGAGAGAAAGACATAATGTGAGCTAGTGTGCAGCGATCTGCCAGCACACTGACCAAGAGTTTGTGAGCGGACGTATGAGTCGATCTGACTGAGAGCTGTTATTATTGCACCTTAATGTGCATAAAAGCAAACATGCAAATATATTTCCTGAGCACAGAATAAATGTTTGTTGGCTCAGTAAAAAAAATATTTTTTGGCTTCTGCATCATTTCCCTTCAAAATATAATTTATATGCATGCAAAATACATTTGTCTGTTTTCCAAATCTTCCATTGCTCGCTCAGGAATGAGGCACAAAATATAACGCCATACCCTCCCGTCCTCCTCATAGCCACACCTCATTTTTTCAGACTAACCAATCCCGTCCTCTCTGACAGTGCCCCCCCCTCCCTCCAGCCCTCTGCCTGTGGTTTGAGCTTTCATGGTTCCTGAGAGTTTCCTCCAGCCTCCGTCCCGTCGCTGCCCCCCCTGCTGGGCCCCCTCCCTGGTTCGGGTAGTCCGGTTCATCGTGTCCTCAGACAACCCATGTTCATGAACAGGAAAGGGGCCCCAATCTGGGGAGGGGGCCCCAATCTGGGGAGGAGGCCCACCTCCCAGCCCGATCAGCCTCCCGCTCTCAAGGCTGCTCCACTTCTGCCTCTAATACTGCCTCCAACCAGCCTCTAATACTACCCCAGCCTTTAATACTGGCTCTAATACGGCCTCAGCCGTTAATACTGTGTCTACTCAGCCTCTAATACTGCCTCTAATACTGCTCTGCTCTGCATTGCTTTGTACACTACTTCATTACTATTGTGAGCAGGAGAACAGGAGCGTCTCTCTATGATCGTCCTCACTGCACGGCTCGTTTAATTAGCGCGATCAGCGACCTCTCAGCCGACATGCACACCTCCCAGTCCCATACAACAATACTAACCGGAAGTTTCATACAAACAGAAAGTAGGTTTCATAAGTTTCATACAAACAGAAACCCCCGTCTGCCAGTCTTGAGTGTGTTCCGGCAGCAGTGAAATCCTGCTTGTGTGAGCTGTGTAGGATCACATCCAGTGTGGAGGTAGTGATGTGTTCCAGACTTCATGCCTTTCTGTGTACGTTCATGCATTTGTATCTAGCAGGCACAGTGCAGATGAATGGCCTGCGTCTAGCAGCCCCAGTGAGGAAGCCTCTGCTGTGCAGCTGAGGAGGAACCTGATGCAGATGTTCACTACAGGGACCACAAATTGCATTGGCTTCCTGCGCTGCTTGTAAATCACTGTCCCAGGCTCTTTAACAGCATGTGCTAGCCTACCTGTACTGTAGCTGTAGCTGAACTGGTTGTAAATCTCTGTGGCAGTCCTTGGATTATAGCACTGCGAGCAGACCTTACTGTTTTTGTATTGTAGCCGCAATGTAGTTGTAGACGTGGCATTGGCTGTAGCTGTCACTGTACTGTCGCTAGACTGCTGCTGTACTGTCGCTAGACTGCTGCTGTACTGTCGCTAGACTGCTGCTGTACTGTCGCTAGACTGCTGCTGTACTGTCGCTAGACTGGAACTGTACTGTCGCAAGACTACTGCTGTACTGTCGCTAGACTAGAACTGTAGCTGTGCTGTAGCTGGTCTGTAGCTGATCTACTACTGTACGATAACAGAGGCAACACAAACACTGACATGAAGACGACTGGCTTCTCTTTGATTCCCCTGGAATTCCCCTCAACCTCCAGGCTTTGACCCTGGCATCTGCCACCAAATATGGACAGAATGGATAGAGGGATGAGGAGCAGGAGGGAGGGATGAGGGAGGGATGAGGGGTAGGAAGGAGGGATGAGGGAGGGATGAGGAGGGATGAGGGGTAGGAAGGAGGGATGAGGGGTAAAGGGGAGGAGGGTTGTGGGACAGGACGGAGATTTGGGGGGGGTAGAAGAGAGGGATGAGGGGTAGAAGCACAGGCAGATTCTCTGGGTCACGACTACACAGATGCCATTACAGACAGGGTGGGGTCCTAGCACACACACACTCTAGCTCTGATTGGCCAGAGGATGTCAGGTGACAGTGATTATGGGTTTGGATTGGTCGGGCTGGGAATGCAGTGTTTTCTGGAGACCAGGGGATCCTGTCTGCTTGTTCCTCTATGAGCAGAGAACCGGTTGTTCCTCAAACTCTCGTCTCGTCTCTTGCCTCCTGGTTGTAACCGATCTACCCAGTCAGTCACCCGCTGTAACTATAACTTTGCGTCATTTTACTGTATATTCATTTAAAAGCGAATTAACTTTCATAAGCACCCTCGCACATTATTTGTGTGCGGTGTTTGTTGTTGTTGCTGTAGTTTCGGTTTGTGTTATGGTGTGTGTTATGGTGTGTGTGTGTGAGAACCGAACTGCTGGCTCTGGCTGAGTGTATGCACCGAATTCCTCCCGCACTGCAGACAGTTGGAGGTGCATTATGGGAAGGTGGTTGCTGGGGGTTTGGGGGCTCAGGGGCAGGGGAGGAGGGAGGGGGGGCAGCGGACATGGCGGCAGGCCAAAATCAATTGGCGGTGTAATGAGATGGCCCGATGCCAGGTTACCATGGTGCTACCCTCTCCACCCGTCTGCCAGAACAGGGCTCAAAATTAAACGGCGAGAGAAAGAGAGAGAGAGAGAGGGGTGAGGGCAGGAGGAGGAGGATGGGGCGAAAGAGAGGGGTGAGGGAGAGAGAGAGAGAGAGAGAGAGGGAGAGGGCAGGAGAGAGAAAGGGGATTTTAAAGGAGGAGAGAGAGGGGGGAGAGAAAAAGAAGGGTGGGGTGAGTTGAGAGGATGGGAGGAGGGAGAAATAGAGAGGGGTGAGGTTAAAGGAAGGAGGAGAGGGAGCAGGGGGAGGGGAGGAGGGAGAGAAGAAGGAGAGAGAAAGGGGGAGGGTGGGTGAGGCTGATGAGAACCACTGTGGGCTATTTCCAACCCCTTCAATGAAGCCCAGGCCGAGCCTGGTTTCAGAGCAGAGAGGTGGAGCATGTTAACTCCAGGAGGGCTTCATCTCCGAGGTACTTATCCCTCTCCATCTTGCCTGCAAAACACTGTCGTATAAAACCTGGCATTGGATGAAAGCAGCTCCCTGTTCCTCCACTCGACCCCCCTCACCCCTGTCCTCACCCCTGTCCTCACCCCTGTCCTCACCCCTGTCCCCTCACCCCTGTCCCCTCACCCCTGTCCCCTCACCCCCGTCCTCACCCCCGTCCTCACCCCCGTCCTCACCCCCGTCCTCACCCCCGTCCTCACCCCCGTCCTCACCCCCGTCCTCACCCCCGTCCTCACCCCCGTCCTCACCCCTTTGCTCCGTGGCCCACGTAGCTGCATTAGTCAGTTTAATTTCACTGTAAATCCCTTCGTTTCTTCATCAGGGACACCTCCCCTCTCCAGGCTGTCATGCTAGATGTGTTAATATTGGAACATTTGGCAGCATTCTCTGAGTGATTAGCATGAGGAAGGAACTCCTGCAGATGAATAGCAATTACAGAGTGATTTATACAGTAATTGGGTGGACCCCCCCCCCCCCCCCTTCTTCCCCATCCCCTCTCACCCCCACCCTTTCTCTCCGACGACCTCACACACCCTCTCCAAGCCTGATGCTGCATGGTTCCTTTGTTTTCAGGGGATCCTTGGGTTCTTGTTAGAACCCAGTCTGATATGTTGTGTCTCACTATGTGACCTGTCTGTCGTCGGTCTAATGGAGGTAAATAGGCCTTGAAATGTGACTGGAGTTTTATATTTTTTCAAAGAATTTGGGACTGTACAATATTTTGGGCAAAATATATTCAAAACATTTATTGTTTTCAGCAGTATTTTTGAAAAGCTTATCGAAAAACTTCTCCACACATTATTAAGTATAAAGGATTTGTAATTGTTTTCTCCAAAAACAAACATCAATGCACTGGATTTCTTTTCTTTGTTACATCTTACGTCAATACATTTATTTATTAACCGTCTGCAACATTCGTTGTAGAGAGTTGTGTTTGTGGGGGGGGGGGGCGTGGAGGCCTATGTGTGTCAGACAGACCTCAGCTCTCCGGCTCGGCTGAGGACACTGGCCAGCAGCAATGCATCATGGGAGTGTGGAGACGACGGTGGCCCCAGTCGTCTGAGGTGTGGAGTAATGGGAGCGCTGGAGAACGGGTGTCGCAGTTGTGCGTGAGCAGAATATCTGAACGAGAGAGAGAGAGAGAGAGGGAGGGAGAGAGGCTGGACGGTACAGGAGGGAGCCAGGGGCGAGCGAGGGGCGAGCGAGGGAGTGACTGAGTGAAAGAGACTGGAGAGATGAGGGGATAAAAGGAGAGAGAGAATGAAATGAGACCCCATAGAGACACGGCTCTCACACACACTCAGTTATTCCATACCAACAACATCTTTACAACATAAATTAGATGTGTGTGATTGGAATATTGACATTCCAAAAAGATACGTAGGTTTAGTACTTCATAGTTACAGATAAATACAAACTTTCTTTCTACTGCCTGTACTGGACATGCGATACCACTGAATCAGTGGGGCGTCTGCTGATTGTGAGCGCATGCTCTTTGTGTGGGTATCTCGGCCATGCCTGATGTTAGTTGACCTCTCAGACAAAGTCTCTGGCCTGGTAAATAATAATAATAATTGTATTCTATTCATCTTCTTATTGAAGAGGTTCACACCAGGACTGGGTCTTGCGAGTGCTGCATGTCACTCTTTAGGAGGTGGTGGATGAGATCACCAGAGTGTGAAAGGTGGAGGGATAAGGCAAGGTTGAGAGAGAGACGGGGGGTGAGGTGAGGGAGAGAGAGAGAGATGGAGGGAGAGGCTAGAGAGAAATGGAGGGATGAGGCCACGGAAAGAGAGAGAGATGAGGGGATGAGGCTAGGAAGAGAAAGGGAGAGATAAAGGGATGAGGCTAGGAAGAGAAAGGGAGAGATGAAGGGATGAGGCTAGGAAGAGAAAGGGAGAGATGAAGGGATGAGGCCAGGGAGATGAGGTCAGGGAGGGATGAGGCTAGGGAGAGAGATGGAAGGATGAGGCCAGGGAGATGAGGTCGGGGAGGAGGGATGAGGCCAGAGGAACAAAGCAGGGGAACAGCTGGGTTCTCCCTCTCCTCGGTTTCGAGTTCCCTCTCTCTTCGCTCGTGTTCCTTTTTCCTGCAGCTCGTTTGGGGATCTGCAGAGAGCAGAGTGAGGGACAGAAGACATGAAGAAAGGTGATAGGAAAACTGAATATTCTGCTTTTGAAATGTAATATTCTACATTTAAATATGGAAACATAATGTATTATTGTAATCATTACTTTTTGTTCTTGTGTGTCTGCGTAGGGTTATCATGTCAGGAGTGGTGTTATAGTATCATCTGAAGTGATCCAAGTACTAAGAAATTTTTTGGGATCAGTTGTAGCCGGTGATGATACTATCAAATGATATTTGCTTCAAGTAAAGGAAGCAAATGATATGTTTTCCCTTAATGTCACTGATGCTATCCTGGCACGTGGCCAGTTTCTCTGTGCTCATTATGAACTGGCTGATGTGACGAGGGGAGGGCTGGAGCTGGGTGAGGTTGGTGTTGTGAGTCAAGGCCCTCCTGTGCTGTACCTCCATGCCTGTGTTTGTCCTCCTCTGACCTCCTTCCCTCTCTCCTCCTGCTCCTCCCTGTTTCGGGACAATCTCTGTTCTCGGGGTCTCCCTGTGGCAGGGTTCTAGAGCGGTGGAAAGGTTCTAGAGCGGTGGAAAGGTTCTAGAGCGGTGGTAAGGTTCTAGAGCTGTGGCTGAGGTCTGTAGGGGAGGGTTCCAGGGCTGTTGCTGAGTTCGGTGGCAGGGTTCTAGAGCTCTGGCGGGCTTCTGTGCCAGGTTTCCGGGGCTGTACCCTTGGCTGCAGCACCCGCCCCCCTACCCCCCCCCGCTCCCCCGGCCGGTCTCCATGCAGGGGCTGTGACAGGGGGCTTGGCAGCGGCCTGAAAGTCAAATCTGGTCATTTAGATTCAAGTGGTGACTGTGGAGGAGACAGAGGAGCGCGTCCGTCTCTCTGGTTCCCAGATCCCGGTCGCTCGTTACCCCTCTCTGCTCGTTCACATGTCTACATACAGACACGGCGCGAAACGTTTGGTTTCTTTTGACATGTATGTATGCACTTACTTTGGATGAATAGACACAAAACAAGTGTATTATTGTGGAGAAATGCGGTAGTAAACAAGTATTCAGCAGTGTGGCTGTTGAATTGAATGAAGATCTATTGCAAGGACAATAATGCTTAATGCAATTTGAAGCTTTATTGTATACAAATTGTATATGACTCTGGAAAAGCAAATAGGAAATTGGGTGTATCTTTTGGGTGTGTCTCTGTTGTCCTGAATGACCTCAATTTAAATTGGTAGATTTCGTTTTAGGTTGAATTCGATTTCGACTATTTGAAAAGAATAGATCACAGTCAACATAAAATTACATTGTAAAATATTATTTACACATTTCTTTTTTAAGAATATATGTAAGGCTGCATAATTTTAACATCTCAGATTAGATCAAATGTCGATTTAATGATAATGGAATAAAGCTGACTCACCCTCAGGTTTCACATTGTCAGCAAGAATCTATTTCTTGAAAATGGAGCATTTCTTACAATGCGGTTACCCTGCAGTTTTAAAACGACTTGTCAGAGAGAGGTGTGCTTGTTATGTAAACGAGGTCCTATCTGGTCTTAATACGGTCATTTACCGCCAACCTATTTAAAGGACGAGAGATTTGCCATGCTTGTCAATTGCATCATTGCTTGGTCAATTACATTCTTCTTCTTGTTGGGAGGAGGAAGTCATTAGCAGCTGCTTCTCCAGCATGGTCACTCAGGAATGATACCCTCCCTTCTGGGCTGTCTAGGGTCCTCATGTCCTGATGAGGCCTCTGGTGGTTGAATACAAACCATGGTAAATACGCAGAGACTCGGAGTATACCCACACAGGGCGTTACCCCCACACATGCATACTGGTCACACATGACACATGCCAGGCATGCACACGTGTGGAAGGAGGAGCGTCATAGCAACAGGCAGGCAGAGACAGACATGGTAAGACAGACAGACAGGCAGACAGGCATGCAGATTCCAGGCTTCATCGTTGTGGCTGGCACAGTTCCCCCTAGCGTGGCGGGCTGACTAGCGTGACGGGCTGACTAGCGTGGCGGGCTGACTAGCGTGGCGGGCTGACTAGCGTGGCGGGCTGACTAGCGTGGCGGGCTAACTAGCGTGGCGGGCTGACTAGCGTGGCGGGCTGACTAGCGTGGCGGGCTAGTCACAGCTGTGTGCCATTGCTTTGGCCTGGAAGGAGAATAGGACAAAGGGTGAGGGAGAGGGAGGGGGAGCGGGATGCCCCGAACACAGGGGTGAGGCTGCGTTTCGACACCCAGCCTTCCTTTTAACAGGACAGGGTGCTCAACACTCGCTGCACTCCTCTCCGCTCTGCCCCGGCCCTCAGCCATTTTGAAAAGGGGAAAAAAAGTGTCTGCTTTCTCTCTCTCTCCCTCTCTCTCTCTCTCTCTCTCTCTCCCTCTTCCTCTTTCACTACGTGGCTTGGATTGGACAGGGCTCGTACGAGGGTGCTGTGAGGGGACACAGAAGGAGACGTCTGGGTGATGGCATGTTTGCAGAGAAAAGTTCGGTTGGAAAGCAGTCCTTTTCACTCTCTGCTTTCCTTTAGAATGTTCAGTTCTTTTTTTTTTCCCTCAAGGCTGCTGTTCAGCTCCTTTTATTTCTGCCTTAGTGCTGTCAGTCCGTCTCTCCCTCTTATCTCCTCTAACTTTTGTTGCTGTTTTCTTGTTGCGGGTTCATTTCGCCCCTGTCCGTGTTAGGCTGTGTGTTTTTTTTGTTTTTTGTAATTCCCCCGTTTGATTTTGTCCCAGAGAGTTTAAGACAAAAGGAAATGTCTTTATTTTGGTTCGCTAAGGAGAATCAGACCTGCAGCCAAGGACCCTGCTGGGATGTAAAAAAAAAAAAAAAAAAAAAAAAAAAAACGTAGCAGAACGAAGCGACACAGAAAAAAAACAAAAAAAACAACGCTGAACACTGAGTCCCCCGCCACATCATTTTGCCGTCTCTCTCTCTCCGTACATCTCAAACCCATCTCCAGGGTTTGTACCCTGTAAATGAGGACGGACCACTGGGCGGGACAGCGAAAAGAGGGAGAAGCAAAGAGGAGACAGTACCTTTTCGTAATTTCCCCGGTATACTATTGTTTTAAAACGGAAATGTTATTCTCTGTAGTTGAGGCACTGTTCTGTGTGTTTTTCTTGGTGTAGTTGTGTTGGCACATGTTTGGGACTGTGTTTGTCTGGGCTTGTGTGTGTCTGTGTGTGTACATGTGTGTGTGTGTGTGTGTGTATCTGATTTCATAGTCGGACTGCGATGCTGCCTTCCCTGCGTGGTGCTAACTGTTTCTGTGTGTGTTGGCTTTAGGTCTCTTCATTTTGGCTGGAGGGTCGGCCTACTCTGCACCCTAAGCCTGACTCCATTTTAATGCCAGGCGCTGACTGGTCTGTCCCACCACCCTCACGTCTCGTCTGGACTCTGATATGTGGCTTTCTGGTACGTTTATATCTGTCTTCTGTTGAGTTTTTCCTCTTCTAACTGACCTTCTGCTTGTGCTTTATCATGGGATCTGAATACCGACCTTGTTTTAAAATTTTACCTGGAATCTTCCATGGTTTGTGTTGACCATGGCACATGTGGTTTTAAATTGCGCAAAGAGGCTCTGCAGTAATACACGCAATACTTAAAGCAGATGAAATGTGGTGTATCTGTGTGAATCCGCAGTGATAAAAAAATATGTATTTGCTCTTAATCAAAGAATTAGCACAGTCTCTTCAAATAAACAGTTTTTTAGAATTGAAATTCATGTTCTGTTTAACCGCATATTTGAAATGGCGTTCAAATTCAAGGATCCCCAAAATCAATTTGTAAAAATAAATATGTGTTTCGTAGCTGTTTCTACACTTCCATATTTTTGATGTACAGTCTTGGTGTCATCAGTCTCTGCAGCATGAACTGTCACAATGCAGTGTGTACACTGACTCAAAGAAACATCCACATTCACATTTCTGTTTGAATAGGCATCTTTTTATCGTTATTCGTCGCTGGACATGTAGAAAAGCTGGAGGAAGAGGAATGTTGTTGTGGGATTGACCTGGTACTCTAAGGAAGGATGATTCAGGTGAAGTCACTGAATACTCTGTGATACAGTATCAGCTAAATGTGTGGCAAGTAGTGTCTGCCTGTGGTTGTTTATCTGATTGTAGATACGTTTATCTCTGCCTGCCTGGTAGCAGTATTTCAGTGCCGGTACACAAAAGAACAAAGTCAAGTTAAATCTGGATTATGGATTTTTTTTTAATGTAAAGTGAACCTTCGTCAGTTGATTCGGTCTTAAAATAAATGTTTGCGATTTCCAATAAAGTCAAATATATATTTATTTAACAGGGAGTTGACATTTTGTATACTTTTTCGCTGCAATTCTAAATAGCGATCACACTAAATAACATTCTAAATATAATAATATTTACTGATCTTTCTCCCCTTTGAAAGTTCGATATAAGCAATACTAAAAGACAGAAATTACAGATAATTCCTGGCACATCTGACAGTTATGTGTCTAATTCATTGTGTCGTGCTCAACAAAATGTCTTCTCTCTCCCCAAGATGACAGTTCGACCTGTGAGTTGTAAAGATTTTTCAATAATATTTTTCAAGGTCTTAAAATCATTTGAAGAGCTGCATCGCGTTTCATTTCTAATCCCAGAGACAGACCATTCAGTCGACTGTTCAGAACAAAAATGTGGTACTTACAATCCTGATTCAGTAATGGTATTTTGTCTGTGGGTGGTTGAGTTTGTCACAGCGATTTTAACATTGTCTTGAAAGCTCTAAACGTGAGTGCAACATGCTGTTTAAAAAGTTATTGTCTTTTATAAAACAATTGCGTTCTATAGACTTATTTCGCTGTTTCTGATTGGACGAGAGACGTTCCATGAGTTGAAGAAAATTGACTTTGACCCTACAGGTTGTTGTGAGGGTGAGCAGGATGAAAGTGCATGTTGCTTTGAAGCTGTTTCTAACCAGACAGTAACTGCTGTCTTGATGGGTGATGTGGGGCGTGTAGAGACTTTAACTGACGCAGTGCTGGTTAGAACAGAGAAGCTGCAGCTCTGTGTGTCTGTCTGCGCTCCTCTTCTGACTTCCAGTCAGGCTGCTCTCCTCCTTGGTCCTCAACCTTCCCTCCAGCTGCTCTGTCTGACTCCATACTCCTGAGGACCAATCAGGGATTCTTAAAGTTTTGGAAAAAGACATCGGCGTTGGACTCCGTCTTCAAAGGCTCCCCTTCGCGGTGAGGACATCGCCAGCTGCCACAAACCCGTAGATCCGAACTTGTGGTGACATGGCCGCACAAGCTCGTGTCTATAGGTATGTGTCTCCCTGGCCCGGGCAGCACCATGGGAGGTGTCTATAGGCGTGTGTCTCCCTGGCCCGGGCAGCACCACGGGAGGTGTCTATAGGTGTGTCTCCCTGGCCCGGGCAGCACCGCGGGAGGTGTCTATAGGTGTGTCTCCCTGGCCCGGGCAGCACCACGGGAGGTGTCTATAGGTGTGTGTCTCCCTGGCCCGGGCAGCACCACGGGAGGCCGTCCTCTTGGACCTGGCAGGACCGAGATCAGAGTTTAAGGCCTGGAGGACCGGGGTGCTCTGTCATGGGAAGATGTGTTTGGTGGCATGGGAGGATTGTGGGAGATGGTGTTTGGTGGCATGGTAGGATTGTAGGAGATGGTGTTTGGTGGCATGCGAGGATTGTGGGAGATGGTGTTTGGTGGCATGGTAGGATTGTGGGAGATGGTGTTTGGTGGCATGGTAGGATTGTGGAAGACGAGGCTGCTTGATGAAGAGGGGGGATTGCAGACCGACACTCCAGTCACATGTCTTTGGAAGACGCGCCAATGAAGCTCCACCCTCGCCAGGACTAATCTGCCCGGCAACAGACCTCTGGAGGCCCATCTCATCTCCCAAACAAACCACACCTACTCCTCAACATCATCGCAACCGTGTTCTCCAACGCGTCCAAGGTCACTGCTTCAAACCAGCTCAGAATGACGATGAGATTCGGAAATTGGTGGAAAGCCTCCTATTCCAGCTCTGTCTTCAGGTCCACACTGAGCTTGGACCGCCCGTGGACCGGCCCAAGCCCCTGCCAGCCTGCATGTCCTCCAGGCGGCCTCCTTCAGCACACTGTTGTCCCAGGTTGAGGTAGTAGGTTGTATAGTTTAGAGTGACATCACAGGAGATAACTGTACAGCCTCCTAGCTTTCCCTGAGGGAACACCACACCTGGACGACGTCCCCACACCCCTTGGACAATGTCACCATACCTGGAGGACATTACTATGCACCCTGGATGACCTCACCACACCTGGATGATGTCACCACACACCTTGTATGACATCACCACATGAGGATGACATCCCCTGGCCTGGAGGACAGTGATATAAACAATATATTACTGTTTGTTACTCTGTTGTCTGTATATTGTGGGTGCTATTATTTGGCAGTTAATATGAAACTTATAATCAAAAATGTTGTCAGTTAGTTCCCAGCAAGTAAACAGTTATGACTATTTACGTATGACTACGTTTTTTTCACTGCATTTTGTTTGATTCAGTAAGAAAATGTGATTTCAGCACAGGTAGGAGAGTTATAATTTTTTTTTTAAAGAATTGCTGCAAGCTATCAATGGAAACAATAAGACAACCACTGTTCACCAATTGAATATCCAACAGCTCATAATTGCACTACTTACACAGAAACATCGTTTTTTTCTTAAACAAACGTTGGCGCAGTAGTTTGCACGCTGGTTTGTGTGTGTGTGCAAGGTGAACAGAGGGATGAGGAGAGGAAGATAACTGACAGAGAGAAGAGAAGGATCTGGAAGGAGACCAGGAGGGGACCTGTAGCTCCAACATGCCAGAGCAGCGAGGATCATGCCTGGTTAATTAAAGAGAGGAAAACTATAGGGAACTAAAGAAGGAAATTCACTTCCAACGCAGGTTTAAACTGGTTTGATTTTGCTGTTGGTGTTACACAGTATATTATTACAGTTACACGATGATATTGCTGGGCTTTAATGATCGCGAACAGACAAACATTTTGTCCGTCAAGTTTATTCAATCTATTTATTTCCTCCCTGCCCTAAGAGGTGTTGGAATTCCAGTATGGGTTAATCTCAACATGCTAGATGTTACTGTGTCGTCCAACAATAGGTTCTTTATGTCTCAATGGCGAATGTGACTCTGCCAACATGTTTGCCTAGTGAGATCACTGCTCATTTTCTGAACGTTTTGTGAATAATCAATAGTTCCATTGGTGCGGTTAGCTGGGTATCGGTGATGAGTCACAACCCTGTTTCAAATGTAACCAAATACAACCCACTGAGTACTGTACATAGTAATCCTACCTACTCTGCTGCTGTGCACAAATATACACAACAACCTCATAGGATTGTTTTATTTTATGATGCATGTGTGTTCATTTAGCAGACGTTAAATTAATTCAAACCTGATCTGCAGGCAAATACTCGACCACTGAGCTGTGTTCATTTGTTCTCATCCTTTTTTTTAAAACTTAAAACTTTTACTTTTTACTTAAAAAAATTGCACAGGTAAACAACACACAAACTGGAAACAGACATCCACTAAAATACATTGCAAACCCATACTGATATTCCATTCTTAACTTTCACAGCAGCAGATCACATAAGAGCTACATGCTGCTCCCAGTTTCACATTTCAAATTGCGTGCGTGTAGATCGACGGTTTGTTTTTTTCTGAGGAAATCGTAATGACATCAAACAGAACCCCAAATGTGTTCTGATTGTGTCCTCCAGAAAGTATACAACAATAGTAGAGGGACGGATGTTGTCCTTTTACCACGGAACACTCAGCCTAATCCTCAACCAGGAACTCTCCTGTGCTCAGACAGGCTCAGCATGGGTGGGACTCACTCAAGATTCAAAATTAACTTTATTGTCGTGAAATTATGCTTCTGCTTTCAGCCATGCTGTAGCCGTAAAAGAGAAACAAACGGCAAGGTTCATAAAGCTCGTAGACAAACATACAACAACAAAATAGATTGATAAGAGCAAAGATCTGCTTCAATCCCTTTAATATTAGCAAATATGAATGCATGCAGACCATCAGGGAGAGTCCAACCTGCAAGACAGAACCAGGCTAGGCCTGACCAACCAGGCTCCCCTTGACTTCCTCTAAACAGTAATATAACTACCCATTTGGGTATAGGGTTAGCCGTGATCATAATATTTTTGCTATAATTGTTCCTGAGATTACCCCCCAAAAATGGCATCCATTAGAATGATTTATAATACAAATAACCTTCATTATATTTTCCAACAGACCTTTAGCATTATAATAAGGAATTTATACTGATAAATATATATATATATATAAAATATATGTAAATACCTTTGATGTTGGTTGATTTAATGTTTTTATTTGCTTAGAATTTTTCTACGTATGTATTTTAATATTGTATCACGGCTTGTGTGATGCTGCTGTGTATAGCGCTCCTGAGTATAGAATTATAATGTTAGGTGTTATAAGGAGGATTAACCAAAATGTCCTAAATCTTTAAACCCAAATGTTACCAACAGATTGTATTTTTGGAAGGTCACCGCAAATTTTAAACGGTATTATATTCATTAGATTTAATATTTTTCACAACCCTTTGCTACTTAACAAATGCAAAAACTAAAATGGTATTTAACAGAGTAATTACAGAACATTAACCCCATCGTTAAGACAGACCCACCAACAAATGATGACCTCCTCGATGCTGTAAACACAACATTATTCTCCAGATGGAAAGTGTTTATTGTTTATTGCGTGCTTGTAGACAGAGGATCAAGGCCGGTTTAGACACACATGGACACAACCTGTACATACAGACAAAGATTTGCAAATGTTCATAATTGCAAACTCATCTGAGAAATGACAGCACTCAGCCAAGAGAGTGTGTGTGCGTGTGTGTATCATCTGCTACTAGGGTTCGGGTACAGGGAAGGCTCTCATATGATTTAAAGATATGTTTCCCATACTAACAGTATTGATTTGAACATTATATCTACATTGCCCATGTTAGTCATTTAGCAGATGCTTTTAACCAAAGCAACAGGCGAATAGTTCAGCTGCTTGGCTCAACTCCCCACCCAGCCTGACACGGCAGGTCCTGCCGTCCACCCGTCTGTCAACCAGAGCCACTGGAGAAGAGAAGCGGGCGCCCCCTGTTGGTGGCCGGCGGTAGTGTTATATCCCAGTGCATTTAGTCCCAGTGCAGTGGGTGTTGTGGTGGGTGTGTGCGTCGTGCTGGGTGTGGGTGTCGTGGTGTGTGTGTGTGTCGTGGTGTGTGTGTGTGTCGTGGGAGAGAGCTTCCGTTCTGCTTCTTTGTTCTGTCAAGGCCACAGGCTGGTGGGGAGGTGGAGGGGGATGATTGGAGGATGAGGGTGAGGAAGGAGGGGGGGAGGGGGGGAGGAGTGATCAGAAGAGGACGGGAGGGAGGTTAAGAGTTAGCCACTCACACATGACAAAGAAGACGACGTGAAGCGGTCTTGAACATGATCGTGCTTCTGTCCCTCGCTGTTCAGGTTGAGGGTTTGGAGTGCTGGAGGCAGAGTTTGTGTGCGTGTTTGCGCTTGTGTGTGTGCATCTGTGTGTGTGTGTATGCAGAGGTGCCGGATAGATGGATGGGAGGATGTGTCAAGGTAACAGTGGGCCGAAACCAAGGAGAGAGACTGGGGGAGGATGAGGCAGGCGGGGGGAAACCGGGGGAGGTTGGGGGAGACCGGGGTGGGATAGAAGGACCGTAGCACTACAGCACAAGGCTGCTATGAGCTATGGACTAACTGCCCACTGTGAGGAGAGCACACAGCATGTGATGTATGACCAGAGAGAGATTAACCTAGAAACACACACACTCCTCAAACCACTCACATAGGCTGGCTGGGAGGAGGGAGGAGAGGAAGGAAGGAGGGAGGGAGGGAAGGAAGGAAGGAGGGAATGGAGGGACTGAAAGGAAGGAAGTAGGGAATATAGTGAGGAGATGTGGTAGGACGGAGTCCACAGCTTTATATATTTGAGGTGAAAGAGATTTCAGGGAATTCCAGATTGACCTCATTCAAGCGGACCGAGAGATGGGGAGTTATTCAGCGGTCGCTGATCTGTGCCCATTTCATGTCGTTCGTCGGCAGTCCCCTGCCACTGCAGGGTCCCCCTCTTCCCCCTCTGTCTGGCTGTCCTACCTTCTCCTCTCCTCCTCTCTTCCTCTCTTCCTCTCTGTCCTTTAATTGTCCGTCTTCAAATCTAGAATTTTACATTCATAAGAAGTTACATATCACCTGACCAGAGAGCCAAGAGGTGTCGTTTCCCCCCGCCTCATTCTCAAACTCTCCGTCTCCTCTGCAGGCAGTCGCTCCCAAGGTCCCTCCCCCATTTTACCCATTCTCTCTTGTTCCCTCCCTCGCTTGCTCTTTCTGTCTCTCGCTCTCTCTCCCTCTCTCCCTCTCTCTCTCCTCTCTCTCTCTCTCATCTCTCTCTCTCCGCGAGGCACACACTCAGAGCCAGTTGCACACAGAGCCAGGGTAGAGGAGTGTGAGCGAAACAGGAGCAGAGGAAAGCAGGAATTATAGAAAGAGAGAGACGGGACATGCTGACTCGAAGAGGATCTTTTTTTTTTTTTGTGCAGAACAGGAGCATGAAAAGGGACATTGTAAGGCGGGAAGCCGTTGTGTTTCTCTCTCCTTCCCTCCTTTCTTCTCCCGCGCGCTTCCTCTCTCTGTCTCTCTCCCTCTCTCTCCCTCTCTCTCTCTCTCTCTCCTTCTTTCTATAGTCTTTCTATCTCCCTCTGTCCTTCAATTCCTCTCTCTCTCTGTCCCCCCTCTCTTTCTCTCTCTCTCTCCCTGTCTCGGTGTAGCAGACCTCTTGGTCTAACTGGTTTCAGCTGTGGGAGGAAATGAATGAATGATATTTATTTCTCTATCCAGGCGTGCTGTGGGATGCTGCCTGAAGCAGGAGCAGCTTCTCTCTGCTCCGAGAGCCCGGCTGGAACCGGGGGGGGAGGGTGGGCGGGGGGGAGGGGGGGGGGTGGGGGGGGGGGGGGAGGGGGAGAGGGGAGGAGGAGAAGAAAGAATGAGAGACGGAGACGGAGAGAGAGGCAGAAGGAGAGAGAGAGAGAGAGACAGGGTTTTTGTGACAGAGAGGGAAGGAGGAAGGGAGGGGAGGGAGGGACAACAGGCGTTGACACATTCTTTCCTATTATCCAGTTTCTGTTTCTGTTTGTTATCTTTTCTCTTTTACCTTCTGTCACAAAGATCTGATGACTTCCAGGCTTCCACCCTCCGGCCCGCCAGCCTGCCTGCGAGCTGGACTGTTTTACATGGGAAGCACTGGGAGGGACAGAGAAAAGGGTTTGGGGGGTGTTGTGTCTGTGTGGTCGTGTCTTATGTATTGTACCGTTGGACATGGATGGGTAGGTGACTGAGAGGAGTAGGAACTTGTCTGTGTGCTGTGTGAGGCCCTCTCTCTTGTCTCTCTCCTGCTTCTCTCTCTCCTCCTGCCCGCCTCTCCCTCCTGCTCCTCTCCTCCCTAGCCTTTCCCTCTCCCTTTGCCTCTCTCTTCCTGCCTCTCTTACGCTCTTTTTCCTGCCTTTCTCTCGCTCTCTCTCCTGCCCCTCTCTCCCCCATGCTGTCGCTTATTTCTTCGTCTTTCTAGGCAGTCAGCACTTCCAGGCCCATCGATCCAGGGAGAGATCTCGCTCTCTCTCTCGCTCGCTCTCTCTCTCTCTCGCTCTCTCTCTCTCGCTCTCTCTCTCTGCTCTCTATCACGGATGCTGTCTCCCATGGCTCCTCTAATCTTCACATTTCTAATGTCACTCTCTCGTCGGTCGCCTCCTATCCTACAACCTCTCTCTCTCTCTCTCTCCTTTCATCCTCTGCTCTCCCCTGTGTAGTAGCTCCCTCCATCTCCTCCTCTTTCACTATTCTCTCCTGTACTGTATTTCAGCATTTTCCTGTCCCTCTCTCTCTTCCCCTCTCTCTCTCTCTCTCTCTCTCTCTCTCTCTCTCTCTCTCTCTCTCTCTCTCTCTCTCTCTCTCTCTCTCTCCTTCACCCGTTCCTTCTCCCTTTCTCTCTTTCTCCCTCCAAATCCTCCTCTTCTCTCTACCTCCCTTTCTCCGTCCCCCCCCCCTCTCTCTCTCTCTCTCTCTCCTCTCTCTCTCTCTCTCTCTCTCTCTCTCTCTCTCTCTCTTCCCCCTGCATGTCTGAGTAGCAGACAGCCAGACAGTGGTTTGAGCAGTCTCATGCACTAGCCCTCAGGATCCCCGCAAACAAAGCTCGCCATCTCTCTCTCCCTTTTTCCTGCTCTCTTTCCATCCCCCTCTCATTTTCCTCTTTTTCTTTCTCTTTCAATACCCCGCTCTCTGTCGGTCTCGCTCCCCCTCTTTCTCTCTCACTCTGTCTTTCACCCCTTCTCTCTCTCTCTCTCTCTCTGTCTCTCTCTCCCTCCCTCTCTACAGACCGGCAGACAGACACAGTGAACTGCGGCAGTTTGAGACATCGCAGCCAGAAGGGTGAGTCCTCCTCTCTCCTCTCTCCTCCTCCTCCTCTCTCCTCTCCCTGCCAGACAGACTTAGCGTGAGACCTGCCGTCTAGCTGTACCGTCCTGCAGGGCTTTGTCTCCTGTCCCTGGGCTGCGGCGGGTTGTGTGTTCGGATCCCTCGTACGGAGGAATAGAGCTCGCTCCTGTGCTCCTCTGGCCGCTGTGAATGCCGCGGAGAGGCTGGGTGTTTTCTGTCCGAACCTGGGACTCCGTGTTTGGTGCGACGGTGCCGTTTGCCTGCTGTAGCCTTTCTGCTCTAGTTGCCATTGTGTGTGTCTGCGCAAGGTGGATCAATGCGATTCATTGTGATATCGGTCCAAGATGGGAGTGTTTAACTAGAGTGGACCCTGCATGGTGATAGTGTGTGTGTGTGTGTGTGTAGGGGTGTGAGTCTGTGTGCTCGTCACCGTGGCACAGCAGCGCGCCCCCCCCCCGCGTGCTCCGTGTGTGGTCGTACGTGCACACGCACGCACGGGCACATCCGTGTCCTCGCGCGCCGCCAGGGTCCGGCTCAGCTTGTGAGCGTGCGTGCGTGGATTCGCCCGTTCCTATTTCTCCGTTCTTCTCCATCCATTCGTTTCTTTGTTTCCGCTCGCGGGGCGAGCGATGCTGGCCGTCGTCGTGGCCGTCGTCGTGGCCGCGCGACCGGAGGTGTCACGCGGCCGTGCGGATCGCCACGCCAGCATGCTGCCAGGGAGTCGGGAAGCGGCCATTGTGCCTCCGCTCTCTCTCTCTCTCTCTGCTCTCTGCTCTCCGCCGCCCCGGGCGCCCGGACGGCCCACGCCCCGCCTGCACCTCTCTCATTCCCTGAGACCCTAACTTGTGACGTTCTGCTGTGCACGGGTTGGGCTCTCGGGAGCTGCGAGGGGTGCGCACGCACCTCTCCCCCCCCCCCCCCACCGAGGAGGCCGAGAGAGAGAGAGATGGAGAGAACGAGACAGGGATGACAGGTGAGAGATGGAAGGATACAGATCAGAGGAGACAGAGAGGAGACAGATGAGAGATGGAGAAAGACCGAGACGGAATGAAGACCGAGAGCAGAGAGACCGTACATAGAGGTGAGAGATGGAGAGCAGGAGATATAGGGAGACAATATATAGGGAGTAGGGTGCAGGATGTGGGCAGTAGGGTACAGGACGTAGGGTACAGGGCGTAGGGTACAGGACGTAGGGTACAGGGCGTAGGGTACAGGACGTAGGGTACAGGACGTAGGGTACAGGGCGTAGGGTACAGGACGTAGGGTACAGGACGTAGGGTACAGGGCGTAGGGTACAGGGCGTAGGGGTACAGGGCGTAGGGTACAGGTCGTAGGGTACAGGGCGTAGGGTGTATGATGCTGGAAATACAGAATAGGATGGAGGGTGTAGGCTGCAAGGCGTACGACGCAAGGAGCCGTGTGCAGAATGGGTGGGGGGCCGAGGGGTAAGTTGTAGGTCAGAGAGGGGGTAGTTTGGGAGGGAATAGTGGTGTGGAGGTAGTAGAGAGGGGCAGTAGAGAGGGGCAGTAGAGAGGGGCAGTAGAGAGGGGGCATAGAGAGGGGCAGTAGAGAGGGGCAGTAGAGAGGGGCAGTAGAGAGGGGCAGTAGAGAGGGGCAGTAGAGAGGGGTAGTAGAGAGGGGGCAGTAGAGAGGGGCAGTAGAGAGGGGCAGTAGAGAGGGGCAGTAGAGAGGGGCAGTAGAGAGGGGCAGTAGAGAGGGGCAGTAGAGAGGGGTAGTAGAGAGGGGCAGTAGAGAGGGGCAGTAGAGAGGGGCAGTAGAGAGGGGCAGTAGGACAGAGGATTGTGAGAGAGAAGGTGAGAGCTAGAGGAACATGTGTGTAGAGGGGAGTGACACGTTCTCCTCTAGCAGCTTTCTCCTGTTTTCCTGCCCCAGTGTGTGTGTGTGTGTGTGCGTGTGTGTGTGTGGTCCTGCTGCTGTGTGTCCGTGCTGCGGCCACTGTGGTCATGTGATCGCTGTTTTGAGAGCAGCACAAAGTACTGGTGAGAGCGTGCTCAGAACAGCTCGGTACACTTGTGTTTGACCTCATACCCAAACCTCACCATGCTCACCTGAGTGCCCAGGATACAGCTGTGTGTCTGTGTGTATCTGTATTTGAGGTGTGTGTGCGTGTGTCTGTCTGTGTGTGTATGTGTGAGAGAGAGAGAGAGATAGAGATAGAGAGAGAGCATTGATGGAGATGCAAGACTCAGACAGTAGGAGGACTTCAGTGGAGATCCAGGTAGAGAGGCCAGCTGCTTCCCACTGCTGGTTAGACAGACTTGCTCGGTGTGTGTCCTGGTTCCTAGTGAGGTGTGTGTCCTGGTTCCTAGTGAGGTGTGTGTCCTGGTTCCTAGTGAGGTGTGTGTCCTGAGTGTCTATTCGCCCACAAGGCCTAATGGTGCATCAGGGCTTTTTGTGAGCCAGCCCATGTGACTGTGTAGAAGAGAGACAGGGATTGTCAACCGAAGAAATAGGAAGAATAGGGTAGTGCACAACCCCAGCTACTGGTATGTAGCTGTGTTGCGTTGAAGGAGTGTGTGTTGGATTTGCAGTGTGTGTTCTTTGGAGAGGAGTGTGGTATATTGCAGAATAGTATTTTGTCGCAGTCGGGTGTGTTGCGTTCCAATGGTGTGTTGTGTTGGAGGGGTGTGTGTTCTCTTGCGGGGTGTGTGTTTCGGATTTGCATTGGTGTGTGCTGTGTTTAAGGAGTGTGTGTTGTACAGTGTTGTGTTGCTTTTGTCGCAGCGATGTGTTTTGTTTGTGTGGTGTGTGTTGGCGTGCTAACTT
The DNA here is from genome assembly GCA_023658055.1 of Thaleichthys pacificus. Lineage (NCBI taxonomy): Eukaryota > Metazoa > Chordata > Actinopteri > Osmeriformes > Osmeridae > Thaleichthys > Thaleichthys pacificus. The sequence continues at coordinate 10,209,841 of CM042858.1, forward strand.
CAGTAGGATGGGTGAGGTCCACTGAGGTCCAGTTGTGCATATGGTACGATCTTCCATCAGAGCAGTCTGGGTTCAATCTCAATATAGCCTTGTGGCCTCATCAGGCATGTCAGACATATTTCTGTGGTGTGTGTGTGTGGATGGATGGATGGATGGTATTGCCATGCCATCTGTTCAATTCCTTAGTGTCTGCAATGTTTGTTGAGTGTCTTTGTACATATTGTATTTAAGTATGTTTGTGAAAATACACAGCTTTTATAAAAATGAATAACTTAACATTTCACACAAGAGTGTGAACCTGTGGGTGTGTATGGTGTGTGTGTGTGTGGTGTGTGTGTGTGTGTGTGTGTGGTGTGTTTATGGTCTCTGTGTGTGTGTGTGTGTGTGTGTGTGTGTGTGTGTGTGTGTGTGTGTGTGTGTATGTATGGTGTGTGTGTGGTCTGTGTGTGTGGTGTGTGTGTGGTGTGTGTATGGTCTCTGTGTGTGTGTGGTGTCTGTGCATGTGTGTGTTGGAGAGGGGGCAGCATGCTCTGCTGACATGTGTACTGTGGGTCTCACAGGGTTTCCCTGCCTCGAGTCAGGGGCTGCAAGTCTGCAGCAGGCCGAGGTTAGCGATGGCGGCGCTAGTGAAGGGGTTAGCATTAGCGCTACGATGGTATGGATCTCAAAGTGTTAGCATAAGCTGTACTACATTATGAACCGAGAAGGGTTAGCGTTAGCGAGTTAAAGAGAGACAAAAAGAGAGAAAGGGATCATGAGAAACGGTAATCGGAGAGAGAGAGAGAGAGAAAGAGAGGGGGGGGGGGGAGAGGGGGGGGGGGGGGAGAGAGGGAGAGGGAGAGGGAGAGGGAGAGGGAGAGGGAGAGGGAGAGAGGGAGAGGAGAGAGAGAGAGAGAGAGAGAGAGAGAGAGAGAGAGAGAGAGAGATAGATGGTACTGTAGCTAAATGAAACGAGGGATAGCAAGACTGCCATTCGTTTTCACACCTATAAGCCCTTAATTACTGTGCAAACTACGCACTAATAATCTGGAAGGGGTGGACATGCAGTGCTATCACACAAACACGTGTAGCTTTGGGATCACATCGTGTGTGTATGTGTGCGGGGCGTGCACGCGCATGTTTTCTGGGTCTGCGTGCGTGTGTGAGTGTGTGAGTGTGTGTGTGTCCCAGTCCCACTTCCAGCGCCCAGACCTTCCAGCACCACAGCACTAACACAGTCTCTCCCAGATATTTGCAGCGTTGTAAAATGGCCGCCTGTCCAAAGCGCTGGCGTCTCCCTGGACTCTGTCCCAGCGCCAGGTTCACACAGCGCCTACGACACCAACGGGGGACGTTTGATCGACCCTGTTCGGAACCAGTTGGTACCGCCCCGTTGAAAGGCATGCTGTATTTGAATGTGTGAACGCTGTTGGGTCATTGTACATGTTTTTACGACAGTGAATGGTGTGGCTGTCGATTATACAGAAAGGGAGGAGCTATCATGTGTCATGACTGTCATTGTTGTCAGACTCAGAATACTGTGTCCTTGTCTCGTCTCACAGCCGGTGACGACCCCCCCCCCCACCCCCCCCCCCACCCCCATCTTCATGTCTACCCAAAACCTTTAATAAACGTTAGAAATGCAAATTAGAAAGATATGATATTACAAACGGTTATAAACGTATCATACACCTGTTTATATGAAGCCTTTATTATCTCAGTTAGGTAAGTGGAGAGAGAAAGGCACCCTCTGAGTGGACTGTGGAAATACGCAAACATCCTCTTAACTGTTCTCTGCAGAGACTCTGCTATTTGGTAGTGCATTTTTTACACGATTAAAGCCTCAATGTTTCACCCCGTCCAGGACTCTATATTTAGCATGAGATCTAAATGGATTTATGACAGCCTTTCGTCTGCCTCTCCCTCGCCCCCCCCCCCCGAGACCAGAGTTGTGTACCTTGATCGTGTGACTGATGCCTCGGGTGAAGTCGCCCTGCCTGAGAGGCTGGGAGGCTAAGTGTCTGAGAGGCTGGGAGGTATAGAGGCTGAAAGTCAAGCAGGTTTAGAGGCTGAGAGAGGCTGGGATGTGAGAGGCTGGGTTCCTCTGTTTGGCTGTGTCTCTTCTGCCTCGTTTCCTCTCTGTGGTTGGATAGTAAGCTACAGCACCAGCTCCCCCCCCCCCGCCCCCCCGCCCTCCACCCCGCCCCCCCCCCCCCCTCCCTTATCACTGCAGTACGGCAGCTCTGTCTGGGATTCCATTGTGCTGCCTCCCTCCTTGCCTGGCCCTGTTCCTCCAGGCTCTGGCGCCAGTCTGCCCGCTATGCCAGCCTGCCATACCCTGGCCCAGGCTTGTACCGTCCAGCCTTAGACCGGTCTAGACCAGTCTAATCTAGTACGGGTCCAGCTCCCCTAGCCGACTCCAGCTGCAGGGTGTCTGTGGCGTTCGGGTCCCAGCCTCAGAGCCCCTCCCCCTGGCAGGACCTCCATGTTTCACTGCTGCCAGACGTCCTTCCTTGTCCTCGGTCCGGAACGCCAGCGACCCTCCCTCCCCACCCACCCACCTCCCCACCTCCCCACTATCATCCCTGCTCTAACCCCCCCCCCCCCCCTCATTCCATCACCCCGACCCCCTTCCCATTTCAGACTCTGCCAACTTTTACCCTTACCCATGCCGTCACCCCTGGCCTATACCCATGCCAGATCCCCCATCCCCCTGCCCCTACCCACACCAGCCACCCCTCCACCTCCCCCCCCCCATCCCCTCCATCGCCCACACAGACACACCGCCAGCCGTAACCACCAAGCCCTGATTCTCCACAGCCAGCCAACGCCCACTTTTTACCGCAGTACACACTGTGACTGAGCCACACACACTCTGGAGCAGGGACACACACCGTGGAGGAACACACACACACGCGCACACTGGAGGCACACACTCGGTGGAGCAGCGAGACACACACTCTGGATGTCGACACACACTCGTGAGCAAAGACGAACACGCCGTCACACAACACACACACACTCATTAGCACCCACAACACACATACACTGCCGAGGACCAACGCAATGATGAGCAGCAACACACACTCTAGAACGCAACACACACACACACACACACACAAGCCCCAGCACCGTGTCCGGGGGCTCAGCCCTCACAGCAGCCGTCCTGACGGTCTCTCTCTCTCTCTCTCTCTCTCTCTCTCTCTCTCTCCTCTCTCTCTCTCTCTCTCTCTCTCTCTCTCTGTCTCTCTGTCTCTCTCTCTCTCTCTCTCTCTCTCTCTCTGTCTCTCTATCTCTCTCTCTCTCTCTCTCTCCCTCTCTCTCTCTCTCTCTCCTCTCTCTCTCTCTCTCTCTGTCTCTCTCTCTCTCTCTCTCTCTCTCTCTCTCTCTGTGTGCTGCATCAGGGCTCCTCTTCTTTGTGCCAAGCGTGCGCCGTGAGTCACTGTGTTGTCAATGTTACAGAGTGTGTTAATGTGTACGTGTGTGTTTGCAGCAACGTGTGTAGTGATGTGTGTGTGTTTGTTGTGTGTGTGCAGCAGTAAGAAGAGACTGATGACTGCTTGGCAGACACTCCACTGCTCCGCCATATGCTCATCACTGGCTCACTACATGCGGCTACCTCTCTCTCTCTCTCTCTCTCTCTCTCTCTCTCTCTCTACCTCTCTCTCTCTAGCTCTCTCTACTACCTCTCTCTCTCTAGCTCTCTCTAGCTCTCTCTAGCTCTCTCACCTCTCTCTCTCCTCTCTCTAGCTCTCTCTCTCTCCTCTCTCTCTCTCCTCTCTCCTCTCTCTCTCCTCTCTCTCTCCTCTCTCTCTCCTCTCTCTCTCCTCTCTCTCCTCTCTCTAGCTCTCTCTCTCTCCTCTCTCTCTCTCCTCTCTCCTCTCTCTCTCCTCTCTCTCCTCTCTCTCTCCTCTCTCCTCTCTCTAGCTCTCTCTCTCTCCTCTCTCTAGCTCTCTCCTCTCTCTAGCTCTCTCCTCTCTCTCTCCAGCCTCCTGTTCATCCCTGTCCATGCATACACAGCTTCCATGGCTACACACATAAATACGGCCTATGTATAGATCTGTTAAATATATACTCACATATTTTCATACAAAGCCCTTCAATGTTTTGGCTGGATGTGTTAAATGTGTGAAACCTAATGCAATTTCACCATTTAGCATGTTGTAAGCATGTTTTTCGTCTAAATAAACAAAACAGTCATTTCTACATTTTGCAGTTGACATATGCTGGAGCTGATGACTGTTCGGAGGTGCTTGAATGCTGAAGAGGTTCCATACAATCGAAATAAACAGGTTTTGAATATACTCCTCTGTGCACCCAGTGAAATATACACTCACTATCAAGCACAGAAGCATTCTGAAGTATAGAAGAATTTTTTTTTTCAAGGATGTTAAATGCCGCTTTTATACACAACGTCAGCGCAGTTGGTGTGTGAGTGGCACCATAATAATAATGTATGTACGTATGGTAACCAAAACCAAATATATACTAGTTATGTTCCATTTTAAATCATGCTACTTGTATATTATATGTATTATATCAGTTATATTCTAGTTCTATACTACACTGTAATAATTTAAACACCCTGCTATGAGGGGCATGGGACAACCAATCAGACGGCTCTCTATGTAGAAGAATTCAATTCTTCTGCATCTCCCCTTGTCTGGTTCCCAGCTCTCATCAGACGGTGTCAACAGATCGTCTCAGACACACGGCTGGTTCCTCGTCTTACACACCACACAGCCCTTACTGAACACATCACATTGGGCCTGTCTTGGTCTGGTTTGAATGTGTTAATGCTCTCTGCATACAGAACATGTCTTGTATTTGACGTGGTGTTAGACTGTGGTTGTTGTTTGGGGCGTGTAGTTTATCCTGCTCTGACAGCTGGGTCTGACACTCTCCTTTACAGGTCACTGGAGACTGTCTAGTCCCAGCTCCCACCAGCTGGGAGCCAATCAGAGCCCTGTTTGATCAGAGTGACTCAGCAGTGTGACAGTCACAGCCTCGTTTCATCACAGGCTGTTTCATGGGATATAGTGAGAAGCAGATGATGCCAGATAGACAGGGAGAGACCAACATGCAGATAGACAGGGAGGACCAAACAATGCCAGATAGACAGGGAGGACCAAACGATGCCAGATAGGCAGGGAGGACCAAACAATGCCAGATAGGACAGGGAGGACCAAACGATGCCAGATAGGCAGGGAGGACCAAACGATGCCAGATAGGCAGGGAGGACCAAACGATGCCAGATAGTCAGGGAGAACCAAACCATGCCAGATAGGCAGGGAGAACCAAACGATTGCCAGATAGACAGGGAGGACTAAACAAAGCCAGATAGGCAAGGAGAACCAAACGATTGCCAGATAGACGGGGAGGACCAAACGAAGCCAGATAGGCAGGGAGAACCAAACGAGCCAGATAGGCAGGAGAACCAAACGATGCCAGATAGGCAGGCAGCAGTTAAAAACAGCACAGTCACTCTTCAACCCTCCAAAGGAGCTGTTGTCCTGTTCTCGTATTGTTTGCGAGACGTTTGCAAGACACGAACACACACACAGCGGAGCCTCAGAGCTTCTCTCGTTCTGCTGACGTCACAGAGCGTGTGACTGCATGAGTCAGATAGCAGCTGGTGTGTGGTGTGTGTCAGGCTGCCTGGGGCAGGAGGTCTGACTGTCCCCAGTGACCTGGTGACCCCTGACCCTAAGGACCACACTGCCACCTTAGGTGAACAAGGTGAGTTGAAGGGTGAGTTGAATGTATAGGACTGTGTGTGTGTTCGTGTGTTTGTGTGTGTGTGTGTTCGTGTGTGTGTTTGTGTGTTCGTGTATGTGTGTGTGTTCGTGTGTGTGTGCCATGTTCTTCTTTTCCTGCCACCTCCTCTACAGCTATGTATCCCTCTTCATGCTCTCTCTCCCCTCTTGCTCCGGGTTTCACACACACACACACACACACACACACTCGCCTCCTGTCTCTGTGTCACACACTCTGTCTTTTGTTTGAGGTCAGATGGCGTTGAAGGCAGACCCCGCAGTGCAGCTGAGGAGAATGTTAATATGTCTGTCTGGGCTGATCCCTTCAGGGGCCCCGTCCACAGCCAGGGGGCCCGCACTCTCTCTCTCTCTCTCTCTCTCTTCTGTCTTTCTCTCTCTTTCCTTCTCTCATTCTTTCTCTCTTTCTCAGTCACGGATGGTGATGTTGAAAATGACTGAACCTTTCTCACACCTGACTGAGTCACCAGCGAGAAGCAGCCCTCACAGCCTCTTTTTACACCTCACATGCTGGCTCGCCCACTCTCTCTCTCTCTCTCTCCCTCTTTCTCTCTCTCTCATAACCTCGCTCTCTCTTTCTCTCTCTGTCTGTTTTTCTCTCACACTCACAACCCACGTGTCAGCTGAGATGTATACTTCTCAATGCATGCTGCTCTGTCCTGGTTGTGTAGCCTTGGCCTTGGGAGGGAGGGAGGGGGAGAGGGAGGGAGGGGGAGAGGGAGGGAGGGAGGGGGGGAGAGGGAGGGGGAGAGAGAGAGAGATCGATTCATGGTCATTTTAGTGTTGAGCTGCATCTAACTGGGCCAGTGATCAAATCAAAGAGAAAAAGGAGCACAAAAGCCAACCTGTTCACCCCCTCCTCTCTTCACCCCCCCTCCTCCTCTCTTCACCCCCCCTCCCCCCTCCTCCTTTCTTCAGCCCCTCTCCTTCTCTCCCTCTGTCTCTCAGCTGTAAGCAAGGAGAACGCACCACCCTCTCCTACCATCCCCTCCTCCCCTTCCCTCCCTCTCTGCCCTCCCTCTCTCTCTCCCTCTCTCTCTCTCTGTCCACCAAAGTCCTTTCATAATGAATGGCAAGGTACGATAATAGCCTTCAGGTTGCCATGGAAACCAGACAGGAGCCCTGTATGTGATTTTCTCTTTTTTTCAAGTGGGTAAATGACACTCTTTCTCTCCCTCCCTCCCTTCCTCTCTCCTCCCTCCCTCTCTCCCTCCCTCCCCCTCTCTCTCTCTCTCTCTCCCTCCCTCATCACTACCCTCTCTTTCTCTCACTCTCCCTCTGTACATTACTCTCACTTTTTCTCAATTTCTTTCTTTCTCTTTCTCTCACTCTCTCTCTCTACCTCTGTCTAACATTCTCTCCCTCTCTGTCTCTCATCCTCTCTCTAACACTGTCCCTCTCTCTTTTTCTCTGTCCCTCTCTCTCTCCCTCTTAGAAAGGGATCTGAAGAGATTGGGATGGAAACTGTAGACCTGAGAAAAACATGGGCCTTAACCAGGACTCATATCATCTAATCTGATGATCTTTATCTAGGAGTCTCTGGCAGGCTCACAAAGGTCTGTTCTGTCACACCTGTAACCCATTTATTATACCTGGAACCCACCTCCTACACCTGTAACACACCGGTTACACCTAGAACACACCTGTAACTCACCTATCACACCCTAACTCACCTCCTACACCTGGAACACACCGGTTACACCTAGAACACACCTGTAACTCACCTATCACACCCTAACTCACCTCCTACACCTGGAACACACCGGTTACACCTAGAACACACCTGTAACTCACCTATCACACCCTAACTCACCTTTTACACCAGTAATACACCGGTTACACTGTAACCAGGTGTAACAGGCTGTAACCAGGTGTAACAGGCTGTAACCAGGTGTAACAGGCTTTAACCAGGTGTAACAGTCTGTAACCAGGTGTAACAGGCTGTAACCAGGTGTAACAGGCTGTAACCAGGTGTAACAGGCTGTAACCAGGTGTAACAGGCTTTAACCAGGTGTAACAGGCTGTAACCAGGTGTAACAGGCTTTAACCAGGTGTAACAGGCTGTAACCAGGTGTAACAGGCTGTAACCAGATGTAACAGGCTGTAACCAGGTGTAACAGGCTGTAACCAGGTGTAACCCAAGATCCCCTGGGGGATCTGACTGGCTGATCTGGGACCGGCCTTAGCAGAGGCCAGGCAGCCCAGACTGCTGTCTAGCAGGGCTGGATACTGATCCAGGGTCAGGGCTAGTGGGAGCAGGTGGATGCTGTTGGATGGTCTGATGACACTGTCACATCCCTGCCCCCACAGCTGCTCTCAGACCAAACACTACTGATCAAGAGTGGGTCTTATCTCACTGCTGTGTCTGTCTGTGTGTGTGTGTCTATTTGATTGATGGCGGAATATTGAACGTTTTTTAGTGTGTGTTTTTGCTTGCGTGATGTGATATATTGTGTGTGCGATTGCATGCACACATGCATGTGTCTGAGAGAGAGACAGAGAGAGAGACAGAGAGAGACAGAGAGAGACAGAGAGAGAGACAGAGAGAGAGACAGAGAGAGAGACAGAGAGAGAGAGACACAGAGACAGAGAGAAAGAGATAATAGATGGGTGTAAAGAGAAAAGTGTCTGATGCTCTTCCCAGTGTTGCAGGTTGTCCTGTCTCGTGTCCCAGCAGACTTCCAGGGTCTCAATGGATCTCCCTGCTTCCCTGCTTCACGTACCATCAAAGGAGGGATTAGAGAGCGGTGGAGGGGCAGCTCTGACCGCTCCCAACATTTAAGCTTATTAGAGCGGGGAGGTCCCTGAAATGCTAGGCAGACATCAAAGATGGCTTCTGTGTTGGTGCACAAGCCTGACTCTGTTCGTGGTTGTGTGTGTGTGCGTGTGTGCATGTGTGTGTGTGTGTGATCACTAGGGTGCATAGATCTCCTATACCGTGACGGCACCGGATCCTACAGCTCGCAGAGCCCCGTCCACAACCTGCTGTGGGGCTGTCCTGGCGTAACCACGGAGACTGAAGCTACCAGGTCAGTTTGTTTGTGACCGACAGGTACCAGCTGCATCCATGTCAGTCGATCAAATCAAACAACGATGGGGGATGATGAATACAAGACATGGATCCTGATCTTCACTTTAGCTGTGTGTGTGTGTGTGTGTGTGTGCTTAGAATCCAAGTGTGTATACAGACCAGTCCTTTATACAGGGGATGAAGTGCAGAGTGAAGATATTTTGGAAGGAGGGGGAGGAGGGAGGGAAAGAGGGGGAGGGGCAGTGAGGAGGAGGGGGAGGCAGAGAGGAGGAGGGGGAGGCAGAGAGGAGGAGGCAGGGGGAGGAGGAGGCAGGGGGAGGAGGGGGAGGTAGAGGGGGTAGGCAGAGAGGAGGAGGCACGGGGAGGTAGAGGGGGGAGGCAGAGAGGAGGAGGGGGAGGTAGAGGGGGAGGTAGAGGGGTAGGTAGAGGGGGGTAGGTAGAGGGGGGTAGGTAGAGGGGGGTAGGTAGAGGGGGGTAGGTAGAGAGGGCTATTTGTTGTTGTTGTTCCTCTCCGTAGTATATAATCCTGTCATGAACCCTATCAGAGGATTTAAGTTATGTGTGTCATAGGAGCTGGACTGTTCCTATTTGTGTATGGTGTGCATATTATGGTTTGTGTGTGTGTGTACCATCCATGTGTGTGTGAGGCAGGCTGAGTGAGTGTCTGTGTATGATGTGTGTGTGTGCAGTGGGTATATGTGGTGTGTGTGTGTATGATGTGTGCAGTGTGTATATGTGGTGTGTGTGTGTATGATGTGTGCAGTGTGTATATGTGGTGTGTGTGTGTGTGTTCTCTTCCCAGAATGATTTCAGGGACTTTTGAGAGGATGGGAGTCAGTCTGTTTTCATGTTCGGCTCTGCTTATTTTTGAGTCACAGTGTTTTGCTTTCATGTCTGTCTCTCTCTAATTCTGCTTGGTTTTGAGTCAGTGTGTTTTGACAGCATGGTAATGTACCCAGCATGGAGGCGTGTTCTGTCCAGGGATGATGACATCATCGTTTCTGTTGCCTCTCCTCTGTTCCATACAGGTACTATTAATACTGTGTGTGTGTGTGGTGTGTAGTTATGTGTGTGTAGGTATGTGTGTGTGGTGTGTGTAGGTATGTGTGTGTGTGGTGTGTAGGTATGTGTGTGTGTGTGGTGTGTAGGTACGTGTGTGTGGTGTGTAGGTATGTGTGTGGTGTGTAGGTGTGTGTGTGGTGTGTAGGTGTGTGTGGTGTGTAGGTGTGTGTGGTGTGTAGGTACATGTGCATAGTCTCCTATATTACTTGTCATTAAAATATCATGTATAGGAATATTGTTGGAGCCGGGCCTGGTAATGGAGCCAGCAGAGCTGATCCAGGCCTTCCAGGCCTCCCTAACTAACAGTATCTAACGTTTCAGCTCTCAGAGAAAACACCTCCGCTCAGCCAGAAGATCTGGGATACTCAGGAATGCAAACTGATATTTTGTTTTTACTTTGATTGTTGTGTAATTGGGAAGATGGGGTTATACAGATATATTTTTTTTACCTGTGTGTGTGCATGCGTGTGTGTGCGTGTGCGTGCCATTGTGCGCGTGTGTGTGTGTTTAAAGAGAAGGTTAGCAGTTTTAATATGTTGTGGACTCCTTTCCTCCTTCCCTCACTCCTTCCCTCCTTTCTTCCTCCCTCCTATCCTCCCCTTCTTCCCCCACTGCTCCCCCACTGCTCCCCACTGCTCCCCCTCCCTCCCCTCGTCTCCCCTCACCCCCTCCCCTCGTCTCCCTCTCCTTCCTCTCCTTCTTCCTCCTCTTTCAAGAGTCTCATTATGTCCAGAGGAGAGAGGGAGATAGGAGGGGCCTTTTAAGGCAGGTTCCCTGGCACAGAACAGTTTGTCCCCAAGTGTGTGTGTGTGTGTGTGTGTGTGTCAGTCTAGAACAGTCTGTACCTGAGGCCTGCCTTACTGTTCAAATCGAGCTGTTGTCACATTCTACCCCAGAGAAAGAAGAATGTGACTCATGTTGTTGTCATGTTGTCATGTCTTAAAATATTAATATTTTATTGTTGCCGTCTCTCATGAAGGATTCCTCTTAACAACGTAATTACATGGCTGTCTAAATGTTTTATTCAGTCTTTCCGTTTAACAGAGAATGATTTGAAGGAAATGAAGATGTGTAATATGATGTAGAAGAGATTCTATATTACAGTAACTGGTAAGAACCAAAGTCTTCAAACACACATTGACAAATTTCTATTGATGAAAAACACTAGAATGTTTCCTTGGTACATAATACCACATACATAATACATAACGAATGTTTTAATTATTCAAAATATTCCCCTCTGTCGATATTTCTTTGTTTTCAAGTACATTTTCAATAAATTGCTGGATTCCAGTCTGAGGGTGGCTACTTTTGTCCCCTGTTCTCGCAATCCTTCAGGGAACACACACACGCACGTACACACACACACACACGCACGTACACACACACACACACACACACTATTCATGGGCAGTAAAAGCAGGGTCTCTTCAAAGCCCTGTGTTTCAGAGGGAGAGTGGGGAGGTCTTCACAGCTCCTTAATCCTTTAGCAGACAGACCAGAGCACAGAGCTATAGAGTACTCTCCCTGCTGCCAAGCTTCTGTGTGTGTCTGTGTCTGTTTGTATTTGTCTGTCTGTGTGTGTGTCTGTGTGTGTGTCTGTGCGTGTGTGTGTGTGTGCATGTTTGTATGTGTGTGCATGAGTATGTGTGTGTGTGTGTGTGTCTGTGTGTGTGTCTGTGCGTGTGCATGTTTGTATGTGTGTGCATGAGTATGTGTGTGTGTGTGTGTGTGTGTGTGTGTGTGTGTGTGTTCACCATGGAGACAGAAACAGGGAAAGGGAGCGGGCTCAAGGTTCTGTCTTGGCACATGAATAGAATCCCACCCTAAGATCCTGTCCAGGACCCTCTCTTATTCATTAGGACCAGATCTATCTTATTGATGTTACAAAATGTAAAACATGACACAAACACACAGAGCGTATATTTCAAATCAAAAACCGACGGAGAGTTTCATCAAGCATAACCAGTGACAGACAGACACAGGGAACTGGACTGATGGGAGATTGTAGCGTGGTGGTGATGATGGGGACCAAACCGCACTGTGGCCCAGACCCTGGTCCTGTTGGAACCCTCCAGTCTGCCTGCTCACATATAACAGGCTATTGATGTCAAACTAAGCTGAGTTACGTGCTGTTTAGACCCAGATGTGGAGCTCTGGGAAGTATCGGGGGAAAGACAAACAGGCAGAACTGTAGCTCATCATAGAATTATTATTATTATCATTATACACATGTAAACGTATATGTATTCAAACCCTTCTTCATAGCAAAGTTGCGGTCTGTACCATTAAGTGAACAGCTCCTTTGTATTACATTTACATTATGTTAATTAGTCCCCCCCGTGGACACTGGTTTTGGGCTATTCCAAAAATATTACTATTTATTTTTTTATTTTTTTATTGTTTATTTATTGTGCCTAACTGAAGTTTGTCTTGGGCATTCTAATGATGTCACAACTGGGAACAACCTCAGGAATAGCCGTGTAATTCAATTTAGTTAATTAAGTTGAATAGACGCGTAACTATAACAAATAAGAAAGCGAGCCAAACCCAAGCACCTCCTGTTACGTATAACATTTTTACATTTCGAAAACTATTTTTTCGGTCCTCAGGAAAATATCTGCAGGGCAACAGTCATGTGATGTCAGCTGGAGTATCTTAGTAACAGAACAGAACTCCAGTAGTAACCAAACCCTCCACAGTGGTCTAGCCAGGCCAGTCTTGTCTGGTTTTCTCTTTGCACAGAAGAAATACTCTTTTTTTTTCTTTCTCCCAATTTCTTCACCCTGTCTCTGATTCCCCCATCTCTCCCACCTCCAAACTCTCCTCTCTCTGGCCCCTTTACTCAGAGGGCCTCTCTCTCTCTCTCGCTCCCTGTCTATCTATCTCTCTCTCTCCCTTTCTTTTTTTCTTTTCTCCTCCTCCTTCCATCCAGTTTAACTCCGCTGCCTTCTCTTTTCATTACGCTCCAAAACCCGCCTCCCCTCCCCTCCCCTCTTCTCTCCCTCCCCCACCTCCTCCACCTCCCACCCCTCCTCCTCCACCTCCTCCTCCTCCCCCCACCTCCTCCACCTCCCACCCCTCCTCCTCCTCCCCCACCTCCTCCACCTCCTCTCCACCCTCTGTTCTCCTTCACCCCGCCTCCTTCACACCTCCTTAACACTTCAGTGCGCACCCCTCTTTTTCTCATCCCTTTTTTCACTCCCTTCACTTCTCTACTGTACCTTTTCATCTACACGTCCCTCCTAAGCCTTCCGTTTTTTTTTTGCCTATCTATCCACGATCGCCCGTTTGTCTCCACCTCTCTCCTCTCATGTCTCATTCCTCCTCTCCTTTCTTCTCTTGTTCCTTCATCCTTTCCTCTTTCATCTCCGCTCTTCTCTTTTTTTCCTCCTCCTCTCCTCTTCTCATCCCTCCCCTCTTCGCCTCCTCCTCTCTCCTGGTTGAATATTCTTCTGGAGTTAGCAATGTCGACATGACTGAGAATATAGACATTCCTTTGTCGGTGTCAAAAGGATTCCTGGCAAATGCGCCGCATGTCCATAGTGTCTTTTTGTATTCATGTATTAATATGATGTGAGTTCCAGTTACCAGGGCGACTAGAGTTGCCAGCTGTCTCATATTAGCCGTGACGTCCCTTATATTAGACCTAATTGATTTGTCCCATGTGTGACCTCCCATGTCCCATTTATGGACTGTTACACTGATCTAACCACTGACTGATACAACGGCAACAGCAGCAGTGCTGATCACAGCACTTGAGAATGATCACCGACACCTGTCATCATCCAATCACAGCCCACCCACGTGCATCAGTATAGGTTAAGTAAATGCGTCAATTCGCCAATAAGCTATCATTATAACAAATGGCATAAAACAATAGGCTGCAATACCTGCACCTGCACAATACCTACACTGCTGCAGCAGGCCACTTTTTGTCCCTTATTTTATAGTGACAAAGTTGGCAACCTTAAGCGTGACACTAAAACAGGTAATAGTAGTGGTTACTTTTTACTTAAGTATATGTCAGAGCCCATACTTCTTTAGTTTAACTTGAGTGAAAAAATCGTAGTCAGTACTTAAAACTTTGTAAGTGTGATGGCCCCCCTCCACACTTTCCCCAGCACGACACGCACGCATACACACGCACACACACATACACACACACAGAGCCCAGTCATGTGCACCAACGGTGGCCAACAATCCTTTGGCCGAGGGACCAAGGTAAGTCTTTTGAGTTACCACGGCAACCCTGACCACCAACAAAACGCCAGGTGTCTGAGGCCAGCAGGGTGGCCCACACCCCCCTACCCCCCCAACCCCCATGTGAAGAGGTTCTCATACACCCCCTTACCCCTCCTTCAAGCCCGTCAGACGGACTGCAGGGCTCTGGGATTAGAGACAGAAGAGCTGCCCCTCACTTTCACACCACTGTGGCTGGTGAAACAAAGCATGACAGAGAGGCGGGGGGGAGGTAGGAGGGGGGGGGGGGTCTCTAGGTGGCAGAGAGACTGCTGCTGAAACGACTGAAGTGGAACTGACCTGCTGAGCCTCAGGTGTCACCCAGAAACCTCTCAACCTGACTGCAGAGTCAGACTCCACATAGTCTGGGGTGTCTGGGGTGCCTGGGGTGCTGTGTTTGACTCTGTGTGTGAGTGTGTGTGTGTGTGTGTGTGTGAGTGAGTGATGTGTCTCCATGGTCCAGGAGGTCTCCCTGTTTCCCAGGTCTCCTCGGCGATCCCTCCGTCCTGGGGCTCTTTTGGCCGGCGTCCACGTGGCTCAAAAGCGCCGCGGCATTCCTGATGTCTGCCGCTAATCTGGGGTGCCAGCTCGCGTTAACGCCGCTCCACCACGTCTGAGGGCGCACGGGGCCAGGGAATATTAAACCTCCAGCGGTTGGGACGGGGACGGGGGGACGGGGGGGGGTGTCAGAGTTGAAGGGCAGCGGGTGGGTGAGGGAGGGGAGAGAGAGCCGAGGGAGAGGGCGAGAGAGTAAGGGAGGGGTGGAGGATGAGAGGGGCGGGGCAGAGGGGGGCGGAGGCAGGGGGAAGGGAGAGAGGCGGGGTGGAGTGGCAGAGGGGCGGGGGGGGGGGGGGTCAACTGAGGTTGAGCGTGGGCGCGGAGCGGAGGAGGGCGGACTGTAACGGTCTGATCTGGCAGACAGGGGGGCGGGGCCGGCGGGCCAGGAGGGAGCGCGCTTCAAAGGGAAAGCCTCTTCCTTGTCTCGGCTCATTGACAGCCGAGGAGATGACAAGCCTTGTTCGGAGGGGAGAGGGAGCGAAGACAGGGGAGGGGAGGGGGTCGGCCGCCCAGTCAGACTGGTCAGTCTGGAGAGATGGGGCTGACGAGGATGGTGGGTACAGGAGACAGTTGATGATCCTCCCAAGACTCCCTCAGCATACCCCTCTTTAACTCAGTCTCCACCCACATGGACACGTAACACTTGTAGACACCGTAACACCTACTTCCTAATTACAGCGTTGACCAACCCATTACGAACCAGGGAAGTCTGTTCTCTGATATCTAGCGTCCGAGACTTTTACTAGACAAAGTGTGTAAGCCTATACTTCGGTCCCAGGCCCTAGACTGGCCTCTCAATGGTGTCTTTGTCCCAACTAGGGCATTGTCACTGACACTGAGGCCTAGGGCTCAGGAAACACCTGGCTTTCAGTGCTACACTGGCTCCTTTCACACAGATAGGAGACAAGCCACCCGCCCAGCACGCCAGCTCCACCAGCCAGGACAGCAGGGAACAAACCTGCAAGGGGAAACATATTAGGAAAGCGGCCATTTTGACCCCCCGGCCATTTCGAGTGTTCGCTTGGCTGTAGGTACGGTTGCCTGAACTTCCTGAAATGGAAGGAATGTTTGTAACAAGCAAGGCTGTAGGACTTTGTTACAGAAGGATGTGCTAGGTTGCTACAGGGGTCAGGTGGCTGAGCGGTTAGGGAATCGGGCTAGTAATCAGAAGGTTGCCAGTTCGATTCCCGGCCGTGCCAAATGATGTTGTGTCCTTGGGTAAGGCACTTCACCTTACTTGCCTCTGGGGGGAATATCCCTGTACTTACTGTAAGTTGCTCTGGATAAGAGCGTCTGCTAAATGACTAAATGTACAGGACGGTGGTATGAGACCAAGCTAGGCTCTACAGTAGGACTGTAGTAAGAGAAGAGAGCTAGCTTTGCTGTAGAACTGTGGTCGGAAAAGTGCTAGCTTGGTTGTGCTAGCTTGAACACTAGCTTGACTGTAGGACTGTGACATGAGTGCTAGCTAGGCTGTAGCACTGTGTTAGGAGGAGAGTGCTAGCTTGACTATGCTAACTTGAATGCTAGATTTTCTGCAGGACTGTGGGACGAGTACTGGCTTGGCTGTATCACTGTGGTATGAGCGCTAGCAGTTTGGCAGCTCAACATATGGTAGGCTACAGGGAATACACCGAGACTTCACACACAAGCTCCTTGGGAGGTGTAAAAGACCCTCTGACAGTCACACTAACACTTCCATATTGGCACTGCTTGATTCACGAGCCAATGCACAAGATCACGTGATGACATCCTGTGTGTGTGAACCCCATAACCCCCCCATCCCCTCCCCTCCCTCCCCCTAGCTGGGAAGGGGGAGCAGAAAGACAATTTACTGTGATTTAAGTGGTCTGCTGTAGCCTGGCAACAGGTTCTGTAGAACATTCTAAAACAGCAGAGGGAGGACAGTCTGCCACGGGCCAGACTCTCTGGCTACTCTCTGCTTCTCCTCGCTGTTCACAGACCTTATTTAAGGGTCGTCTTGATTAGAAATCGATGTGAGGCGTACTGTAGGAGCCTGCCATCATCCTGTAAGTGCTTTGCGTGTTTTAAAGCTCAAATCTGCTTGGGTTTAAGTTTCATAGCTGTGCTGTCATAGATGGTTTTCCTGTACAAATGTTCACATGAGGGATTTTTATATAAAACATGAAATAAACATATCACTGAATGTGGACAGTTTGACGATAACAAGGAGTTCCAGCAGGTGCAGTTGGACTTGAACCAGATGGGTTTAGTGAGAAGAACCAAAGTACCTTAGCCTGTAGCTGCTTGTTTCCTTTCTGTCGCTACGTCTATACTCTGACATGTTGGTGAGGCGACCGTAGGAAGCTGGATGTGGAGCCAGTGGAGCTGCAAATGGAGGGTGTGTGTGTGTGTGTGTGTGCCTTGTCTCAGGGAAGTGATAGCCCTGCGCAGCAGCCCAGCGTCTCCCCCCCGGGAGAGAGAGAGTGTGTGTGTGTGTGTGTGTGTGGAGGGGGCCCAGGCACAGCGCGGGGAGGTCAACGAGTGCACACCATTACCCACAATTCCCCTGTGCAGACCGGATTTAAATATGCAGGGCTGTTCCTTTAAGACAGTGAAACAGGAGTGGACTGAATGCACTCGGAGAGACAGAGAGGCAGCCAAGATGGAGAGAGGGATGCAGAGGGAGAGAAGGAGGGAAAGAGACAGAAAGAGGAAGAGACAGAGGGAAAGAAAAAGGGAGAGAGAGGGAAACAGGGAGGGCGGCATGGGGGAGGTAGAGAGAGGGAAACAGGGAGGGCGGCAGAGAGGGGGAGGTAGAGAGAGGGAAAAAGGAAGAGAGACTATAGTGTGTGTGAGTGGGGGGGGGGGGGGGCTTGTTGCTTCCCTGCCCCCCGCTACAAAGCTGTTAAGTTGCCATTATTCATGTCGTAATATTATGGGTGTCGGTTTGCTCACTGCGCTGCTTAGAGAGAAAAGGAGTCTTGTTGCTAGGAGAGAAGAGTTGCAGCCTGCTCTCATTGGCTGCTAGGAAGCTACGAAGGCCCAATGAGAGCCCTCCTCTCGTGACAGTGGAGCAGACTGCACAGGAACCTGATTAATATGTCAGACATGTTTTATGGGTTAAAGTGAATCACAGAGTAGATGTATTGAAAGACCATGGTGGGGACTGAGTATGTGGGAGTGTCTGAGTGTAGCTATAAGCGTGTGCATGCTTGTACAGTCGATCTTATACAGTATGAAAATATGAGTCAGAAAAGACTCTTCTCGTTCTTACTGGCATAGGTCTGGCCATGTGCTAGGCAGGAGTATGAGGATTTAGTTACATACTCTCTCTCTCTCTCACAAACACAAACACACACATACTAACTCAAGAATATAGGCCACACACGCACACATCGATACAGATACACAACCACACGTACACAAACGTGCACACATACACACAGAGCCACAGACACTCATAATCACACACACACACACACACACATGCATCTGGTCGACTAAATGGAGCCCTCACAGGAGACATGAGCCGGGTCATGAGGATGCAGTGAACAAACATACACAGACGTAAAAATGTGAGAATTACACGGTCATGTGTTTCTGGCTAATTTAGTTTATTTTTTATTTTTTGGAGATTCATTTGTCTAAACTGCAGCGGGGCCAGAGGGAGTATAGGAAGAGAAGCTGTACTAGTCAGTCATCTCATTTGGTAGCGTTACAGTTTCTATCAACGCTCTGGGTTCTTCTGGTTTGTCATGGTGCACAGGTTGACCTTGACCAAAGTCGGTCCCAGCAAGTCAGGTGGGTCTGTCCATGCCTGTAATAGCTGCATCAAATTTAGGATTTAATTTGTTTTCCCTACAGCTCAGTTAAGAAACCATACATATATATAGCTTGATTGCTGAAGAAATACTACATTATCTGTTCTACCACTGTGTGTGTGTCTTTGCAGTCTATGTGCAGCCAAGCTAGGAAAGCCCTCCGAAAACTCTGAAAGCCTCCGACTCCATTCAGTAACTCAGCTTCTCCCTGCAAGTTTCACCGGCAATAAAAGATTCGGTAACCGTTAATAGCTAGATTTAGAGCTTTCATTCTTAAGTGGTTGGGCTGTGAAGCTTAAACTGGCTATGAGAAACTACGAAAGAAAGCATTCAATCCATTCTCCCTCTCTTTTGTTCTCTCCTCTGTGTACTTGTGCTTCCGTTCTGTGGCGGGGTGCGTTTGATGTGGCTATGCAGCAGCGGTGGGGGGCAGCCAGGGCAGGTGTTTGGTGGGGATTTGCAGGGCACATACACACCAAATTCACTCACACACCAAATTCAGATACACACTCAGACACAGACACTCTCTCACACACACATGCACACAGAAACACACCCACACCCTATTCACACTAAATTCACACCATATTCACACATAATGAAAGTGAAATGGCCTCACAGCTGCAGAAAAGACCCAGCTTCTTCTCAGTAAGGTGTAAAGTACTGGACCATAATCACACCGTTCTCCACTCATTCATATCCTCCATCACACTTATGGATATTTTAACCACATTCCTAGATTTTGGAGGGAATTATCTGAACCACTACTTCAACATCAAAGTAATCTACAGTACGCCAACCAAGGAACAGTTTCCTCAGGGTTTAATCCCACCTCCTTTATCTGATTACTTACAGTCTATTTCTCTGTCTTCTATTTTAGTCGCCAACTGATCTCCTCCAACAGGTGCAGGACTTCACCACCACCTTTCTAGCCCTGCAATCTGCCCCTATCCTGACCTCTAGTGGCAGGTTAAGAAATTACAGCCTGGTTTCCCATGAGTTTTCTTTTTTCCAATTCTTACTTTCAAAAATAGGACAAAGGAACAAATAATCTATCTGTCTCCCTGTCTCTCTGTCTCTTCCCGGTCTCCCTGCATCTGTCTGAGCCTGGAGGACTCTAGGGCACCCATGCGCTCTGACCGATCTCTTCCCTCTGTGGTGATGTCTGTCTGCTGCCTCGAGCCTGAAGACTACACTAATGGATGAGGCCTCAAAATAACCAAAGTGCAACAGAAGGGCGTCAGACACTGTGGGTGAAACAGACAGGCTCTCTCTGTCGTCCTTTTTCTGTCTCGCTTCCCCCACCCCCCTCCCCCCCTCAAACAAACACACACTTGCACACACACACACACACACTACAAACACACACATTCACACACAGCCATCACACACATGCACACACACGCAGTGTGCTGAGATACCCCAGGTAGAGTATAAAAGCGGGCCTGTTGGCAGGAAACAGGATCTCTAGGGATCCATGGCGATGAGTGAAGGCCTCTCTCTGAGAGCACGACTCCTGAGGTGTTTGATGTAGGGGATTATGGGTAATCTGAGAGGGTTTGTTTGTCAGAGACATCCTTACAGTACCACACACACACAGTCTGGCCCACACACAACCTATGAATTCATAGTTTGCATGTATGCCTCACACATTTATAGTAAATTTGTGTTTTATCCTCTGAGATTACCCATGGTTGGAACCGACATTATAGAAATTGAGTGCACAGCTGCTGTGGTATGCTCAATATAATACTCTAAGTCACTCGTCGTCTCACAAAACAAAGAGCAGATCCTTTTGTGTCTTTAAGTAAAATGTAATCAAATTACAAAACTTTTATTTGAAACATCTGAGAATTGCATTTCATGTGGGGGGGTGGCGCCCCCCAGTGGTCCTGTACTGCTACTTCAGAAACAGTAGAGACCAGCTATAATAATAAAAGGTGGTTAAAGATACACTAGTATCCAGGTTATTGTAAAGCTGTTTCATCATAAAGAGCTTGTCCTGTCACTTGATATGTGTGGTGACAAAGTTCAAAGTGTTTTTCAAGAGAGATCAAATCATTTTCTTATAAAAGTTATTAAAAAAGATCAGGATATCAAACTTTATAATAAATCTATGAAAAAACTTGGTATAAAGAAAGCATTGATAACAGTTTGTAGATAATAACAAGTGATTGACTTGTGTTCATAGAAAGAAGGTTAAAATAGTGGAAAAATCTGCAGTATTTCAAGGCAACAGACAAAAAAGTACAAAAAACGTCAACAAAAGTACATTACATACCAAATTAAGAGGCCATATTTTAGTACATCGCATGATATAGAGCTTGATTATGTAATATACATTCATGTTAGTCAAGCATTACATTTGATTACAGATTCGATTCCAACATTCATACTACAATGAATTGTCAACCA
The DNA here is from genome assembly GCA_023658055.1 of Thaleichthys pacificus. Lineage (NCBI taxonomy): Eukaryota > Metazoa > Chordata > Actinopteri > Osmeriformes > Osmeridae > Thaleichthys > Thaleichthys pacificus. The sequence continues at coordinate 10,230,687 of CM042858.1, forward strand.
TGTTAACACATTAGCAAACTTCTTTCTTTTTTTTTCATAAACAGTAACTGTTTGGTTACATAATACTTGAACCGGAACCTCTGTTCTTCACAGTATAAGTACAGACCTCCAACACAAGAACATCTGTTAGACATCCTTAGAGTTTGGAAAGGGTGTCGACACTGAGCGTTCAGGGTTATGGGCAGGGTTAAAGATGCTGTAAAGCAAATTCCATGAATTTGCTTCTCTACATTATATACGTGTGAAATGAGTTCCTGAAAGCATGTTCAAAGCGCGAAAACGTTGTCGCACTGAAATGTGGAGTTAGACCGTTGAACAGTTTCAGGTTTTGTATAGGCGGAGCAAAAACCCAACCTATCTACGTCACAGCGACCTATCTACGTCAGATCACAGACGGTTGCATTCTGTTACTCAGCTGGTACGATGCAAAGACAAAGTAATTAACGCATGAAACACTCAGAGACTGCAGGTAGGTCTGTTCTGATATCTGCAATTGATTTAGCCTGTGTTGCTGTTGTTGCTAAATTCAATAAATTCGAGTAGGCGGAGCTTCAGCTCCTTCAGGTGACACGCCCCCCCAGTCTCAAGCAGAGAAGACTGCTGATTTTCTCACGATTTCAAAGCCTAATTTAACATACTTGGCTGTGTTTTTTTTCATTCAAATTTGGATGGGTAGTTAACAACACATTCTTCTGTGGTGTGATGAACTTAAAACTCATTTTCAATTCCACTTTACAGCATCTTTAAGGTGTTGGGACTTGGTGTGTAGGTTTAGGGTTAGGGGTCAGAGGTTAGGGTGTTGGCACTGGCGGTCTGGTGTTCTGCAGATTCAAAGGTCTGCTTTGAAGGTCCCGTGGAATCCGTAAGGAATATTCACAGGTACCGCGGCCCTCCCCAACTCCTCGTAGGTCTTTGCATCCAAAACCAGGAGGAACGTTGCCTTGTCCTGGAGGGACGAGAATAACTTTATTATATTATATGAAACCCTGTCGACACTGGAACCAGCAATGAACATGAACCAGTTTTCCTCTCTTCCGTGGGAATGAGACTGGAACCTGTGTTAATGAGCTGATGTTCTGAGATCAGCTGATCTGGATTGTTTACATTCTTCACATTCTGTTATATCACTACCGTACAGCCTGCATTTTCGTGACTTGGACAGCTGCTGTTTTTCAGTCAAGCCCAGGCCAGCCCAGCCCAGCTGGTCTTTACCTCTGAAGGAGTGAGGACCACAGAGAGGATGACACCATCATCCTCATCCACAGCATCAGGGGACGGAACAAACACCGGCTCTGATGGGAAGAAGCCCTTCTGGTACCACACCTGAGGACACACACACACAACACACACACACAAACACACGTGCACACAGACACACACTGCTGCTGATATCCTACACTGACATGAGGATGTCATTCACTGTACCAAGTTCACAAAAACACAATGTGTTGACTATATTTAACACTTCTTAACCCCCTCGATGGCTTAATGTGTGTGTGTGTGTGTGTGTGTTAGCCGGCCCACCTTCAAGGTCTTGTCCTCCAGGTCCATCTTGAGGAGGGAGTCTCCCACCAGATGTCTGAAGCCACAGCCGTAGAAGAAGCGGTAAGGCCGGGTGTTACACCTGCTGTAGTTGATCTGAGGAAACTCCAGACCGCCGTACTCACACAGGTCGTTGCCATGGAGATCCTCGTGTTGGCAGAAAACCTGATGTGTGTGTGTGTGTGTGGGGGGGGGGGGGGGGGGGGAGGGGGGTGAACAACCGCTTGTTGTAAAAAAACAAACTGCTTTACCACCTTAACCCTTTAGTGTTCGGATCACAGGGTTTTCTGGATAACTATGGAGTCAGGTGGCTGAGCGGTGAGGGAGTCGGGCTAGTAATCTGAAGGTTGCCAGTTCGATTCCCGGCCGTGCCAAATGAAGTTGTGTCCTTGGGCAAGGCACTTCACCCTACTTGCCTCGGGGGGAATGTCCCTGTACTTACTGTAAGTCGCTCTGGATAAGAGCGTCCGCTAAATGACTAAATGTAAATGTAAATGTAACTATGATCAACAGTTTGTTCAAGTCTGAAGAACTCTCCAGGACAACTCTCTGGACAAACCCCTTTTCAAAATCTATATTTACATTTACATTTAGCAGACGCTCTTATCCAGAGCGACTAACAGTAAGTACAGGGACATTCCCCCCCGAGGCAAGTAGAGTGAAGTGCCATGCCTTGGATCGAACTGGCAACCTTCTGATTAATAGCCCGATTCCCTAACCTCTCAGCCATCTGACCACCCCTATATGCCTGATCCATGAAGTTAGGAGATGAATGAATAACTTCTTGTTGTTACCAGTGTTTCATGGCGTGTTATAAGTGACCTTTAGCATACGGATCATAGCCTTTTCCAAATAACTCTAAACTAGCAATCTACAGTGTGTTAAATTCTAACCAACTGAAGTCAATATGGCTCAGGGCTGTAGACAAACTGAACTTTGTACAACATGCAGCTCCTGTGTTTGAATTGTGAAGAGCTGGGATTGGTTCAGCTCTGGTTTCCAACCCAGTGTGTTCATCATCACAGAGGAGAACAGCATCTCCAACACCTTCTTTTGTTTCTCTTTGTTGTCGTTTTTTCTCCTGTTTCGTTCATTTGTTTTCGTCTTTTTTCGTAGAGTGAAAAGGCTTTACAATTTGACAGAATAAAGTCACAGGGTCTATTTAAAGTGCTCAAGCGCACGTCAGGGCTACCTTGTCTTTGCTGACTTTCACGGCCGTGGCCTGGCTGGAGGGTCGGGTGTTGAGATTCTCGTCTGTCGCCGTGTCAGCGCTCACATGGAGAGGCAACACGAACCTCCGGGGAAACACCTTGTTCATGTTCTTGTAAACCTGAAGAACACATGGGACATCACCCTCGCCTCAGTCCTCACACTCAGGATTTAAGTTGTGTTAAAGCATTCATATTTAGGTATGTGTGTGAGGGATTACATATGTAGTTGTGTGTTTGTGTGTGTGAGGGATTACATATGTAGGTGTGTGTTTGTGTGTGTGTGTGTGTTCGGACCTGGTCCAAGGCCTCCCCTGACTGGCGCAGGTTCTGGATCAGGTAGTTGTTGATGGCCTCCCCGCTGTCAGAGCTGCACATGTCCAGCACCAAGAAGCCATCCTCTTCGAAGGCGTTGATCTGGTGGAAGGTGGCCAGGGGCTTGGTGTGGTACTTCACTGAGTTCACCTGGGGGAAGATGTGAGAGAAGACAGGTGTGGGGGGGGGGTAAACAAGGCAGGTGTTAGGAGGGCTGTCGGTGCGGATCTGTGGGCTTCTGTGATGTCATGTGACAGGTGTCATGGGGTCATGTGACAGGTGTCATGGCGTCTCTCGTCAGTCTTCCTCCCTCGCTCGCCCACTCTAGGCTCCTCTGACTCACCCGTGCAGCGACAACCCTTCCCAAACACCTCTCAGCCAGCTACGCCATCACAAATCTGGCAATTCAATGGTGTGGGTGGGCGGTGTTTACACTGAGGAGTGAGCTGAACCAAATCAACTCGGCTACAACTGCCTGTTAAAAGGGTCTACACAAACAAATTCGACCTTATTCATTAGCTCACTACCAGGCTGGCGGACGTCTCACCTTGCCCGTGTGCTTGTCCACCAGGTGGAAGACAGTCTCCTGCTGGGGGTCCCAGTAGATGCCCTCGCTCAGAGCCTTGCCCCTCAGCTTGCAGGTGACGATCTTCAGCAGGTCCATCTTGATGGGCTGCTCGATGAACACCACGTGGTTCTGGGACATGGCTGAAGGAGGAAGGAGAGAGATTCAGTCACGCATGGGTACGCACCCCGGGGCCGCCCTGCTGGGGGCGGGGACAGTGTGGGACATTTACATTGTATTCATTTAGCTATACCCATCTTACAAACTACCCCCAGAAAATCAAGCCTCAGAAGTGTGTAGTTGAACAGTATTTAGCTCCAGGACTGGTCCGTAACGCCAGCGAGGTGGCTGGCTTACCGAAGCTGTGATAGTAGGAAGGATGGGATTTGTTAGCTGGGACTATGGAGCACAACACCTTTGCCCCGTGGAGGGTGTCCTGGGAGTCGTTCTTGGCCGGCGGGACGGAGATGATGTTGTACAGGGCGCCTGGAAACACATAAACACCTGTCAAACGCGGCCCGCACTGTGTCTACCATGTTTACGTCCTACTTCACATCCTCCACACAGACAACCACGGCGTATTTGTACATTTCCATGGCGATTTCAGTTCCGTGTTTGTGTTTCTCTCGAGGAGCGTGCGTATGCTTTTTTTTTGTTGTTGCGCGGGTCGTCGTGGCAACGGCGCGAGAGCTCAGGCCAGATTGTGAGGTCACCAAAGAACCCTCTCTAAGCGGCCAAGTCTCGACTCTGACTCCAGCGAGACAGCGATGTGCAACGACAGGGCGTCTCCGGTTTTAACGGAGCCATAATAACCCTCAGGAGGATCGGTCTGACCTTTGGCCCCATAGGAGTTCCCCATGTTGTACACGGTGCCGTCGGGGTCGTAGTGGGGGTGGGCCGTGGCCCCGTTCACTGCTATGAACTTGCTCCAGTCCACCTGGAGAGAATGGGAAGATGTCACTACACAGCTATGACATGTTCCCACGTAGTTTACTTCAATATGTTTCTACAACATCTCATGACATAGTTCTAACATGTTACCACGTAGCAATAATTTGCATTTCAAATCATATGAGTAATATTTGCCTCTACCTTTTCCACGGACTCTAAACTGTCAGGGTCCACTCTGTGCATGAAGTTGGTCTCGGTGCTGACATAGTAGTCTCCCTTGTACTTGACAAAGCTCACGCTCGCATTATCCGTAGGCTCTACACAAGACAAGTTAACATTTAACATCAAAGTTAACTTTTCCATTTTACAAGTGTGTGTAATTACATTTGTGGTACACTTTCTACAAACTTCTTTTTTTACTTTCTGCTTGCACACATGGTGGAAACTCAAGTCTGCTGTAGCAACTCCCTGATTCGTCCCATGTCATGTGAACACACAAGCACGTTACACAACCCTGGAGCGAGGCCATCCCCTCCACCCTCCTGCTTCTGGAGCGAGGCCATCCCCTCCACCCTCCTGTCTCTGGAGCGAGGCCATCCCCTCCACCCTCCACCCTCCACCCTCCTGTCTCTGGAGCGAGGCCATCCCCTCCACCCTCCTGCCTCTGGAGCGAGGCCATCCCCTCCACCCTCCTGCCTCTGGAGCGAGGCCATCCCCTCCACCCTCCTGCTTCTGGAGCGAGGCCATCCCCTCCACCCTCCTGCCTCTGGAGCGAGGCCATCCCCTCCACCCTCCTGCCTCTGGAGCAGGGCCATCCCCTCCACCCTCCTGCCTCCTGTCTCTGGAGCAGGGCCATCCCCTCCACCCTCCTGCCTCCTGTCTCTGGAGCAGGGCCATCCCCTCCACCCTCCACCCTCCTGCCTCTGGAGCGAGGCCATCCCCTCCACCCTCCTGTCTCTGGAGCGAGGCTATCCCCTCCACCCTCCTGCCTCTGGAGTGAGGCCATCCCCTCCACCCTCCACCCTCCTGCTTCTGGAGCGAGGCCATCCCCTCCACCCTCCACCCTCCTGCTTCTGGAGCGAGGCCATCCCCTCCACCCTCCACCCTCCTGCCTCTGGAGCGAGGCCATCCCCTCCACCCTCCACCCTCCTGCCTCTGGAGCGAGGCCATCCCCTCCACCCTCCTGCTTCTGGAGCGAGGCCATCCCCTCCACCCTCCTGCCTCTGGAGCGAGGCCATCCCCTCCACCCTCCACCCTCCTGCTTCTGGAGCGAGGCCATCCCCTCCACCCTCCACCCTCCTGCTTCTGGAGCGAGGCCATCCCCTCCACCCTCCACCCTCCTGCTTCTGGAGCGAGGCCATCCCCTCCACCCTCCTGTCTCTGGAGCAGGGCCATCCCCTCCACCCTCCTGCCTCTGGAGCGAGGCCATCCCCTCCACCCTCCACCCTCCTGTCTCTGGAGCAGGGCCATCCCCTCCACCCTTCTGTCTCTGGAGCGAGGCCATCCCCTCCACCCTCCTGCCTCTGGAGCGAGGCCATCCCCTCCACCCTCCTGCCTCTGGAGCGAGGCCATCCCCTCCACCCTCCACCCTCCTGTCTCTGGAGCAGGGCCATCCCCTCCACCCTTCTGTCTCTGGAGCGAGGCCATCCCCTCCACCCTCCTGCCTCTGGAGCGAGGCCATCCCCTCCACCCTCCTGTCTCTGGAGCGAGGCCATCCCCTCCACCCTCCTGCCTCTGGAGCGAGGCCATCCCCTCCACCCTCCTGCCTCTGGAGCGAGGCCATCCCCTCCACCCTCCTGCCTCTGACGCTCCTCATCCTACGTTACTGAGCTCAGTTTATGGATGTTTGAAATATGAATTCCCCTGACACATTCCTTGGCCTCTTCCCTTTTTCTTCGTTTCCACTTGAATGTAAGAGCTGAAACCACGGAAACGAGAGTGGTTCCCCATTTGAAACATGTTATTTTCTATTTCTTTCACTGACAAAAAGTGTTCCACTTTTGAAAATAATCGCATTTTGCAATTTGCACTGGTAAATAGTTTTTTTTACCCTTAAACTTAATAGCTTAACTGATGGAATCCACAAATAACCTCATAACATCTGAGAGAACAGATATTCCTCTGTTTCTGCTCAGTATATAGGTCATACTATTACTATTGTAGCTCCATTACAAATGGATTATGTGCTGTATTAGTACATGGATATATTTATCTATTTGCGACTTCAATTTGTTCTATTTTCAGAGGCCTCTCCACATGGGATGTTATGAAATGTGGTAAATACCACTGTGCCACTAGTGTAGGACTGCATGTACAGCACTGCACAGCACAGCACTGCACAGCACGACACAGCACAGCACAGCACTGACACATCTTCCTTATCTATATGCACAATGTGGGACTTAATGCATGTACAGCACTGAGTTAAGAAAGGCAAAAAAACTGAGGAGAAGAGGAGAAACAAGAATCTACAAGCTGGCCTTATACATGAGTCCCCTCACATCCTCTACTCAACCCTACCCAACACTCACCCCTCTACTCCCCCCTGCCCTCTCCCTACCCAACACTCATCCCCCTACTCCCCCCTGCCCTCTCCCTACCCAACACTCACCCCTCTACTCCCCCCTGCCCTCTCCCTACCAACACTCACCCCTCTACTCCCCCCTGCCCTCTCCCTACCCAACACTCACCCCTGCCCTCTCCCTACCCAACACTCACCCCTCTACTCCCCCCTGCCCTCTCCCTACCCAACACTCACCCCTCTACTCCCCCCTGCCCTCTCCCTACCCAACACTCACCCCTCTACTCCCCCCTGCCCTCTCCCTACCCAACACTCACCCCTACTCAACCCTGCCCTCACCCCACATAGTAACTCACGGATCATTTCGAAGCGAGAGAGGAAACGTTGAAAGAAGTTTTTGCAAGGGTCCGGCAAGGCCAGGGTTCCGAACTCGGACACGACAATGCGATCCTTCTCACTGTTCTTCTTATAGACGTCACTCTGCAGGAAACGGCTTTTGTAGGTCACCTGACCATCCTGGATCTTAAACTGGTGCAGCATAGCCATCCCATCAAACCAGTGGTTGAAGCTGTGGAAGGCAAACCATAACAGGGATATCAACACTGAATATCTAACACCTTTTCCCTGTTTTTCCAAATTTCATTTTGCTCTCAAAGGTATCATTTTGTCTAATTTAACGTTTGACAACATTTATTGAATTTTTTTGTTGATGAAATAGTTTTTTTTTTTTTTTTACAAAAATGGGCATAAAATTTGAGTCGACTCACTTTTGGTTTCCGAACTCAAACTTCCCAGGTCCGTTTCTGAGCAGGCTGCCGGAGATCCAGGAGGGGATATTGCCCCGCACCTCCGTAGCTATGGGCTCGAGCGTCTCCTCCACGGAGCGGACTAGGGGGGCGATGGACTCCAGCCCCTTCAGCTCAGGACAGGCAGGCTCCTCATGCTTGGCACCACCGGAGGGCTCGGTGTCTTCAGTAGGACGCGACGTGCGATAGACATTTACGTTACGGTGTATTCACTTACAACACGCTTTTGTCCAAAGCAACATTGTACAGGTAAACAGACCAACGGTATTGTAGCACAACAGACAACACTTTGCAGGTTGCATAAACAACAACTGCTAGGCCTATATAGCTTACACTTCATTACGGTTTAATGGTGCAAGTTATTTCACCAAACTTTCACCAAACTTCTACAATCACCGTACTGCTGTTAACCCTCGGTACAGCACAGGGTTAATCTACGTACGCGGTGTTTACAAGGCGTTACCTCAAGGGATCGGTTTACTATCCTAAAAGCCATCGGCTTGATCAGTGTAATTGCGGTGACAGCTACATTTCCAAATATATATTTTTCAGAAATGTGAATCCTAAATAAGCCTTAATCGCCTAATCTATTTCAGTTAATCTTCTGACATGGTCAATGTTACAGTATGCTACGTGAAGAAACGAAGATATTAAAACGAATGTTTTCTGACAGTGAATGTTGGTGTAGCCTATAGCAGACGCGTGTTATTATTGTTGCAATGTGTAGGCTAATAGTCACAGTATCAACGCTTAGTGCGGGACTTTCTATGTTGCATTTGCAACGCATGTTTTTTTTGTTCCATATTGCATAGCCTATAGGCTACATAGGCTTAACTTGTTTTAGCTACAGTTCGAGATAAGGAGATGATCATAACCTATACGATTAAATAATAGTATAAGTAGTTGTACAAAACCTATGAAAAAAATCAACTACGTACCAGAAATTTCATCTTTCACAGGTGACATGACTGACCAACGATTTCTAAAGGCTAGAAGATAGAGGAAGTTGCCGTCTCACACTGGTGGGATGTTTATATAGTCTACTGCTCGTTACGTAATGAACTTGAAACCCGATACAGATTGAACAGCACATTTTCAAGTAGCCTCCAGAATTATACTAGTCTACACATTTAAAATCCTTTGTCGTCATTTTAACCCAACACATCTTACAAAACATATCTATTGTACATAATTATTTACAGTAACGAACAAATATTTAGGCAATATTTTTTAACTAGGGTGTGTTACATAGGCTTAAGATGGCCTGCTGTAGGCTACTATTATTTTAAATGTATGTTACATGTTATAGTCTACTTACAGCGTAATTGTAACAGTCATAGTCATATGGTACAATAATAGTTTGTCATTTAGGCTATGCATATTTTGGTTTTCCTACAAAGCCATGCAATTACTACATTTTTATTTGACATTGAGGCATTGATTCAGAGTGATTCAAGCATGGCCTGTATTTGGTTCCTGAAGTTCCTTCATTCATCTTTTATTATTTACATAAATAATTATCATTCAGAAGCAGCATGATCAGAGGCCAAAGTTATTTTTGTTCACAGGTCAGCGATCAGTGTCACTACAAACTCAACAAAGGAAATGCTTGGTAATCTCCACTTCTTTACATAAACTACAGGCCTATACAGGAAACTAATCTACAATGTGCACTTCCCCCGCTTTTTGACAGATGCAAGCATGTCTCGACAAGAACAAAATTGATTATTATATCTAGATTATTTCAAAAATTGATTATTCTATATCTTTTATGTACACAGATGCTGAAAGCTTTGTTATTGGCACATACTGTGCATTATTTGAGGGCAATTTTGAAACAAAACATACAGACATTGCAAACAATATTACCCCTCCCCCCCTCCCCTTGAGTCTGAACACAGGTCCAGGTATATTGATCCAGGCAGTGAATAATGTTTTCTCCTCCGTCAGTCATGCCTACAGGCCCCAGAGCATGGCCACTGCTCTGCAGAGGCCCACGTCGTGGTAGTTGAAGTAGCACAGACCAGCGAAGGTCACCATGGAAGTGACAAACAGACCGCTTTTGGCCAGCTTGATCTTCAGGTCACCGTGGACATAGTCTGTTACTACCTGGCCAACCCCCCTGTGAACCACCAGGATGGAAACATGAGGTCATTTTTACTCCACAGTTTTTCACTGATCAGAAGCTTTTAACCAGACACACAGTCCATAAGTACAACATATCTTTAGACCATTTATTCATTTAGCAGACATATTTATCCTTAGCAAATGCAAATAGTGTATTTATTAAGAATATCAGATCATCAAGGCCCAGACATGCATTTCTGAGAATTTCATTGGTTGGTGGAAAGTCAAGTGGTTTGTTCAGTGGTTAACCCAAAGCATGATGATATAGTCATCACCAAGTATGGGACACATTCAGACAAGTTTATAGCATATCCTCTTCTTTAACCCGTTGTATGTTCTCCTCCTATGGAAACCAAGGAGAGATGCTGACCTACCAGTGACCATGGAGAGTAAGTGCTGTTGCAACGGAGAAGTCCAACACTGCGCCCAGGTACAGGTAAGCTGCGGGGGCCATTCCCAGTAACACGACGCTGACTACTCTTTCACTCGTCCAGTGCGTGGATGCGGCCTTGGAGACCAAAGCAGCTGCTAAGTGTTATAAATACAAAAACGAGTTTAGTGCTGGTCTTTTTCTGGCATTCCCATAGGCCTATACGCACGCACACAATATGTTTGAATCCAAAACAAACAGGCGCACAATTTACCTGAGTGGGTTGTGACGCAACGTCTCACTGTCGCGAGTCTGTGCGGTTCTTCATCCCATCTCTTTCTGCTCGCCACCACCAGTCCTCGAGACAAGAGGGAGTTCAGACACAGAGCTGAGGAGGAAAATAAACAATATGCTTAGAAACAATGACTTCAGACACTCAAAACAAACAACAAACAAAAAGGGATGAGTGGCAAAATTGTATTTCTAGCAATCTACAGTAGAGCTGTCCCATTTGACGTTTTGTTCACCACACAAATGTATTGGGCTATTGTGGGAAATTATCTGTTGCATGCTAAACACATAAATCATACTCAATTTTAAACTTACGTTTAATGCCTCTAATACACAGACTGGTCTCCTTACTGCGCAAGCCATGGTACTACTTTAGGCAAGGTCATGAGCACGGACAGGTTGGTTGCGCAACTGAGATGCTGACTGATACAGGGCTCCTGTGATTCAAGAATTCAACAAGCCGCCTTCCGTCCTGCTTTCTTCTTCTTCTCTTCCGATTCATGTGCCGGACGCTACAACGATGTTTTGCTGCCCTCTTCAGGTGGTACGGGCAAGGCTCCGGTCCGTCGCGAATGTATAGGCCTAGATGGCCCTGCTGCTCCTGCAGGTGCACTTTTTGCGCTTGGAGGACGTGAAGCGCCCACAAGCTTCCTACACTCTCGCCAAAGCTTCATTGCTAAGCTTTGGGAGTGTCTGCCGATCTAGCTTGGGTATATCTATAGGACCTATATATAAACACACAGGCCTGGCTACATCCAATGATCATTTTGTTCAACTCCCAAATGGGACAGTTACAGACTGTGTGTGGGTCACCGGTAAACTAGCCTACCCTACATTATGCCAAGATTTAGCCAAATCTCCTTAATTGTAGAGCGTGTTGACCTATTAATTCATTTATCTTAGAAGCATGTAGGCCTACCACAAGTCATGTACTAAGGCAGCGTGTGAAATGTTATTTTCTATGCATGTTGATTAGCCCATATAGGGTAATGCGCCTTTAAAAACGTAAGCACAAATTAAAGATAAAGTCCCATCTTGAGAATCAAAAGTGAAGTAAAACATAGCATATCCTGCCCCTCAACAGGTGAGTTGTTATAAAAGTTACATATAATGCTAAACTATCTATATAAAGGGAGTGTCAGGAGTGTTAAGCGTTATCAAGGCAATATTGATCACTTTTGTTTACTATGTTGCCCACAGAAATATCGTCTTCGTGTAAGTTTGTCGAGATGGAAATCAATTTCTCCGGTTGGGGAAGCGGTGGAAGAGAGGGGACTGCGTAATGCGCAGGAGCCCACATCAGGGCATGTGTACACCATGTTTCACGGTACATATCTGAAATATGCTGAGGATATAATCGACAACGGTTTTAAACGTCCCAAGATGGACTGTTGGGAGCGGGTGTCTACGTGAAGTCGCAACATCGATAAGGCAAAGTGCTACCCGCAACACACTGACAAAAAAGATGCCGTGGTGTTCAAATTAAGTGTGAGGGTGGGCAAAGTAAAGAAAATTGACTGCGATAACCATCCACTCCAGAAAACATGGAATGTGGAGTATGATTGTGCCTGGGTGCCTCCCAATAGTGGAATCACTTCCATCAAGTCAGGACGTGAAGAGGACTGTGTGTGGGATCCGGCCAGGATTCAAGTTGTGGATATTGCTTGCTGGCATTGATTGATGAGACCCGCCACAAGCTGCGGACGTCAGATTAAAAACGAAGAGAAGGGCGGAGGGAGGGTCAGGATGTATTTGTCATCAGGCGTCTTCCACCGGACCCCACCCTCTCCAAAACTGCTGGAAATGCAATAAGCAAATTTGCCCCTTTCAGAAAAAGCACAAGTGTCCTAACACAAATTAGGACACTTGTGCTTTTCTATTTTATAGCATATAAAATAGTTCACAATTTTACTTTTCAAATTGGGAGAGCACTAATCTCTTACTAAAACATTGTATGTCATTTAGAGATTTAGCAATTAATAGTCAATACATTTGCCCCAAAAAGGCACTTTTTCCCCTTGTCTTGACTCCTGTGTATGTCAGTGCCCAAATAAGGGGCAAACATCTCACAGGAACCATTCCACATAAGACAAATATTTCTTAAATCTCAAGACATACATGTCTTGCAATTTTCAGTCTTGGTCACTGGTAGCTGAGATGTTACTATACAATGTAGATAGTAAATTACAGACCTGTCCTTAAGTCTGACCACTGCACTGTTACTGTTAGCTAGAACTCTGCACTTCTGATCCTTGATCTTCTACTGTATTCTCTATATACATGACTTGTACGTTACTTTGGATGAAAGCGTCTGCTAAATAAATATGTAATTTAAGTATTAAGAGTAAATATAGTGTGTACAAGCCTCTCAGTAGATCAGGGCAGAGATGAGCAGCTGGGAGTGGAGCCCAGATGTTCCCAGGAGAGCAAAGTCCATGAGAAGGGTCGTGGCTGTTCGTTAATGAGACTCAGCCAGCTGGAGAGGCAGCTGTTCTCTACTTACAGCCCTGAGGGAAAACCATCAGCTCAACCAACTGAGAGAACCACATCATGCAGTCAGTCCTGAAGCCAATCTGTGTCTCTGCGGTGATGCGCTGATGAGAGAGCACATCAGAATCTGGACCCTACAGAGCAGAATAGGAGTGAATTATACTGAGTTGAGTATAGCTTCCTAGTGCTCTTTACTCGTAGGCCTCATCCTTGCAACTGGAAAACGCTCTCGACACTGCATTCTAGTAGCAAGGGGTCTGTCATGTTCCGGACGTCAAAGACCAGCACTGAGGATGTGTTGGTGGTATAGTACATACAAGCTTCTTCTCAGTTTAGTAGACTAGATCTCACACCTTAGCTCCTGTCTACCATCAATACAAAACACTAGAGATGAGAGTGATGGTTTAGGGACAGTTTAACATCCTGTAAGAAGTAAAGGCAAACACACTTGTAGACTGTTCTACTGATGCAGACTGATAAGAGTGTGAGAACATGAAGAGACACGTTCATTAACAAAAAACAGGACCTTTAAAAATAACATAAAAAACAGAACACCCGAAATGATTAAAATAAAGTTATATTATTTACAGACTCAAACATGTAAAAAAAACAAAAAAACGAAACAACAGGCCTAACATTCATAAGCCACATATTGTGCAAAAGAGGAAATCTATTTTAAAAGTCAAAATACACATACAATTGTGGTACAAAAACATCTATTGGTCACTGAAGGCCCAGTACAAACAACCAGGGGCTTGATATCCTTCACAGTGGGAGGCTACCTGTGTCACCATCGGGGGACTCTAACATGGGTGACAGAGAGCATTGTTCACCCGTGACAGCTGGGCTCATGCTTGGGAGTGTCTGGGTCCCAGGCTCACAGAGGTGAGGACAGGCCTCGTGTCTCTGCAAGTGTCTCTGAGGTTGGTAGAGCTCATGGTGTTAGTGTCCTGTGTCCAGGTCCCTCATGTAGTCCTGGAAGCCTGCAGTCTGGCATCGATCTCAGTCAGATCGTTCCCTGCATCCAAGGAGCTCTCTGGAGAGGAGAGAACAAGCAGTCTGTCATACCAGGGTCAGGTACAAACATTCAGGACAAACGTTCAGCGATCGCCAGGAACATTCAGAGCTCGCATTTACTCTTTGGTTGACAGCTGCTTTCATTTGGGGATCGATTGTTTACCTTTCTCGGTCGCATCCTTATGTGGGAGTGCTGCATAGTGGCTTCCTGTTCCCAAGTCTTCCTCTGGGCTAAAGAGATACACGACCAGTCACTCAACGTTGCTATGGAGATGGCTAGAATCGACGGCGAGTTAAGAGTAGAAGCCGATGTCACCTTTAAATCCTCACTTACCATTGTAGGGCCATTATACGTCTGCTTCCTCCCTCTGTAAACACACAAAACACAATTCATGACTCGCAACCCAAGACCCGTATATGTCACGTGGCCGGTGAGCAGGAGACGTGTTAGTCTACCTGGAGGTGAGAGGCTGGGCCAACTCATCCATGTCTGCTAAGGAGTTCTCAGAAGACTGTCTGCTCCTCCTGCTCTCCACAGACAGGCTCCTCCCTCTTCCCGTGCTGCCCGTCCGGACCTGCTGATAGGCCTCTCTGGAGCGGGAGCGCCCTCTCTCCAGGACAACCGGAGATGCCAGCATGTCCCTCCGGACCTTCCTCTGGCTGGGGGAGACACGAGAGGGGAAACACAACCCAGCCGGGATGAAGGACAGGGGGCGGGGGTGGAGACAAAGACACAGACGGCAAGAGGAGGAGAGGAACGAACCTTTTGAGCTCTGCTTCTCTCTGTCTGCGCTGTCTGTCCTGGATGTAGGCGGTGGGGTCGAAACGCGGTGCCGGCAATCCTAAATATGAACAAGTTGTATAAGTCTAAGTCTTATAACAGACGACTTTACACTCGTTTGTTGGTAAAACAGAGAATTTCCATATGAATCTGAATGATGTGGGGTGAGAGAGAGAGAGAGTACCTGTGGGAGACGGTGATGGTCTGCGCATGTGGGCGAGAGGCCCCGAGGAGTCCGCCCTCCGCCCCCGGTCCTCCGACCTCCGACCCCTGTCCTCTATCCGCTCCCTCGACCCCGAACGAGCCCTGACCACCACGCGGCCCACGCTGCGCTCGCGGGAAAGCGAACGTCGGATGTCCCCGTCCCCGCGGGAGTTACTGCGCCCCGATAGGGTCGGAGTCAACCTGCTGAAGACACACGCAGGACGCACATCAGACAGAGGGGCGGTGGCGCGGCGGGGAGGAAGTGTTTGTGAGTGAATGACTGAAAGAGAGAGAGAGAAAAGGGAAAGATATACATGCTTAGATTGTCTAACCCTCTCCGTAGCAAGGCCAGCTCGTTTGTCAAACTCTTAACACGGATCCGGAGAGAGCGTTCCGATGCCCATCAGCTCCTCCAACATACGAGAAACAACAACCGCATTTTAGAATCAGACCCAAAAAAAGAATCATGAACCAGAAACCATTTAATCTACGCATTTCATAATCAAAACAAATACCTTTAACATTAGTTCTTGTAAATAACATGCCACATTAGAAAGGTACGTCCTTTCTAATCCTTTTCTTTTTAAGCTTTATTCACTAATCAATTTTTTTACAAGCAATGTTACAGGACAACTTCATATGCCCCCAAAAGATCATGACCGTTATATTTTTATATATATTTAAATGGCAAACACCAACCTGCTCCACCAGAGAAGCCAGCTGCTCCTGGCCTCGTTTACTCGCCGAGCGCTGGGTCTTGGCCCTCTCCCTGAACCATAGCTGCTCCTCCAGGCCCCTCACCACGTCCCGGAGCCCACGGGCCCCTCCGCCAGGGGCGGCAGCCGCCCCAGCCACCCGCAGCCTCTCCAGAGCCACGGCAAGGGCCTCCTTCTCCTCTTTCACCAGACCCAGTCTGAAAACCACAACGCCTAATAAGACACCTGATCCTGAGGCTGTGTGAGGCTTAGAACAATATTCCAAGATGGATGTATGGGGGGATGCAGGGGGGGGGGATGCAGGGGAGGGGGGGTGCAGGGGGGGGGGGGATACACTCACTCTGCCCGTAGACGACAAATCTCTGTTTCCGCTGGTTTGTGACCTCCGTGATCGGCGAGTGCGTTGAGCTCAGCCCTCAAGACACGGATCTCCTTCTGCAGGGCTGCAGGGTCAGGCTTGCCCTGGTAGGGCAGGGGGAGCGGGTAGTGGATCCTGCAGTTACATGGTCACATCCAGCAGTCATTTATCACACATTAGTCATGGAAGTCAACAACCGGATGTGTAAGTAATGAGCAGTTATTTATTTTTAATTTTTTTGTGTAAGTAATGAGCAGTTAAAACAAGGTATGTCTGCGAATACGTCTGGAAGACGCACCTGTCAAACTCCACTGTGTAAATAAGGGATGAGGTATCTTTAGCACTCAGGGCGGGAGACTGTTGCTGGCCACGGGGACGACCTACGACTCCAGCCTTCCTGTTGCGCAGGAGCTCCAGGTCAGCGTAGGGTCAAAAGGTCAAGGGTCCCGACTCGCTGGTCTGAAGGAACACGCAGCTGTCACTCACATTCATAACTACTCTTAAGCGTGTATGGATTCTAGAATCTATATTTGCAGGTCAGACTTACCTTTCTGACTGCAGACTCCAACATGCTGCAGAAGATGGAAAACTGCTTGAAGTTGCCAGTTTTGCGAGTCAGGTCCTCATATCTGGGGAAATAAAATGCCAGTCACCCTGGTGGTCTGTACGTTATGAAACACATTGATGTTATTGGATGCTTACTTACATGCAGGGTCAAATTCTCCTCTCCATTGATCAGCTGTCATTGGGTCCGAAATTTCGACAACCAGTATCCTCTCCTCGAGCTCTATCTTGACGGAAAACTCCACTCCTCGGAAAACAATATCCTCCAACACCGTAGAGCCCACCTCCATAGTTCTCAAATCGTTTGCACGTTGGCAACCTCACTGAAAATTACATTAGCGTAGTTAACCTTACCGGTGGTGTTACACTAATGATCACGGCAATGATCTTGGAGGTGGAGCCGTTAACTACAACGTAGATGCAAATGTAACACACCTCTGTACAAAATGGGCTAACGCCATTGCATGTCTGCAAGTTAGATAAGGTTCGCTACTTCTGGTCCATCAATTTGCATACTATCTGACGGATTAAAAGGACTCAAGATTGCCACCGCAGGCTAGCTAGTGTCTAACGTTACGCAGCACAGCTGGTGCATAGCTAGCTAGCTAGCTGGCTAACAAAATAGCTAGAGCTATCTTTAACTAGCTAAAATTTTACAAATTGCTGGACGATGAGTTGCTTGCTCCTGATGATTGTCGACTAGACCTGTAAACTACATTATCTTTGCTATCAGTCTCATCTTCTGTTTTAATCCTCATTGCCAGTCTAGCATCTATAAATGTGTAGCCTCTCAGTCTTCCTAGACATCACAGCCACAAAGCCAAAGTCAGAAGGCTAGCTAACTTGCTAAGCTCGTCCTAGCTAGCAAGTTACAGCATACCCGTCCTAGTGATTTCCTCGAAAAACGATCCACAGTACACTCCAACGGTATATCGTATCAAATATATCATTGGATAACAGATTACTCCTTGCTGGCTAACTAAGTTGTTAACATGCTTTTTGATCAACTGAAAGACACTGCCTAGCTACTGTAGCAAGACCTACCTGACAGTTTGTAAGCCGCCGCCACTGGTTCAATCACCGGGAATGTTAAACTACCGCCCCCGTAGTAGAGCTATTGGTCGAAAAATATATAAAGACATCTAATTGTGTACTGCTAACCGTCAATCACAAACCTGATAAAGTTTCAGGACAAACGCTAAGAGGGATTCTGGCGGGACATCATCAGTGCCTGGCTGAAGCCCTAGTTTAGAATCACTTCAGGTGATTTCTCATTCCCTTCTGCGCTGCAGGGAAGCAAAGCTCGTTGTTGTTTTTATTGTGTGACAGTAAGTGTGAAATATAACTAATGTGTGTGCACAGTGCATTATATTTATACTAATGCGCTGTGAATCAAATGGCTGCAAAATAAAAATAATGAATACACAGTGTACATGTAACTTAAATGCCAGTAGGATATGTATTATTATTTTTCATTTTTAGCCTAACGTTTAGGCAGAAGAACGACATCTGCAGGATATTACCGGATTAAAAACAAAAACATGTCGGTGTGATCTGTAATCTGAACCTAACTACTTAATTGACAGAAATCTTTAAGGCATATGCCGAGTCTAAATGATGAAAAAAAAAGTATAGGTTACTTTTTTTACTAAAGTTGTCTGTTAATAATAGTTTGCGCATGCGCAAATGACAATGAGCCAAAACCAAGATGGCGCGGTTGTTGAAAATGTTGTCAAACTGTAAGTGATTCTCTTTTCTACAGATAGCTAAAGTGTTCAAAATTCAGCTACATTTGGACTGTATTTACACTACCTGTTTTAATAAAACGTATATGTACCTATTATAGTTGTTACATTGTATTGGCAAAGTAACCGAAAGTTGTCAACCTTTCGTGGTCGGCTGCAGCTACGATAGAGTTTAGCTAGCTATTACCACCGTAAAAGACATCATTAGTCTAACATGATTCATTACCGTAGCAAATGACAAATTGGATTAGATAGCTAGATAGATGGCCATTAGGTGAGAGTAATCCTACTCTTCTAATGCTGTTTTGGTTAGATTGGATAGCTTTAGAGTGTGACAGCTATTCTTGGACTAATGCCCAGACATTAGTTCTACCGTAGCGTCGTAAAAAAGCATGAATATGTACTTGATTATGGTTAGAATATAACGAGCAACCGATACCCTAAATTGTGTTTATAATGGAACAAGCGTACTTCAACACCTTACCCAAAATCAGTGCATCTCATTTGTTATCACTTTAACTGTAGCATTTATTTCCACTGAGTAATGCTAGTTTTAGAATGAGTTAATCCGGTGTTGTGCCCCCAGATGCCCCCCGCCCTAAAAAGCACCCCTCGTGGGAGGAGGCACAAACCATCGAATCTAAAGTGAAGATCGCAACCAAACGGAGGGAGACAGCCGTCTCACATTGTAATTTTTTGTTAAGAGAATAGAAGAATAGAACGTCAGTTATTTGTGTAAATAACTGAGGTTCTTCTAACACAAAATTCTTAAAACACGTCTTTCAAAACGTACAGCGAACACGACCAATACCTTTCTTGCTCCATGACAACGCATTCTGAGAAATATACCCCAGCTATGATTACCAATGGAATTTATTTCTGCTGCGCATTCACAGCAGATACCAGGAACTGCTGTTCCCAGCACCAGAACTAACCTTAAGGTTTCAACCAGAACTACACTAATACCTTTCTGGTGGTCCTGTAAAGCTACTCACATCAGGTAGTCCTTTTCCCAGGAGGGTTATAGCTGTGTTTGAGCATTTCACAGCAGATCAAGAGGTTGTGGGTTCAAATCCCCTCTTTACGTCGGTTTGGACCAAAGCGTCTGCTAATGAATACATTACTATACCTTGTTATTATTGTGCTGACCTGTGACCTTTGCTGCCTCTGCAGGCTGGGAGAGCAGTACTATAGAGATGCCATGGAGCAATGCCATAACTACAACTCCCGGCTGTGGCGCTGAGAGGAGCGTGCGCATGCCCTTCCTGGAACTCTCAGACGGGCGTGGCGCAGAGCAACTGCTACATCTGGATGGAGAAGCGACACAGGGGACCAGGTGAGAAACGCGCACAGACGTGGGGGGGGGGGAGAGTGTCAAGGTGTATGTTTCCACAGCGTGACAGTCCTTCTTCTTCTGCTGCTTCCGCCCCGCCAGGCATGGCTCCTGGGCACTGTACACGTACCCGTCCAGGAGGTTGGAGGAAGAGAGAAGAGCCCATCCTCCGGAGGACCCCAGACTGGCTTTCCCCTCTCTCAAGTCAGTAAAAAGTGGTGCTTCTTAGCAGACGCTTTCATCCAAAGTGGCGTACAGGAGGGAGATTTGAACCTGCGACCTTTGATCTGTACTGAAACGCTTTACCGCTGAGCTATACCTACCCTTATAACCACGGTAGGCCTGGTTATGTGTACATAACACGGCTCACTGTGTTAAAGTGGTGAGGTCCATCCTCTTGAGTGTGGCTCCGTGTGTGTCCTCTCCTCCAGAGCTGGACCTGGGCTTGAAGAGGGATGTCCTGGGGACCTCCGATGGCAGCAGCCTGGAGGCCCTCCTGAAGGGGGAGCCCCTGGACAAGCGGGGCCCCCGGAGCTGCGGGTCCCAGACGAAGAGCCCAGTCTGTCGGACTACTCTACAAGCGCCACCCCCGCCACCCGCAGTCAGAAAGGTACTGTTGGGGACGGGGTGTAGGTAAGGTCAGTAGAATGAATACATCACCTTATCATCGTCACTTTGCATTGAGTCAGTCCTCCACCTTCATCCCCACGCCACTCCACTAACAGTTTCAGGGTCTAGGTTGGTTAGACGTGCTGATTTATGGACTTCTGTGAAGCCCCCCCCCCCGCGACTTTTCTTCCAAAAAAAGGGCTATTCTAAATTAATTTGATTTGATTAGTCTTGAAGGGGGCGTGACAGAAGGGACAATGACATCAACCTCCCTGACCGCGCCTCCTTCCCACACAGAAGTCCTGGAGCAGGATGACTTCCTGGATGACTTGGACGATGAAGATTACGAGGAGGACACCCCGAAGCGGCGAGGCAAAGGGAGGGGGAAGGTGAGGGCGTTCATCTTAGTAGATCTGTCTAGGGGAACATGGCTGGAGGACTACTACTTACTGTGGGCCAACGGTGGCTGTCATGGTTACTGTGGGCCAGCGGTGGCTGTCATGGTTACTCAGAGAGATGAGTGGAGGAGACCTACTTTACACTGTGCCTGGTAAATACTGACATCGTCTGGACACCGTTAGAGTTTGACTACGCACTTCCCATTCTTGATTTTCTGCTGGGCTTTCTGTACGTCGCTCTGGATAAAAGCGTCCGCTACACGTATGTGACGTGTCATGTATGTAACATGTCGTGAATGTAACATGTCATGTGTGTGTTCAGGGCAGAGGAGCGAGCAGCAGGAAGAAGCCGGATGCTGCAGCAGCTCTGGAGGACAAGGACAAGCCTTACGCCTGTGACAGTGAGTCTCTGGAGGGGAGGGGGAGGGAGGGAGGGAGGGAGGGAGGGAGGGAGGGAGGGGAGGGGAGGGGGAGGGGAGGGGAGGGGAGGGGAGGGGGAGGGGGAGGGGGAGGGGAGGGGAGGGAGGGAGGGAGGGAGGGAGGGAGGGAGGGGAGGGGAGGGGAGGGGAGGGGGAGGGAGGGAGGGAGGGAGGGAGGGGGGGAGGGGAGGGGAAGGGAGGGGATGAGAGGGTGGGGGGAGCCTTTTGGGGTGGTGATCTACACAGCTTAGACCAAACCCTTCTCTACTGGCCTTGTGACCTTTGTGTTCTCTGTGTCGGGCTAAATGGGTCTGAGCCACATAGCATGGCGTCACAGAGATGGGGAATACACAGTAGACCATCCAATGGGAGAACCCAACACATTTATATTTATGACTAATAACGATATATATGATGACAACATAAACCTCTGGTAGAATGTCTCGACACGAGCTGCTTGAGATGTGCTCTCCCACGTTCCTGCTGCTCTTCACTCCACAGAGCGTCTCCACGGCTCAGACTCTGACCGGCCCGGTTGGAGTTCCCCCGTCTGAGGCTCTGTCTGTGCTCTCTGTCTCCCTGTTCTCTCTCCCTCTCTTTCAGACACTTTCAAACAAAAGCATAGTTCCAAACCTTCCGAACGAGGTATATTTCTCTCTCATTCCTTTTGAGTTTTTTTTTTTCCGACTTGCCTCTCTCCTTTTCGCTTCTCTTTGCTTCTCTTCTGCTCAATGCATGTGTGGATGATTTTTTTCTGTGCGTGTGTGTTTCTGTATGTGTGCGCACACTTGTGTGTGTGTGTTTTTGTGCGTGTGTTAAAGGGCTTACAAAGCTGCCGTGTTATTAGAGCTTATCTAATAGCTTAATCTTATTCCTGATATTAGTTCTGGACTGTGACATTTAGTTTATACAGTTATTCACATCATACATGAAATTAGACACGAGAGAAGACAGCAAGATAATTGCCATAGACGTGCGTTGTCGTGGAGATTAAATCACACATGGCCCAATACAGTTCCCCTCAGGAAATGCTTGGGTTCTGTATTCCAGCATGTGGTTCTCTGAGTCATCCGTTGGCTTTGTGTCCTGTCTCGTGTCTTAGTTCTGTGTCCCCCCCCCCCCCCCTGTTCCTCTTCTCTCTTACTTTATAGGGAAATGGTGCATTCTGCTTTTGTCTTGAACCTGCCTCAAGCCTCGGGGGGGGGGGGCTGTGGGTTCCACTGTTCCACAGTTGAATAGCGGTGCCTCAGTCTCAGGCCTGGTCTGTGTCCGGGCTGCTGTCCTGGGGCCTGACACAGGCCTGGTCATGTCCACCCAGCTGGGGGCGAGGGTGGGGGCTAGTGGCCCTACCAGAGGGAGGGTGTATGAGTCTGGGTGGGGAACAGCTTGAGGGAGGAAGGAGAGGAACGGTTCTGCTGGCTGCTGCCCCCTCACACACACACACAGGACATTGTGCTTCTTCACAACCACAAAGCCAACACAACCATTGTGCTTCTTCACAACCACAAATGTATCTATTTGTAGTTCTTATTCTGGTAACTTCTCTCACCTGAACAGATATGATGTGTTTTGATGCGTATTCGAAATGCATCAAAACACAAAAACCATTCCGCGTTTTCTCACCCGTGTTTTTCTAACAGGGAGGGCGTCTCCACGCGTGTTTTCATACCTTTCCCTTTTTCTTCCCGTCTTTCTTTGGCAGTCTGTGGGAAGCGCTACAAGAACCGTCCGGGCCTGAGCTACCACTACGCTCACTCCCACCTGGCAGAGGAGGAGGGCGAGGACAAGGAGGAGGCTGAGGTCCACGACACCCCGCCTCCACAGCCCGACGAACCCAAAAGTAACCCTCCCTCCCTCTCTCTCTGCCTCCCTCTCTCTCTCTCTCTCTCTCTCTCCTCTCTCTCCCCTCTCCCCCCCCTCCCCCCCCCCCCCTCTCTCTCTCTCTCCCCCTCCCCCCCCCCCCCTCTCTCTCTCTCTCTCTCCCTCCCCCCCTCCAGGAGAGTGCTACAGTGTAGACCCAGTGATACCAAGACTACCGCACCTCCCACACTCATGACCTCCGTCCCTAACCATAAAAATGTCCTTCAGTAGACACCTCTTTAACCAGCGACGCAGAGTTAAAAGGGGATTTGAACCTGCGACCTCTTGATCTGCAGTCAAATGGGTTAGAGTTACTGCTGTGCTGTACCCATTGACCTGTATCCCGTCTCTCTCTCCCTCCCAGCCCCCAAGAAAGGGCCGGACGGGCTGGCCTTGCCCAACAACTACTGTGACTTCTGCCTGGGGGACTCCAAGAACAACCACAAGACGGGCCAGTCAGAAGAACTGGTGTCCTGTTCAGACTGTGGTCGCTCAGGTACAGGCACACACACACACACACTCACGCACACACACACACTCTTGGGTGTCAAACTACCTCCGTCTGTCAGTCTTTCTGTGCTAGTCTCTCTCTGTGCTAGTCTCTCTCTGTGCTAGTCTCTCTGTGACGGTTTGTTCCCCCAGGGCACCCGTCCTGTCTGCAGTTCACCCCGGTCATGATGGCAGCGGTGAAGACCTACCGCTGGCAGTGCATCGAGTGCAAGTGCTGCAACATGTGTGGCACGTCGGAGAACGACGTGAGTGTGCGGGAGGAACAGACGGCTAGCTCCACTGCAGCCGCTAGCCTGGGGTTGTAAACACATCAATCTACCTGTCATTGTGGGTGGACAGAAGTCTACTGTGTGCTGTGTAGTGAGCAGGCTGCTGGGAGAGTTATTGGTTAACCTGATGTTGTGTTCTTCAGGATCAGCTCCTGTTCTGTGACGACTGTGACCGAGGCTACCACATGTACTGCCTCAGCCCCCCCATGAACGAGCCCCCAGAAGGTGAGCTGGAACGCCCTGCTGGCTGGTTACGCTGTGCCTGAACAGCCTGCCTCTGCGGGATAGTCCCCAGTGATTAAACCAAGCCAGGATCTGAAGTTGCCACATGCAGTAATGGTGCGAGTGTGCGGGTGTGTGAATGTGTAAGTGTGTGTGTGTGTGCGGGAGTGTGTGTGTGTGTGCGGGAGTGTGTGTGTTGTAGAGTTGTGTGATCCTGACCTCTGTCCTCCCTCCTCTCAGGGAGCTGGAGCTGCCGCCTGTGTTTGGACCTCCTGAAAGACAAGGCCTCTATATACCAGAACCAGAATGCCCCTCCGTCTTGATATATACACACACACACACGCACACACACCCCTGCAGTGAGGTTCTCTGTCAGGGGAGAGGTGGAGAGGCAGCAGAGAAGCTGGTACCACAGACGAACCTAAGACTTGTGAAAAGGGAAGGACACCTTTAACACCCCTGTGCAATATACGCCTTGGTCTGCTCCATATGACTGTTACACAGTTCACAGTTCAAATCACCCACAGGCTCTCGTTTCTAACTGTTTGTCAATTTAGCCAAGTCCCAAGAATCCTGAATGAAATTCTCCTTTTATTCCACGATATATCAGTGTTGGCAACTAGTAGACAGAGAAATAGTTGGAATGAACTAGAATGCCAATTCTCCTTCGTAGTAAGAAACGTTTTTGTATAATTATATATTTGTATAGCTTATAAAGGGTGTGAATGGTTTATATGTTGTAATGATAGTGGTTGTTATAGCCTTTGACACAATATCTTATCTACTTCCGTCAGAGAGGACATGTCGTTTAAGACGGGGGGGTCCTGGGGGGGGGGTCCTGGACACTGAGTCGAAGGGCCCCCCCAGTAAGAGAGATACTGTATGTGTTAAGAGCCTACCCCTGAGTGGTACTCTGGGGGGGTATCCTGTGCAATTATGAGTGTGGAGGGACCTCGTCAGGGCCCACGTCCATACCTGGATCCCCCTCTACTGGTTCCCCATTTCCTAGCCCATGTTGGGTTGTGATGGTCTGTGCGCACTACCAGGTTCTGTCACAGGAGGGCAGCGATGAGCCAGGCAAGAGAGTGTAGCTGTGAGAGTTAGCTGGCTGGGTTCTTCTAAGCAAGCTCACACACTGCAGTTAACAATATGTCCAAGAGACACGGAGCGATGGTGAACGACTCCATGTCGGTTTCAACTAGCCTCGTCTCATGGAAAGGGCACAGCAGTGCTTCTGTCTCCACAGATGTGCTTGAAGGCTGTAGAAGCTGTATTTCACCTGAGTTAGTGGATGTAGTTGATGAAGCCTGTACAGCATCTATGACAGTAGGGAAACCCAACACACAATGGGATGCATGATGTAAGTGTGTTCTCACGCATACTCTCGTTTGGTCAATGTGTTGGGAAGTTGTGATATAATTTAGGTACATTATCATATTATATCCATAGCCAACTAACATATACTGAAGCATTAAACATGTAACTTGGTTTTATTTCTAACCGCAATGTTAAATGTTAATTTGAAACAGCTGCCATTAGAATATTGCTGTTAAAGTAAAAAAGGAAGAAAAAAACATTCATGTATGGTATATACTCAGTTGATGTAAGACATTTCTGGGATTTGTTTTTGATTGTGATGAAATGTTTCTTTTGTGGTTTTGTCATTTACTTCCATGAAAATAAATGATTTGGCACTGGTTACATTATATACAGGGTTCCTGCGGGTTCTTAAAATGTCTACAATTATGAACTTTACATTTAAGGTCTTAAAGGTGTTACAACTAGATAGTTCAATGTCAAATTTAAATGTGGAGTGGAGATTATTATGATCCCTGATAGCTCAGTGGTTAAGGATGTGGACTACTAAGTGAGGAGTCTTGTGTTCAAATCTGGCTGAAGGATCTTCTTACAGTTCAATTTTTGCTCTTCGAATTATAAATAAAACTACTTATACTTATACTAAATAAAATGATAAAAGGTAAATTTCTTTTTAGACTCCTGTAGCTACACCGCACTCCCTGACTGTCCAGATCCCCTCTCCCAACTGTCTTCTGGTTGGACAGTTGGGTACCTGGAAAGACAGTTGGGAGAGGGGATCTGGACAGTCGGGGAGTGCGCTGTGGTTACAGGGATCTGGGCCCACGGATGTGTTTGGCACTACGCTCTGTGCTGGATTTGAACCCAGGACGTCGTGGTTTAGGGACTTGTTCCCAACCTGCTACACCACGGGGTCCCCCTTCTATATACTTGGAAATAATATATAATTACTTAACTGATATCAGTTAAATGAATTATCAAATGGTTTGAGCGAGGTTTGAACCAGGGGTACCGTGTTTGGCAGTAGACTCAATGCTACACATGCTTACCCGCTGAGCCACAGAGGGTTCCCCTTTCTATATACTTGGAAATAATATATAATGATTTAACTGATGACAGTTAAATGAATTATCAATTGGTTTGAGCGAGGTTTGAACCAGGGGTACCGTGTTTGGCAATAGACTCAATGCTACACATGCTTACCCGCTGAGCCACAGAGGGTTCCTGCAAAGTTACTTTCTACAAGATGGTGAAATTGCCCTTATGACACTACTAAATGCCAAAGGACAGGTATGTTTTGTTTCTGCTAATGCCAAGTTATAAAACAGAATACTCTGCCTTCTAATCATACTTACAAAACAAGTGAAAGTTTGCTGAAGGATTTATAAGAACTCGTTCACAAAATACAGTGACAATAAGTAGACTTTTCTTGAATAGACATATTTATTTCTGCAACACGGATAAATATTAAACAGAAATGTACAGTTTACCGTCTATTAGGGGTGGGAATATTTTGGTACCTTATGATTTGATTTCAATCTTTATGGTCTTAAAGTGTCTTAAAAAGGTCTTAAATTTGACTTGCTAAAACCTGCAGGAACCCTGTGTATAGTGACTCTGTAGTCTCTGTAAACATATGTAATTGTGTTTAATGTCTTATTGAAAATGACTCATTTAGCAGATACCTGCCAAGGTAACAGGTGGGCTGGTAGAGGGGGAAGATTCAAACCTGCGACCTCAAGATCTGCAGTCAAATTCTGTACCACGGGTGAGGTCAGTGATCAAGGGTCCTGGGGGCTTCTCACAGTGCTGCCCGTCCTCTGCATCCGGGTCGTGGCGTGGTTGCCGTGGCGAGTCCTCCCCCAGTCTCTCTGCCTGAGCCGGCAGAGCAGCAGGGATTTGAAGGTGACCCGGAAGTGCTTGTTACACAGAGCGTAGCAGATGGGGTTCACGGTGCTGTTGATGTAGCACAGCCAGTAGCCCAACTGCCACAGCTTCTCAGGCACACAGTAGGAGAAGGAGGCCAGCACCATGATGTTGTAGGGGCTCCAGGTAAGGATGAAGGCCAGCAGGATGGCGCTCAGGGTCCTGGCTGCCTTCTTCTCCGTGATCATCCTGTTCCTCCTCCGCCTGGCCTTGGGCTGTCTGGTCCGCCTGGTCTCAGACGAGCTGGAGCCCCGGAGGGAAGGCTGCCGGCCTCGGAGGTCCTCCGCCCTGAGGACCGGGGGGTCTCCCGGGGGGGGGTCCGTGTCTGGGGCCTCCCTGAGAGGGAGCGCGGCCGGAGGACCTGATGCCGTGCTGGGCCTCACCTGCCTCTGCTCTGACTCCTGATCCGAGGACAGAGAGGCAGTAGAGCCCCTCCCTCCTTCGGCCCCCCTGCTTCCTGTGCAGCCTTCCCTGTTGCTGCCCGTGGTGGGAGGCAGGGAGGGTTTGGCCGACCCTCTCCCCTGAGAGTCCTCCCTGCATGGATCCTTCCCCCCTGGGCCCTCTCGGGCGCTGCTGAAGCTGCTCTTGGTGCTGCTGGAGTAGACAGACCTCCCCCCGGAGCCCTGGGGACCCCCTGTGCTGCTCACAGACCCCAGCAGCCCCTCCCGACCCTGGGAGCGCTGCTCGATCTCCCAGTAGATCTTCCAGTAGAGGATCACCATGATGGTGACCGGGAGGTAGAAGGCGGCGATGGCCGTGCCGAAGGTGAGCACGGCGTCGTCCATGAAGGGGATGGAGCAGCTGTCCTGCTGCTCCGAGGCCCTGCCCACCACGTGCGGCCAGAAGAGGATGGCGGGCCCCCACAGGACGAAGGACACGGCCCAGGCCAGGACGATGGCCGCCACCGCCCGCTGCGTCGTCCTCTTGACCCTGTAGGTCAGCGGCCGCGTGACGGAGTAGAAGCGGTCGAAGCTGATGACCAGCAGGTTCATGACGGACGCGTTGCTGGCCACGTAGTCCACGGCCAGCCAGAGGTCACAGGCCAGGCTCCCCAGCGCCCAACGGCCCATGATGATGTACACAGCGTACAGGTTCATGGAAACGGCGCCGAGGATTAAGTCTGCCACCGCCAGGCTCAACAGGAAGTAGTTGCTGACGGTGCGCAGCTGGCTGTTGACCCGGAAGGAGATCAAAACCAGCAGGTTGCCAAGGATGGTGACCAGAGAGAGGGGCACTGTGATGATCACAATCACCAGCACCTCCCATACCTCATGACCCCCCAAAGGGTCTGCTGTCCGGTTGCTGGTCTGGGAGACACAGTTGTTCATATTCCATAGAGCTGGGATGAGTGAAAAAAACTATTCATTTACAGAATCAAAAACATTCATTGGAATCGCGCGATTCCTTATGATGCCGTTTGAACTGAGTTAGCTTTTCATGAAAAATAAGTTAATTAAAATTAAATAAATTAACTCAAATACTATTCATAGAGACACTGGACGCGTAAGTACACGTTTTGTTGTCTTAAAAAACTGATAAATCTCTTCACTAAATGGTTAATTTGACTGGTTAAAGTAGCCTACGAATGACATTTGCCGCAATAGCAGTGCTTTTTATTCTTTTGACAATGCTGTAGCTAATAGGAACTCCTTCCAACACAAATGTTCTTCTCCTGTAGCCTATAATCTTTCCGTGCCATGTACCTTTCTTAAACAACGCAACAACTGTTGAAACGTGTACTTACCGACCCGAGTGGTGTTCGTTTGTAGCCTAGGTTTCGCTGTAGTGAGGATGACCTTACGCCGTCTATATAACTTTATGAAGTTATGCCCTATTGTTGAACCCTGATAGTGTTTGAGCCTTCCTATTGTGGGGAAACTTATCCAGTTTGAATTATTGCTCCTCATATGGCGAGGTCCTGTATGCGGAGAGAAGCAGCAAAAAACAGATAGGCTTCAAATGAAAAGCCACTGCCATAACGCGTGTAAACAATGTCAGGCAGCCTCCTGTACAAACTCAAGTCGCCTGGCATTTAGCTACATCCTTCTAGATTATTTTCCTCTTCGCATTTCCTGCTCCATCCTCATTTAATTGAACAAATGTAAATAACAATACCTTTAATAAAGTCAACCATTGACTTAATTAAAACTAGAGAGGGACAATTTCTGGGGAATTGTGGAGTGTGCTTGCGGCCGCCGCAGCTGGGCCAGTTTTATTTAACTACATCCCCTTCAAACCTAGCGTTTCAATTAATATTAAATGTCCATCCATAATGTTCAATATTTAGAGAAAAACAACAGTTTTCATGGGCTGTAGCTACATTTCACGTTACCAAAGGACAAACATAACAACTGACCGACATTGCAGCATGTTTAAATACTGTAATGTCAGTTTAATTTTTAAATACCCCTCTTCAAATTATTTTAAATGTTTTCAGCATTGAACGGTGTAATTGGGAAATTCCATGTAATAGACACACTGTAAAACATCTGTCCGGTTGTGGATAACAGACATTTAATTACTTGATTTTTTCAATTTCCTTTTGCACCCCCTCAACCAACTCATCCGTCTCTCCACATTAAGATAAAGACTGAAGTTCAATTCACTCAACAGGTTTCATCACCAGAACAAAGAGTCAGAGAGGTTGAGAGTGCTGTGTCAGTGTAGAGTGTGTATCGACGTGCTGTGATATTGTACAGCTTGTGTGAGTGTGGCTTTACTCTGTGGTGAAGTGCCGTGAGCAGGGATAGAGCAGGGATGGGAGTCTCTCTCCTGGTGCTTATCACAGGATGTGTTTGCTCCAAGACACCGAGGGTCACAACGCAGCTCCAGAGGAGTTCATGAGTAAACAGAAGAACTGGAGTCAGAGAGAGAGAGGAGCAGAGAGAGACAGAGAGAGAGAGAGAAGAAGGGGTGGTAACAGAGAGGGGAGATAAAGACAGAGATCCTGGATGAGAAAACCCTGCAAGGGGGGGAAGGAGAGGAGGAGGAGCGAGAGAGGGAGAGGAAGAGATGGCAAAAAAAAAAAAAAAAAAAAGAAGGAACGGAAAGTCTTGTCTAATTTACAGCCAGGTCAGAACACAGTTGTGCAGGATACTAAATAAGAGAGGAGAGGAACGGATGGTTATTGCACGGATTTAATTTATTGCACTAACGACATACAAATTTCTCTATGATCAGACACCATCTCTAAATAAAGAAATCTCAGCGCTAAAATATCTGATGGCTCCAACCATAACAGAATAAAATATTGAGGAAAGAACACTGTTCAAACATACTGTAACCGGTTTCTGTCATCTGGAATGTTTACTTAAACTGCTCTGGTTATTGGCCAGATTCATGACTGAGATTAAGCAGAGGTGTCAACTTTATATCTCCATAACGACTGTTGCTTGATTCAACTGTGTGCCCACAATCCAGGGTTAGATAGCGTGGAACACAGGAGCATCCTGTCTGTCCTCCGCCCTTGTTGAGGGTAAGACAAAACATCAGTCATGTAACAAGGAGCAGGTAGACAGCACCAATAACAGGCTTGTTTGACTCTCAATCATCTGTACTCATACCTCAATTTGTACATGATCTAAATGTATCAAAATTGCTTATTTTTCTTCTATAAAATTATTTTGTTATTGCCATTCTTATACTACAAACATTTAGCATTTCCTGTTAGATTTGTGTCCATGTGGATCTTTAAAATGTTATAATTTTTTTGCAGGACTATCTTGCATTTTATTTGTGACATTTTACACGTAAATAATCTCAGATTATTAATATTCAAGATAATATTCACATTACTGCACTCAATGGGTTTTCTGTGTTAAATGAATTAATAAATAACGATACAAAATACTTCTAACACTTTTGCAAACCATTGCCTGTTGGTGTCACAAACAAAGACCCCTAAAAAAAGTTAGAAAATAATAAATACATATCATGAATCAAAGTTTAGGTGCCAAATTGAACCTTCAGTGGAAAGTGACATTGAAGACACACATGCAATCAGATTTAAACATTCTTATCGAATAAAAGTATTCCGATCTCAAGTGTCTGTCCTTTTTTTGTATTATTGAACCAAGTGACAAAAATATACATATCTTTAAGTTACAGTGTGTAATATTCACAAATAGGAAGTTACGTCATCTAATCTTATAAATATCAAAAACATCACAAATCTATTTTCTGTCTGACATTCATTTTTTTTGTAAAACTATATTTAGTAAACATTTAGAAAACTAATAAAAAGTAAAAAGTATTGTCTTGAAGACAGTAATAGTTGTATAGTAATACTGGGAAACTTCTAATTTTACAAACATTGACCGTACCTAAACTTGGTGAACTATTACAACAGACCCGTACGCATGTATCCAAAGGTGGTGACACTCATAGAAACTATATATTTTACATATATAACATCTCTAGAAATGCTATAAATCTTTGATTTCACGTTAATCTATTTACGTCATTTGTAACACTTGTTCAAAGCAGTCGGTCAGGCAAAATTAATTATTGACCTCACTCGAACTCTATCAGTCACTTACAAAATATATTCACATAACGGCATCTTCAGAGTTTATTGACTTTATTATCGTGTCTTACACGGTTCTAATGTTCTGCTCATCTGTACACAAATACAGTTTAACCACAAAACTAGGCAAAGTCAGCTAGGGTGTACGTCATAAACAAACATGGAAAGGTAAACATCTAGGGTTGATATATGAAGGCTGAGACAATGACGTCATCAGGACGCGGATGTTCGGATTTCATAGGACCAGCGGTGACTCGTAACCTATAGCAACAGAACCCTAAATAAGCTACAAGCTAATGGTGCCAACTGTTGCTCCTTAAAATAAACAAAATATGCAAACGATTGTAAAAACCAAGTTATCATGCAATTTGTATAAATCAATACATTTAATTAGTGAAATTCTACAAGACAGCAACTATGGCGGACATATATCGCTTAGAGGCCAAATTGAGCTGCCATCCACCGTACTGTAAGGCAATCAGTGAGCTAAAGATGGCCCCCTTTTGGTGTCCATGAGCTTCTGCAAAATATGCCAAAGTTCATGGGTAATCAAGCGACGTGTCTCATCCTTCATATATTGATCCCAGGTGAACGTCAGGAAACAAGGAAACAAACTGACCGTACTATTGTTACTCCCATGTTTAAGGGCTCTTGAAACACTCCACTGTACCAATGAACTTACTGATAACAATGTTTTACTGTGTGTGTGTGTGTGGGTGGGTGGGTGGGTGTGAGTAAGTAAGTAAGTGCATGCGAGCACGCGTGTGCCTATGTGCATTAGCGCATGAGTGTGTAATTGCGTGTGTGTGTGTGTACACAATGTGCAGTATGTGCTTAGCAGCACCTTCTCATATCCCTGTGGCACACACGAACACCAGCACAGCAGACAGGACCTTACTCTTTTTGGCATGACCGGAGGAGGGTGATCAGAGGGGGGGGAGGCTGTCGCTCAGCGTGTCACATGACAGGAAGGGCCCCGCCAGGGTCGACCTCTGACCTCGACGGCCCTCACATGTTCCCGAAGAGGATGGAACAGAGCAGGAAGACGGCGTAGAGGGACAGGAGACCCAGGCCCAGGCGGCGGTCCAGCTTCCAGTGGTTCAGATGGACACTCGTCACCTGAGCAGACACACGCACACGCACGCAGGAGGCAAAAGAAGAAGAAGCATGCAGCGTCTGTACGTCACTCTGGATAAGAGCGAGTGTAGCGTCTAAAGGGGTCAACCGTAGCTGTGACCGTAGGGAGGGGAGGGCCGATGTGTCGTGCGTGCAGTAGGCCTGTGTAGTAGGGAGTCAGGTGGCTGAGCGGTTAGGGAAGCGGGCTAGTAATCTGAAGGTTGCCAGTTTGATTCCCGGCCGTGCCAAATGACGTTGTGTCCTTGGGCAAGGCACTTCACCCTACTTTGCCTCGGGGAGAATGTCCCTGTACTTACTGTAAGTCGCTCTGGATAAGAGCGTCTGCCAAATGACTAAATGTAAATGTAGTAAAGGCAGGCGAGACACGAGGGGTTTGGACATTTGCTGTATGGATGTTTGGACTACTTTAATACCCGAGCATCTCTCTATCAGGCTGCCCTGGGAGGCCCACTTCATATCCATGACTGTCATAAACCATGTCTCGTAAAGCAGTTCCAATAAAACGTTGCCAACCCAGTATGTTTATGTGTGGAGCCAGGTCTGAGGTGTAATGAACTATACTCAGGGCCCAGTGTCACATGAAGGTGTCAATATGACAGTAATAAAAATGTCAACTTTACTGTGTACACACACATGTAGGCTACTTTTAGCTTATGTACACACACACACACACGCGTATGTGTACATGTACTACACGGTCAGAAAGACAGAGGACCGCAGCACGCACACACACACACACACACACAGTGACTCACGGTCAGGAAGACAGAGGCCAGCAGCAGGACTACAGAGTACACCAGCCCCTTGTTGTTGATGTAGACCTGGTAGAGACACAGAAACAGGGCTGTCATATCCTACATTGTCAACCCAAAGAAATCCTTCAAATCTTAAATTATACTTAGACACAGTTAGAAGTTACCGATGATCCGTGTTCCACCACCAGAGTCCGTAGAGCCCAGGGGAATCCCAGCCCCAACAGGATGTCAAAGATGTTACTGCCGATGGAGTTCGACACCGCCATGTCGCCCATACCTGCGGAGGGAGGGAGGGACGGATAGAGAGAGACATGGAATAAAAAGAAAACAAATTGAAAATGGATTTGGGTTAAGTTTATGCGTGGTGAACGGAATACGGAAAGAGATGGATATGTATGAAAGAATGAGGGGACATGAAACAAAGGAACAGCAATGAAAATAGACGAGGCTTAGTCACCATGGGGTGGAAAGACAGAGAGAGAGAAAGAAACTAAACGGAGAGAGAGAGTATTGTTTCGGAGCGTACCTTGGCGTGCTACGATGAGGCTAGCCATGCAGTCTGCACGCTGGTGCCGGCAGCCAGGAAGGTGATGCCCATGATGTAGTCTGGGATGTCTAGAGTGTGGCTGATGATGGTAACCTGGAGGGCACAACGCAGACACAACACACACACACACATATACAGACACAACACACCACACACGTATACAGAAAGAACACACACACACATATACAGACAGAACACGCACACAGGCGGACAAACACACACACAAGCACACGCAGGTATACAGACGGAACAAACACACCCCCAAAATGTTACTTCAAACCTCCAAATGGTCACTCCTTGTCGGAGAAGGTGCAGGCAGGAGAAGAGAGGGGCGGAGGAAGCCGAGAGGTCCTTACCATCCACACCATGAGTAGGAGAAGATGGCGATCCAGAGGGTGGAGCCGATGAAGGACACCATGAACCAGCGGTGCCAGCGAGGCCACACACAGTTGGGCACGGTGCAGTAGAGGAGGGTGCTCAGGGGCCAGGAGATCAGCCACTTGGCCCGGGCAGCCCAGCTGCCTGGAACGCAGGGTCAGAGGTCAGAGGTCAGACAGGTAAGCCGGAGCCACGCCCGCTCCTACGTTTGGACACGCCTCGTTCATGACCCCAGCTGCTCTGAGCTGCATCAGTAAGCACCAGCAGGCCCACGCTCACCCGGGAGGTAGAAAGGCCTGAAAGGAGTGTCGTCATCCTCCTCTTCCTCGTCCGCACGGCAGCCCTCGGCCCCCGGCTTCTCCCCCGCCTCCCCGTCCCTCACCCCGGCCCCCTCGGGAGTCTGCCTCTCCACGCTGCCTCCGTTCTCCAGGCCTCCAGAGCCCTTCAGGGGCTGGCCTCGCCGTCCTGCTGGCTCCGGGGGCTCCGGATCAACCTCTGTCTCTGTGGACGGTAGGCGGGAGAGAGGGGGGGAGAGAGAGAGAGGAAGAGAGAGGGAGAGAGACACAGTGAGAGACAAGGAGAGAGAGGAAGAGAGAGAAGGAGAGAGGGAGAGAGAGATGAAGTGCACAACAGACGTACTGTACAGCAGCGTGTGACACAGGGCAGCGTGTGACCCAGTGTCAGCGCGTCGGCGTGTCGGGTGTGGCTGAGAGCTCACCTCGCTGATGAGCACGCGCCCGGCCATGGTGAGCCTGGTCCGGGGGAGAAGTGGGCGTGATCATGATCCGGAGCCCCGCCTCGGAGAAGGACAGCTGGTGGGGGTTCAGGATCAGCAGCTCGTCCACCATCACCACCGCAGAAGACTCCTGCCCCGGGCCTGACGACCCTGGAGGGGCCCCCGACACCACACATCAGCCATCAGACATCAGCTCTGCCTGAACAGGCTCCCAACCCCCCTTCTAAGTTCAAGTTTTACTGGCCATTTGTAACTAGGACAGGTGCAGGTATATTGGGATGGTATGGTGACTTCCAGCTGGGGGAGGTGCAGACCTTTCTTCAGCAGCGTCATGGAGGTGTTGCAGTTGGCTCCATCCTCTCCTGCCTGCTCTTCCCTCAGGGCCTCGAGCCCCGGCAGCACGGCCCAGAAGCCTCCAGCCGACGCTCCACAAACCCGGATCGGAGTGTTGAACCTGAGACCGAGCACTTGTGTCAGAGGTGGAGATCACAGGTGGAGATACCAGGTGGAGATACAGGTGGAGATACCAGGTGGGGATACAGGTGGAGATACAGGTGGGGATACAGGTGGAGATACCAGGTGGAGATACAGGTGGAGATACAGGTGGAGATACCAGGTGGAGATACAGGTGGAGATACAGGTGGCGATACAGGTGGAGATACCAGGTGGAGATACCAGGTGGAGATACAGGTGGAGATACCAGGTGGAGATACCAGGTGGAGATACCAGGTGGAGATACAGGTGGAGATACCAGGTGGAGATACCAGGTGGAGATACAGGTGGAGATACAGGTGGGAGATACAGGTGGAGATACCAGGTGGAGATACCAGGTGGAGATACAAGGTGGGGATACAGGTGGAGATACCAGGTGGGGATACGGTGGAGATACCAGGTGGAGATACAGGTGGAGATACAGGTGGAGATACAGGTGGAGATACCAGGTGGAGATACCAGGTGGAGATACCAGGTGGGGATACAGGTGGAGATACCAGGTGGGGATACAGGTGGAGATACAGGTGGAGATACCAGGTGGAGATACCAGGTGGAGATACCAGGTGGAGATACAGGTGGAGATACAGGTGGAGATACCAGGTGGAGATACCAGGTGTGGCGTGCTGGGTCGCAGGGCTCATCTTACTCACTTCATGATCAGAATGTAGACTCCATACATCGAGATGAGCATCAGAGACTCCCACCTGTGGACACACACACACACGCTGTGATACACTAGAACCTGACAGTCTACACACACACACGCTGTGATACACTAGAACCTGACAGTCTACACACACACACGCTCTGATACACTAGAACCTGACAGTCTACACACAGACATATACTCACCAGACCACTTTGGCATCATAGATGACCTACAGGGAGAGAGATTCAACGTTTAAAGCAACAGAGAGATGCAACTGTTCCATTGTGTGCATTCTAGTTGTTTTACTAGAAACACTGGGTTGGCTGGGCTGAGAACAGCAGTCACAGACTAGATTAGGAGTATATTGTTTCCTAGATACACTACAGTATGTTGGACTGCAAACAAATGTGAGCAGGTTTAGGGTCAGAGACAAGCTGTCTCACCAGGATGAGAGCCAGCACTGACAGTATGTAGTACAGAGAATCTCTGAACAGGGACCACCATGTCAGAACCACCGTCTACAAGAGAGACAGAGAGAGAGAGACAGAGAGAGAGAGAGAGAGAGAGAGTAGAGTAGAGAGAGAGGAGGAGAGGAGAGAGAGAGTAGAGAGAGAGAGAGGGGGACAGAGAGAAATAGATGAATGTATCCATTGAAAATAAAACCCATCAGTATTGAAATAGAATAACTCTAGTTGTGTACCTGGCCTGCAAAGATCCCACAGACACCAATAATGACCAGGATGTTAAAGACAGCAGAGCCTACAATGGTGCCAACCCCACCAATCCCCCATCTCTCTCAGTTTCCTCCTCACTCTGGCTGAGACAGAACGCGATGACAAGAATCCTTCGCATTTCTTCTTTTTCGCCCCGCTCGTCCTCCTGGCCAGTCCTACGCATGGTTCACTCGCCCCTCCTCGCTTGCCAGTTGTCCTTCTCCCATTTCGCGTTGTTGTTGTTGAGGAGAAAGATGGGGGATGTGGGGGTTGGCACCCATTGTAGGCTCTGCTGTCTTTAACATCCTGGTCATTATTGGTGTCTGTGGAGATCTTTGCAGGCCAGGTACACAACTAGAGTTATTCTATTTCAATACTGATGGGTTTTATTTTCAATGGATACATTCATCTATTCTCTCTGTCCCCCTCTCTCTCTCTCTCTCTCTCTCTCTCTCTCTCTCTCTCTCTCTCTCTCTCTCTCTCTCTCTCTCTCTCTCTCTCTCTGTCTCTCTTGTAGACGGTGGTTCTGACATGGTGGTCCCTGTTCAGAGATTCTCTGTACTACATACTGTCAGTGCTGGCTCTCATCCTGGTGAGACAGCTTGTCTCTGACCCTAAACCTGCTCACATTTGTTTGCAGTCCAACATACTGTAGTGTATCTAGGAAACAACTATACTCCTAATCTAGTCTGTGACTGCTGTTCTCAGCCCATGCCATCCCAGTGTTTCTAGTAAACAACTAGAATGCACACAATGGAACAGTTGCATCTCTCTGTTGCTTTAAACGGTTTGAATCTCTCTCCCTGTAGGTCATCTATGATGCCAAAGTGGTCTGGTGAGTATATGTCTGTGTGTAGACTGTCAGGTTCTAGTGTATCAGAGCGTGTGTGTGTGTAGACTGTCAGGTTTCTAGTGTATCCACAGCGTGTGTGTGTGTAGACTGTCAGGTTCTAGTGTATCACAGCGTGTGTGTGTGTGTCCACAGGTGGGAGTCTCTGATGCTCATCTCGATGTATGGAGTCTACATTCTGATCATTGAAGTGAGTAAGATGAGTCCTGCGACCCAGCACGCCCCACCTGGTATCTCCACCTGGTATCTCCACCTGTATCTCCACTGGTATCTCCACCTGTATCTCCACCTGTATCTCCACCTGGTATCTCCACCTGGTATCTCCACCTGTATCTCCACCTTGTATCTCCACCTGGTATCTCCACCTGTATCCCACCTGTATCTCCACCTGTATCTCCACCTGTATCTCCACCTGTATCTCCACCTGTATCTCCCACCTGGTATCTCCACCTGTATCCCCACCTGGTATCTCCACCTGTATCTCACCTGGTATCTCCACCTTATATCCCACCTCTGACACAAGTGCTCGGCTCTCATGTTCAACACTCCGATCCGGGGTTTTGTGGAGCGTCGGCTGAGGCTTCTGGGCCGTGCTGCAGGGGCTCGGAGGCCCTGAGGAAGAGCAGGCAGGAGAGGATGGAGCCAACTGCAACACCTCATGACGCTGCCTGAAGAAAGGTCTGCACCTCCCCCCAGCTGGAAGTCACCATACCATCCCAATATACCTGCACCTGTCCTAGTTACAAATGGCCAGTAAACTTGAACTTAGAAGGGGGGTTGGTGAGCCTGTTCAGGCAGAGCTGATGTCTGATGGCTGATGTGTGGTGTCGGGGGGCCCTCCAGGGTCGTCAGGCCCGGGGCAGGAGTCTTCTGCGGGTGGTGATGGTGGACGAGCTGCTGATCCTGAACCCCCACAGCTGTCCTTCTCCGAGGCGGCGGCTCCGGATCATGATCACGCCCCACTTCCTCCCCCCCGGACCAGGCTCACCATGGCCGGGCGCCGTGCTCATCAGCGAGGTGAGCTCTCAGCCACACCCGACACGCCGACGCGCTGACACTGTGTCACACGCTGCACTGGGTCACACGCTGCTGTACAGTACGTCTGTTTGTGCACTTCATCTCTCTCTCCCTCTCTCCTTCTCTCTCTTCCTCTCTCTCCTTGTCTCTCACTGTGTCTCTCTCCCTCTCCTCTTCCTCTCTCTCTCTCTCCCCCCCTCTCTACCCGCCTCCGTCCACAGAGACAGAGGTTGATCCGGAGCCCCCGGAGCCAGCAGGACGGCGAGGCCAGCCCCCTGAAGGGCTCTGGAGGCCTGCGGAAGAACGGATGGCAGCGTGGAGAGGCAGACTCCCGAGGGGGCCGGGGTGAGGGACGGGGAGGCGGGAGAAGCCGGGGGCCGGACGGGCTGCCGTGCGGACGAGGAAGAGGAGGATGACGACACTCCTTTCAGGCCTTTCTACCTCCCGGTTCGTGAGCGTGGGCCTGCTGGTGCTTACTGATGCAGCTCAGAGCAGCTGGGGTCATGAACGAGGCGTGTCCAAACGTAGGAGCGGGCGTGGCTCCGGCTTACCTGTCTGACCTCTGACCTCTGCCCCTGCGTTCCAGGCAGCTGGGCTGCCCCGGGCCAAGTGGCTGATCTCCTGGCCCCCTGAGCACCCTCTCTACTGCACCGTGCCCAACTGTGTGTGGCCTCGCTGGCACCGCTGGTTCATGGTGTCCTTCATCGGCTCACCCTCTGGATCGCCATCTTCTCCTACCTCATGGTGTGGATGGTAAGGACCTCTCGGCTTACTCCGCCCCTCTCTTCTCCTGCATGTGTCCATTTGGAGGTTTTGAAGTAACATTTTGGGGGTGTGTTTGTTCCGTCTGTATACCTGCGTGTGCTTGTGTGTGTGTGTGTTTTTGTCCGCTGTGTGTACGTGTTCTGTCTGTTATATGTGTGTGTCTTTCTGACTACGTGGTGTGTGTGGTTGGTCTGTATGTACGTGTGTGTGTGTGTTGTGTCTGCGTGTGCCCTCCAGGTTACCATCATCAGCCACACTCTAGACATCCCAGACTACACTTCATGGGCATCACCTTCCTAGCTGCCGGCACAGCGTGCCAGACTGCATGGCTAGCCTCATCGTAGCACGCCAAGGTACGCTCCGAAACAATACTCTCTCTCCGTTAGTTTCTTTCTCTCTCCTCTCTGTCTTTCCACCCAATGGTGACTAAGCCTCGTCTATTTTCATTGCTGTTCTTTGTTTCATGTCCCCTCACTTCTTTCATACATATCCATCTCTTTCGTATTCCGTTCACCACGCATAAACTTAACCCAAATCCATTTTCAATTTGTTGTCTTTTTATTCCATGTCTCTCTCTATCCGTCCCTCCCTCCCTCCGCAGGTATGGGCGACATGCGCGGTGTCGAACTCCATCGGCCGTAACATCTTTGACATCTGTTGGGGCTGGGATTCCCCTGGGCTCTACGGACTCTGGTGGTGGAACACGGATCATCGGTAACTTCTAACTGTGCTCTAAGTATATTTAAGATTTGAAGGATTCTTTGGGTTGACACTGTAGGATATGACAGCCCTGTTTGGTGTCTCTACCAGGTCTACATCAACAACAAGGGGCTAGTGCTACTCTGTAGTCCTGCTGCTGGCCTCTGTCTTCCTGACCGGTGAAGTCACTGTGTGTGTGTGTGTGGGCGTGCTGCGGTCCTCTGTCTTTCTGACCGTGTAGTACATGTACACATACGCGTGTGCTGTGTGTGTGTACATAGCTAAAAGTAGCCTACATGTGTGTGTACACAGTAAAGTTGACATTTTTATTACTGTCATATTGACACCTTCATGTGACACTGGGCCCTGCGTATCGTTCATTACACCTCAGACCTGGCTCCACAACATAAACATACTGGTTTGGGCAGCGTTTTATTGGAACTGCTTTACGAGACATGGTTTATGACAGTCATGGATATGAAGTGGGCCTCCCAGGGCAGCCTGATAGAGAGATGCTCGGGTATTAAAGTAGTCCAAACATCCATACAGCAAATGTCCAAACCCCTCGTGTCTCGCCTGCCTTTACTACATTTACATTTAGTCATTTGGCAGACGCTCTTATCCAGAGCGACTTACAGTAAGTACAGGGACATTCTCCCCGAGGCAAAGTAGGGTGAAGTGCCTTGCCCAAGGACACAACGTCATTTGGCACGGCCGGGAATCAAACTGGCAACCTTCAGATTACTAGCCCGCTTCCCTAACCGCTCAGCCACCTGACTCCCTACTACACAGGCCTACTGCACGCACGACACATCGGCCCTCCCCTCCCTACGGTCACAGCTACGGTTGACCCCTTTAGACGCTACACTCGCTCTTATCCAGAGTGACGTACAGACGCTGCATGCTTCTTCTTCTTTTGCCCTCCTGCGTGCGTGTGCGTGTGTCTGCTCAGGTGACGAGTGTCCATCTGAACCACTGGAAGCTGGACCGCCGCCTGGGCCTGGGTCTCCTGTCCCTCTACGCCGTCTTCCTGCTCTGTTCCATCCTCTTCGGGAACATGTGAGGCCGTCGAGGTCAGAGGTCGACCCTGGCGGGGCCCTTCCTGTCATGTGACACGCTGAGCGACAGCCTCCCCCCCTCTGATCACCCTCCTCCGGTCATGCCAAAAAGAGTAAGGTCCTGTCTGCTGTGCTGGTGTTCGTGTGTGCCACAGGGATATGAGAAGGTGCTGCTAAGCACATACTGCACATTGTGTACACACACACACACGCAATTACACACTCATGCGCTAATGCACATAGGCACACGCGTGCTCGCATGCACTTACTTACTTACTCACACCCACCCACCCACCCACACACACACACACAGTAAAACATTGTTATCAGTAAGTTCATTGGTACAGTGGAGTGTTTCAAGAGCCCTTAAACATGGGAGTAACAATAGTACGGTCAGTTTGTTTCCTTGTTTCCTGACGTTCACCTGGGATCAATATATGAAGGATGAGACACGTCGCTTGATTACCCATGAACTTTGGCATATTTTGCAGAAGCTCATGGACACCAAAAGGGGGCCATCTTTAGCTCACTGATTGCATTACAGTACGGTGGATGGCAGCTCAATTTGGCCTCTAAGCCGATATATGTCCACATAGTTGGCTGTCTTGTAGAATTTCACTAAATTAAATGTATTTGATTTATAACAAATTGCATGATAACTTGGTTTTTACAATCGTTTGCATATTTTGTTTATTTTAAGGAGCAACAGTTGGCCACCATTAGCTTGTAGCTTATTTAGGGTTCTGTTGCTATAGGTTACGAGTCACCGCTGGTCCTATGAAATCCGAACATCCGCGTCCTGATGACGTCATTGTCTCAGCCTTCATATATTCAACCTAGATGTTTACCTTTCCATGTTTGTTTATGACGTACACCCTAGCTGACTTTGCCTAGTTTTGTGGTTAAACTGTATTTGTGTACAGATGAGCAGAACATTAGAACCGTGTAAGACACGATAATAAAGTCAATAAACCTCTGAAGATGCCGTTATGTGAATATATTTTGTAAGTGACTGATAGAGTTCGAGTGAGGGTCAAATAATTAATTTTGCCTGACCGACTGCTTTTGAACAAGTGTTACAAATGACGTAAATAGATTAACGTGAAATCAAAGATTTATAGCATTTCTAGAGATGTTATTATATGTAAAATATATGTTTCTATGAGTGTCACCACCTTTGATAACATGCGTACGGGTCTGTTGTAATAGTTCACCAAGTTTAGGTACGGTCAATGTTTGTAAAAATTAGAAGTTTCCCAGTATTACTATACAACTATTACTGTCTTCAAGACAATACTTTTTACTGTTTCTAAATGTTTACTAAATATAGTTTTACAAAAAAAATGAATGTCAGACAGAAAATAGATTTGTGATGTTTTTGATATTTATAAGATCTAGATGACGTACTTCCTATTTGTGAATATTACACACTGTAACTTAAAGATATGTATATTTTTGTCACTTGGTTCAATAATACAAAAAAAGACAGACACTTGAGATCGGAATACTTTTATTCGATAAGAATGTTTAAATCTGATTGCATGTGTGTCTTCAATGTCACTTTCCACTGAAGGTTCAATTTGGCACCTAAACTTTGATTCATGATATGTATTTATTATTTTCTAACTTTTTTTAGGGGTCTTTGTTTGTGACACCAACAGGCAATGGTTTGCAAAAGTGTTAGAAGTATTTTGTATCGTTATTTATTAATTCATTTAACACAGAAAACCCATTGAGTGCAGTAATGTGAATATTATCTTGAATATTAATAATCTGAGATTATTTACGTGTAAAATGTCACAAATA
This sequence comes from Thaleichthys pacificus, assembly GCA_023658055.1. NCBI lineage: Eukaryota > Metazoa > Chordata > Actinopteri > Osmeriformes > Osmeridae > Thaleichthys > Thaleichthys pacificus. The sequence goes on from CM042858.1 coordinate 10,274,188, forward strand.
AAATGCAAGATAGTCCTGCAAAAAAATTATAACATTTTAAAGATCCACATGGACACAAATCTAACAGGAAATGCTAAATGTTTGTAGTATAAGAATGGCAATAACAAAATAATTTTATAGAAGAAAAATAAGCAATTTTGATACATTTAGATCATGTACAAATTGAGGTATGAGTACAGATGATTGAGAGTCAAACAAGCCTGTTATTGGTGCTGTCTACCTGCTCCTTGTTACATGACTGATGTTTTGTCTTACCCTCAACAAAGGGCGGAGACAGACAGGATGCCCTGTGTTCCAGCTATCTAACCCTGGATTGTGGGCACACAGTTGAATCAAGCACAGTCGTTATGGAGATATAAAGTTGACACCTTGCTCTAATCTCAGTCATGAATCTGGCCAATAACAGAGCAGTTAAGTAAAACATTTCCAGATGACAGAAACCGGTTACAGTATGTTTGAACAGTGTTCTTTCCTCAATATTTTATTCTGTTATGGTTGGAGCCATCAGATATTTTAGCGCTGAGATTTCTTTATTTAGAGATGGTGTCTGATCATAGAGAAATTTTGTATGTCGTTCAGTGCAATAAATTAAATCCGTGCAATAACCATCCGTTCCTCTCCTCTCTTATTTAGTATCCTGCACAACTGTGTTCTGACCTGGCTGTAAATTAGACAAGACTTTCCTTCCTTTTTTTTTTTTTTTTTTTTGCCATCTCTTCCTCTCCCTTCTCTCGCTCCTCCTCCTCTCCTTCCCCCCCTTTGCAGGGTTTTCTCATCCAGGATCTCTGTCTTTATCTCCCCTCTCTGTTACCACCCCTTCTTCTCTCTCTCTCTCTGTCTCTCTCTCTCCTCTCTCTCTCTGACTCCAGTTCTTCTGTTTACTCATGAACTCCTCTGGAGCTGCGTTGTGACCCTCGGTGTCTTGGAGCAAACACATCCTGTGATAAGCACCAGGAGAGAGACTCCCATCCCTGCTCTATCCCTGCTCACGGCACTTCACCACAGAGTAAAGCCACACTCACACAAGCTGTACAATATCACAGCACGTCGATACACACTCTACACTGACACAGCACTCTCAACATCTCTGACTCTTGTTCTGGTGATGAAACCTGTTGAGTGAATTGAACTTCAGTCTTTATCTTAATGTGGAGAGACGGATGAGTGGTTGAGGGGGTGCAAAAGGAAATTGAAAAAAATCAAGTTAATTAAATGTCTGTTATCACAACAGACAGATGTTTTACAGTGTGTCTAGTTACATGGAATTTCCCAATTACACCGTTCAATGCTGAAAACATTTAAAATAATTCTGAAGAGGGTATTTAAAAATTAAACTGACATTACAGTATTTAAACATGCTGCAATGTCGGTTCAGTTGTATGTTTGTCCTTTGGTAACGTGAAAATGTAGCTACAGCCCATGAAAACTGTTGTTTTTCTCTAAATATTTGAACATTATGGATGGACATTTAATATTAATTGAAACGATAGGTTTGAAGGTGATGTAGTTAAATAAACTGGCCCAGCTGCGGCGGCCGCAAGCACACTCCACAATTTCCCCAGAAATTGTACCCTCTCTAGTTTTAATTAAGTCAATGTTGACTTTAGTAAAGGTAATTTGTTTATTTACATTTGTTCAATTAAATGAGGATGGAGCAGGAAATGCGAAGAGGAAAATAATCTAGAAGGATGTAGCTAAATGCCAGGCGACTTGAGTTTGTACAGGAGGCTGCCTGACATTGTTTACACGCGTTATGGCAGTGGCTTTTCATTTGAAGCCTATCTGTTTTTTGCTGCTTCTCTCCGCATACAGGACCTCGCCATATGAGGAGCAATAATTCAAACTGGATAAGTTTCCCCACAATAGGAAGGCTCAAACACTATCAGGGTTCAACAATAGGGCATAACTTCATAAAGTTATATAGACGGCGTAAGGTCATCCTCACTACAGCGAAACCTAGGCTACAAACGAACACCACTCGGGTCGGTAAGTACACGTTTCAACAGTTGTTGCGTTGTTTAAGAAAGGTACATGGCACGGAAAGATTATAGGCTACAGGAGAAGAACATTTGTGTTGGAAGGAGTTCCTATTAGCTACAGCATTGTCAAAAGAATAAAAAGCACTGCTATTGCGGCAAATGTCATTCGTAGGCTACTTTAACCAGTCAAATTAACCATTTAGTGAAGAGATTTATCAGTTTTTTAAGACAACAAAACGTGTACTTACGCGTCCAGTGTCTCTATGAATAGTATTTGAGTTAATTTATTTAATTTTAATTAACTTATTTTTCATGAAAAGCTAACTCAGTTCAAACGGCATCATAAGGAATCGCGCGATTCCAATGAATGTTTTTGATTCTGTAAATGAATAGTTTTTTTCACTCATCCCAGCTCTATGGAATATGAACAACTGTGTCTCCCAGACCAGCAACCGGACAGCAGACCCTTTGGGGGGTCATGAGGTATGGGAGGTGCTGGTGATTGTGATCATCACAGTGCCCCTCTCTCTGGTCACCATCCTTGGCAACCTGCTGGTTTTGATCTCCTTCCGGGTCAACAGCCAGCTGCGCACCGTCAGCAACTACTTCCTGTTGAGCCTGGCGGTGGCAGACTTAATCCTCGGCGCCGTTTCCATGAACCTGTACGCTGTGTACATCATCATGGGCCGTTGGGCGCTGGGGAGCCTGGCCTGTGACCTCTGGCTGGCCGTGGACTACGTGGCCAGCAACGCGTCCGTCATGAACCTGCTGGTCATCAGCTTCGACCGCTTCTACTCCGTCACGCGGCCGCTGACCTACAGGGTCAAGAGGACGACGCAGCGGGCGGTGGCGGCCATCGTCCTGGCCTGGGCCGTGTCCTTCGTCCTGTGGGGGCCCGCCATCCTCTTCTGGCCGCACGTGGTGGGCAGGGCCTCGGAGCAGCAGGACAGCTGCTCCATCCCCTTCATGGACGACGCCGTGCTCACCTTCGGCACGGCCATCGCCGCCTTCTACCTCCCGGTCACCATCATGGTGATCCTCTACTGGAAGATCTACTGGGAGATCGAGCAGCGCTCCCAGGGTCGGGAGGGGCTGCTGGGGTCTGTGAGCAGCACAGGGGGTCCCCAGGGCTCCGGGGGGAGGTCTGTCTACTCCAGCAGCACCAAGAGCAGCTTCAGCAGCGCCCGAGAGGGCCCAGGGGGGAAGGATCCATGCAGGGAGGACTCTCAGGGGAGAGGGTCGGCCAAACCCTCCCTGCCTCCCACCACGGGCAGCAACAGGGAAGGCTGCACAGGAAGCAGGGGGGCCGAAGGAGGGAGGGGCTCTACTGCCTCTCTGTCCTCGGATCAGGAGTCAGAGCAGAGGCAGGTGAGGCCCAGCACGGCATCAGGTCCTCCGGCCGCGCTCCCTCTCAGGGAGGCCCCAGACACGGACCCCCCCCCGGGAGACCCCCCGGTCCTCAGGGCGGAGGACCTCCGAGGCCGGCAGCCTTCCCTCCGGGGCTCCAGCTCGTCTGAGACCAGGCGGACCAGACAGCCCAAGGCCAGGCGGAGGAGGAACAGGATGATCACGGAGAAGAAGGCAGCCAGGACCCTGAGCGCCATCCTGCTGGCCTTCATCCTTACCTGGAGCCCCTACAACATCATGGTGCTGGCCTCCTTCTCCTACTGTGTGCCTGAGAAGCTGTGGCAGTTGGGCTACTGGCTGTGCTACATCAACAGCACCGTGAACCCCATCTGCTACGCTCTGTGTAACAAGCACTTCCGGGTCACCTTCAAATCCCTGCTGCTCTGCCGGCTCAGGCAGAGAGACTGGGGGAGGACTCGCCACGGCAACCACGCCACGACCCGGATGCAGAGGACGGGCAGCACTGTGAGAAGCCCCCAGGACCCTTGATCACTGACCTCACCCGTGGTACAGAATTTGACTGCAGATCTTGAGGTCGCAGGTTTGAATCTTCCCCCTCTACCAGCCCACCTGTTACCTTGGCAGGTATCTGCTAAATGAGTCATTTTCAATAAGACATTAAACACAATTACATATGTTTACAGAGACTACAGAGTCACTATACACAGGGTTCCTGCAGGTTTTAGCAAGTCAAATTTAAGACCTTTTTAAGACACTTTAAGACCATAAAGATTGAAATCAAATCATAAGGTACCAAAATATTCCCACCCCTAATAGACGGTAAACTGTACATTTCTGTTTAATATTTATCCGTGTTGCAGAAATAAATATGTCTATTCAAGAAAAGTCTACTTATTGTCACTGTATTTTGTGAACGAGTTCTTATAAATCCTTCAGCAAACTTTCACTTGTTTTGTAAGTATGATTAGAAGGCAGAGTATTCTGTTTTATAACTTGGCATTAGCAGAAACAAAACATACCTGTCCTTTGGCATTTAGTAGTGTCATAAGGGCAATTTCACCATCTTGTAGAAAGTAACTTTGCAGGAACCCTCTGTGGCTCAGCGGGTAAGCATGTGTAGCATTGAGTCTATTGCCAAACACGGTACCCCTGGTTCAAACCTCGCTCAAACCAATTGATAATTCATTTAACTGTCATCAGTTAAATCATTATATATTATTTCCAAGTATATAGAAAGGGGAACCCTCTGTGGCTCAGCGGGTAAGCATGTGTAGCATTGAGTCTACTGCCAAACACGGTACCCCTGGTTCAAACCTCGCTCAAACCATTTGATAATTCATTTAACTGATATCAGTTAAGTAATTATATATTATTTCCAAGTATATAGAAGGGGGACCCCGTGGTGTAGCAGGTTGGGAACAAGTCCCTAAACCACGACGTCCTGGGTTCAAATCCAGCACAGAGCGTAGTGCCAAACACATCCGTGGGCCCAGATCCCTGTAACCACAGCGCACTCCCCGACTGTCCAGATCCCCTCTCCCAACTGTCTTTCCAGGTACCCAACTGTCCAACCAGAAGACAGTTGGGAGAGGGGATCTGGACAGTCAGGGAGTGCGGTGTAGCTACAGGAGTCTAAAAAGAAATTTACCTTTTATCATTTTATTTAGTATAAGTATAAGTAGTTTTATTTATAATTCGAAGAGCAAAAATTGAACTGTAAGAAGATCCTTCAGCCAGATTTGAACACAAGACTCCTCACTTAGTAGTCCACATCCTTAACCACTGAGCTATCAGGGATCATAATAATCTCCACTCCACATTTAAATTTGACATTGAACTATCTAGTTGTAACACCTTTAAGACCTTAAATGTAAAGTTCATAATTGTAGACATTTTAAGAACCCGCAGGAACCCTGTATATAATGTAACCAGTGCCAAATCATTTATTTTCATGGAAGTAAATGACAAAACCACAAAAGAAACATTTCATCACAATCAAAAACAAATCCCAGAAATGTCTTACATCAACTGAGTATATACCATACATGAATGTTTTTTTCTTCCTTTTTTACTTTAACAGCAATATTCTAATGGCAGCTGTTTCAAATTAACATTTAACATTGCGGTTAGAAATAAAACCAAGTTACATGTTTAATGCTTCAGTATATGTTAGTTGGCTATGGATATAATATGATAATGTACCTAAATTATATCACAACTTCCCAACACATTGACCAAACGAGAGTATGCGTGAGAACACACTTACATCATGCATCCCATTGTGTGTTGGGTTTCCCTACTGTCATAGATGCTGTACAGGCTTCATCAACTACATCCACTAACTCAGGTGAAATACAGCTTCTACAGCCTTCAAGCACATCTGTGGAGACAGAAGCACTGCTGTGCCCTTTCCATGAGACGAGGCTAGTTGAAACCGACATGGAGTCGTTCACCATCGCTCCGTGTCTCTTGGACATATTGTTAACTGCAGTGTGTGAGCTTGCTTAGAAGAACCCAGCCAGCTAACTCTCACAGCTACACTCTCTTGCCTGGCTCATCGCTGCCCTCCTGTGACAGAACCTGGTAGTGCGCACAGACCATCACAACCCAACATGGGCTAGGAAATGGGGAACCAGTAGAGGGGGATCCAGGTATGGACGTGGGCCCTGACGAGGTCCCTCCACACTCATAATTGCACAGGATACCCCCCCAGAGTACCACTCAGGGGTAGGCTCTTAACACATACAGTATCTCTCTTACTGGGGGGGCCCTTCGACTCAGTGTCCAGGACCCCCCCCCCAGGACCCCCCCGTCTTAAACGACATGTCCTCTCTGACGGAAGTAGATAAGATATTGTGTCAAAGGCTATAACAACCACTATCATTACAACATATAAACCATTCACACCCTTTATAAGCTATACAAATATATAATTATACAAAAACGTTTCTTACTACGAAGGAGAATTGGCATTCTAGTTCATTCCAACTATTTCTCTGTCTACTAGTTGCCAACACTGATATATCGTGGAATAAAAGGAGAATTTCATTCAGGATTCTTGGGACTTGGCTAAATTGACAAACAGTTAGAAACGAGAGCCTGTGGGTGATTTGAACTGTGAACTGTGTAACAGTCATATGGAGCAGACCAAGGCGTATATTGCACAGGGGTGTTAAAGGTGTCCTTCCCTTTTCACAAGTCTTAGGTTCGTCTGTGGTACCAGCTTCTCTGCTGCCTCTCCACCTCTCCCCTGACAGAGAACCTCACTGCAGGGGTGTGTGTGCGTGTGTGTGTGTGTATATATCAAGACGGAGGGGCATTCTGGTTCTGGTATATAGAGGCCTTGTCTTTCAGGAGGTCCAAACACAGGCGGCAGCTCCAGCTCCCTGAGAGGAGGGAGGACAGAGGTCAGGATCACACAACTCTACAACACACACACTCCCGCACACACACACACACTCCCGCACACACACACACACTTACACATTCACACACCCGCACACTCGCACCATTACTGCATGTGGCAACTTCAGATCCTGGCTTGGTTTAATCACTGGGGACTATCCCGCAGAGGCAGGCTGTTCAGGCACAGCGTAACCAGCCAGCAGGGCGTTCCAGCTCACCTTCTGGGGGCTCGTTCATGGGGGGGCTGAGGCAGTACATGTGGTAGCCTCGGTCACAGTCGTCACAGAACAGGAGCTGATCCTGAAGAACACAACATCAGGTTAACCAATAACTCTCCCAGCAGCCTGCTCACTACACAGCACACAGTAGACTTCTGTCCACCCACAATGACAGGTAGATTGATGTGTTTACAACCCCAGGCTAGCGGCTGCAGTGGAGCTAGCCGTCTGTTCCTCCCGCACACTCACGTCGTTCTCCGACGTGCCACACATGTTGCAGCACTTGCACTCGATGCACTGCCAGCGGTAGGTCTTCACCGCTGCCATCATGACCGGGGTGAACTGCAGACAGGACGGGTGCCCTGGGGGAACAAACCGTCACAGAGAGACTAGCACAGAGAGAGACTAGCACAGAGAGAGACTAGCACAGAAAGACTGACAGACGGAGGTAGTTTGACACCCAAGAGTGTGTGTGTGTGCGTGAGTGTGTGTGTGTGTGTGCCTGTACCTGAGCGACCACAGTCTGAACAGGACACCAGTTCTTCTGACTGGCCCGTCTTGTGGTTGTTCTTGGAGTCCCCCAGGCAGAAGTCACAGTAGTTGTTGGGCAAGGCCAGCCCGTCCGGCCCTTTCTTGGGGGCTGGGAGGGAGAGAGAGACGGGATACAGGTCAATGGGTACAGCACAGCAGTAACTCTAACCCATTTGACTGCAGATCAAGAGGTCGCAGGTTCAAATCCCCTTTTAACTCTGCGTCGCTGGTTAAAGAGGTGTCTACTGAAGGACATTTTTATGGTTAGGGACGGAGGTCATGAGTGTGGGAGGTGCGGTAGTCTTGGTATCACTGGGTCTACACTGTAGCACTCTCCTGGAGGGGGGGAGGGAGAGAGAGAGAGAGAGAGGGGGGGGGGGGGAGGGGGAGAGAGAGAGAGAGGGGGGGGGGGGGAGGGGGGGAGAGGGAGAGAGAGAGAGGAGAGAGAGAGAGAGAGAGAGAGAGGGAGGCAGAGAGAGAGGGAGGGAGGGTTACTTTTGGGTTCGTCGGGCTGTGGAGGCGGGGTGTCGTGGACCTCAGCCTCCTCCTTGTCCTCGCCCTCCTCCTCTGCCAGGTGGGAGTGAGCGTAGTGGTAGCTCAGGCCCGGACGGTTCTTGTAGCGCTTCCCACAGACTGCCAAAGAAAGACGGGAAGAAAAAGGGAAAGGTATGAAAACACGCGTGGAGACGCCCTCCCTGTTAGAAAAACACGGGTGAGAAAACGCGGAATGGTTTTTGTGTTTTGATGCATTTCGAATACGCATCAAAACACATCATATCTGTTCAGGTGAGAGAAGTTACCAGAATAAGAACTACAAATAGATACATTTGTGGTTGTGAAGAAGCACAATGGTTGTGTTGGCTTTGTGGTTGTGAAGAAGCACAATGTCCTGTGTGTGTGTGTGAGGGGGCAGCAGCCAGCAGAACCGTTCCTCTCCTTCCTCCCTCAAGCTGTTCCCCACCCAGACTCATACACCCTCCCTCTGGTAGGGCCACTAGCCCCCACCCTCGCCCCCAGCTGGGTGGACATGACCAGGCCTGTGTCAGGCCCCAGGACAGCAGCCCGGACACAGACCAGGCCTGAGACTGAGGCACCGCTATTCAACTGTGGAACAGTGGAACCCACAGCCCCCCCCCCCCGAGGCTTGAGGCAGGTTCAAGACAAAAGCAGAATGCACCATTTCCCTATAAAGTAAGAGAGAAGAGGAACAGGGGGGGGGGGGGGGACACAGAACTAAGACACGAGACAGGACACAAAGCCAACGGATGACTCAGAGAACCACATGCTGGAATACAGAACCCAAGCATTTCCTGAGGGGAACTGTATTGGGCCATGTGTGATTTAATCTCCACGACAACGCACGTCTATGGCAATTATCTTGCTGTCTTCTCTCGTGTCTAATTTCATGTATGATGTGAATAACTGTATAAACTAAATGTCACAGTCCAGAACTAATATCAGGAATAAGATTAAGCTATTAGATAAGCTCTAATAACACGGCAGCTTTGTAAGCCCTTTAACACACGCACAAAAACACACACACACAAGTGTGCGCACACATACAGAAACACACACGCACAGAAAAAAATCATCCACACATGCATTGAGCAGAAGAGAAGCAAAGAGAAGCGAAAAGGAGAGAGGCAAGTCGGAAAAAAAAAAACTCAAAAGGAATGAGAGAGAAATATACCTCGTTCGGAAGGTTTGGAACTATGCTTTTGTTTGAAAGTGTCTGAAAGAGAGGGAGAGAGAACAGGGAGACAGAGAGCACAGACAGAGCCTCAGACGGGGGAACTCCAACCGGGCCGGTCAGAGTCTGAGCCGTGGAGACGCTCTGTGGAGTGAAGAGCAGCAGGAACGTGGGAGAGCACATCTCAAGCAGCTCGTGTCGAGACATTCTACCAGAGGTTTATGTTGTCATCATATATATCGTTATTAGTCATAAATATAAATGTGTTGGGTTCTCCCATTGGATGGTCTACTGTGTATTCCCCATCTCTGTGACGCCATGCTATGTGGCTCAGACCCATTTAGCCCGACACAGAGAACACAAAGGTCACAAGGCCAGTAGAGAAGGGTTTGGTCTAAGCTGTGTAGATCACCACCCCAAAAGGCTCCCCCCACCCTCTCATCCCCTCCCTTCCCCTCCCCTCCCCCCCTCCCTCCCTCCCTCCCTCCCTCCCCCTCCCCTCCCCTCCCCTCCCCTCCCTCCCTCCCTCCCTCCCTCCCTCCCTCCCCTCCCCTCCCCCTCCCCCTCCCCCTCCCCTCCCCTCCCCTCCCCTCCCCCTCCCCTCCCCTCCCTCCCTCCCTCCCTCCCTCCCTCCCTCCCTCCCCCTCCCCTCCAGAGACTCACTGTCACAGGCGTAAGGCTTGTCCTTGTCCCCAGAGCTGCTGCAGCATCCGGCTTCTTCCTGCTGCTCGCTCCTCTGCCCTGAACACACACATGACATGTTACATTCACGACATGTTACATACAGTGACACGTCACATACGTGTAGCGGACGCTTTTATCCCGAGCGACGTACAAGAAAGCCCAGCAGAAAAATCAAGAATGGGAAGTGCGTAGTTCAAAACTCTAACGGTGTCCAGACGATGTCAGTATTTACCAGGCACAGTGTAAAGTAGGTCTCCTCCACTCATCTCTCTGAGTAACCATGACAGCCCACCGCTGGCCCACAGTAACCATGACAGCCACCGCTGGCCCACAGTAAAGTAGTAGTCCTCAGGCCATGTTCCCCTAGACAGATCTACTAAGATGAACGCCCTCACCTTCCCCTTCCCTTTGCCTCGCCGCTTCGGGGTTTCCTCCTCGTAATCTTCATCGTCCAAGTCATCAGGAAGTCATCCTGCTCCAGGACTTTCTGTGTGGGAAGGAGGCGGGGTCAGGGAGGTTGATGTCATTGTCCCTTCTGTCACGCCCCCTTCAAGACTAATCAAATGAATTTAGAATAGCCCTTTTTTTGGAAGAAAAGTCGCAGGGGGGGTGGGGGGGGGGGGGCTTCACAGAAGTCCATAAATCAGCACGTGTGTAACCAACCTAGACCCTCAATGAGAAACTGTTAGTGGAGTGTGGTAGGGGATGAAGGTGGAGACTGACTCAATGCAAAGTGACGTGATAAGGTGATGTATTCATTCTACTGACTGACCTACCCCGTCCCCGAACAGTACCTTTCTGACGCGGGTGGCGGGGGTGGCGCTTGTAGAGTAGTCCGAAAAAAGACTGGGCTACTTCGTCTGGGACCCGCAGATCCGGGGGTCCCCACGCTTGTCCAGGGGGCCTCCCCCTTCAGGAGGGCCTCCAGGCTGCTGCCATCGGAGGTCCCCAGGACGATACCTCTTCAAGCCCAGGTCCAGCTCTGGAGGAAGAGGACACACACAGAGCCACACTCAAGGGATGGACCTCACCACTTTAACACAGTGAGCGTGTTATGTACACATAACCAGGCCTACCTGGTTATAAGGGTAGGTATAGCTCAGCGGTAAAAAGCGTTTCGGTACAGATCAAAGGTCGCAGGTTCAAATCTCCATCCATACGCCACTTTGGATGAAAGCGTCTGCTAAGAATGCACCACTTTTACCTGACTTGAGAGAGGGGAAAGCCAGTCTGGGGTCCTCCGGAAGGATGGGCTCTTCTTCTCTTCTCCCACCTCCTGGACGGGTACGTGCAGCTGCCCCAGGAGCCATGCCTGGGGGGGGCGGAAGCAGCAGAAGAAGAATGACTGTCACGCTGTGGGGAAACTACACCTTGACACTCTTCCCCCCCCGTGTGCGCGTTTCTCACCTGGTCCCCTGTGTCGCTTCTCCATCCAGATGTAGCAGTTGCTCTGCGCCACGCCCGTCTGAGAGTCCAGGAAGGGCATGCGCACGCTTCTCCTCAGCGCACAGCCGGGAGTTTGTAGTTATGGCATTGCTCCATGGCATCTCTATAGTACTGCTCTCCCAGCCTGCAGAGGGCAGCAAAGGTCACAGTCAGCAACAATAATAACTAGGGTATAGTAATGTATTCATTTAGCAGACGCTTTGGTCCAGAACCGACGTAAAGAGGGGATTTGAAACCCACAACCTCTTGATCTGCTGTGAATGCTCAAAAACACAGACTTAGTACCCTCCTGGGAAAAAGACTACCTGATGGTGAGTAGCTTTACAGGACAACAAGAAAGGTGATTAGTGGAGTTCTGGTTGAAACCTTAAGGTTAGTTCTGGTGCCTGGGAACAGCAGTTCCTGGTATCTGCTGTGAATGCGTCAGCAGAAATAAATTTCCATTGGTAATCATAGCTGGGGTATATTTCCTCAGAATGCGTTGTCATGGAGCAAGAAAGGTATTGGTTCGTGTTCGCTGTACGTTTTGAAAGACGTGTTTTAAGAATTTTGTGTTTAGAAGAACCTCAGTTATTTACACAAATAACTGACGTTCTATTCTTCTATTCTCTTAACAAAAAATTACAATGTGAGACGGCTGTCTCCCCTCCGTTTGGTTGCGATCCTTCACTTTTAGATTCGAGTGGTTTGTGCCCCCTCCCACGAGGGGGTGCTTTTTAGGGCGGGGGGCATCTGGGGGCACAACACCGGATTAACTCATTCTAAAACTAGCATTACTCCAGTGGAAATAAATGTACAGTTAAAGTGATAACAAATGAGATTGCACTGATTTGGGTAAGGCGTTGAAGGTACGCTTGTTCATTATAAACACAATTTAGGGTATCGGGTTGCTCGTTATATTCTAACCATAATCAAGTACATATTCATGGATTTTTTACGACGCTACGGTAGAACTAATGTCTGGGCATTAGTCCAAGAATAGCTGTCACACTATCTAAAGCTATCCATCTAACCAAAAAACAGCATTAGAAGAGTAGGATTACTCTCACCTAAATGGCCATCTATCTAGCTATCTAAATCCAATTTGTCATTGCTACGGTAATGAATCATGTTAGACTAATGATGTCTTTACGGTGGTAATAGCTAGCTAAAGCTATCGTAGCTGCAGCCGACCACCGAAAGGTTGACAACTTTCGGTTCTTTGCCAATACAATGTAACAACTAATATATAGGGTACATATACGTTTTATTAAAACAGGTAGTGTAAATACGAGTTCCCAATGTAGCTGAATTTGAACACTTTAGCTATCTGTAGAGAAGAGATCACTTACAGTTTTGACGAACATTTTCAACAACCGCCGCCATCTTGGTTTTTGGCTCATTGTTCATTTGCGCACGGCGCAAACTATTATTAACAGAAAACTTTAGTAAAAAAGTAACCTATACTTTTTTTTCATCATTTAGACTCGGCATATTGCTTAAAGATTTCTGTCAATTTAAGTAGTTAGGTTCAGATTACAGATCACACCGACATGTTTTTGTTTTTAATCCGGTAATATCCTGCAGATGTCGTTCTTCTGCCTAAACGTTAGGCTAAAAATGAAAAATAATAATACATATCCTACTTGGCATTTAAGTTACATGTACACTGTGTATTCATTATTTTTTATTTTGCAGCCATTTGATTCACAGCGATTAGTATAAATATAATGCACGTGCACACACATTAGTTATATTTCACAATTTACTGTCACACAATAAAACACAACGACTGCTGCTTCCTGCAGCGAGAAGGGAACTGAGAAAATCACCTGAAGTGATTTAAATCTAGGGGCTTCAGCCCAGGCACTGATGAGTGTCCCGCAGAGTATCCCTTTTAGCGTTGTCCTGAAGACTTTATCAGGTTGTGATGGGACGGTAGCAGTACACATTAGATGTCCTTTATATATTTTTCGACCAATACTCTACTACAGGGGGCGGTAGTTTACATTCCCGGTGATTGAACCAGTGGCGGGCGGCTTACAAACTGTCAGGTAGGGTCTTGCTACAGTAGCTAGCAGTGTCTTTCAGTTGATCAAAAAGCATGTTAACAACGATAGTTAGCCAGCAAGGGAGTAATCTGTTATCCAATGATTATTTGATACGATATACCGTTGGAGTGTAACTGTGGATCGTTTTTCGAGGAAATCACTAGGAGCGGGTATGCTGTAACTTGCTAGCTAGGACGAGCTTAGCAAGTTAGCTAGCCTTCTGACTTTGGCTTTGTGGCTGTGATTTCTAGGAAGACTGAGAAGGCTAGCACATTTATAGATGCTAGACTGGCAATGAGGATTAAAAACAGAAGATGAGACTGATAGCAAAGATAATGTAGTTTACAGGTCTAGTCGACAATCATCAGGAGCAAGCAACTCATCGTCCAGCAATTTGTAAAATTTAGCTAGTTAAAAGATAGCTCTAAGCTATTTTGTTAGCCAGCTAGCTAGCTTAGCTATGCACCAGCTGTGCTGCGTAACGTTAGACACTAGCTAGCCTGCGGTGGCAATCTTGAGTCCTTTAATCCGTCAGATAGTATGCAAATTGATGACCAGAAGTAGCGAACCTTATCTAACTTGCAGACATGCAATGGCGTTAGCCCATTTTGTACAGAGGTGTGTTACATTTGCATCTACGTTGTAGTTAACGGCTCCACCTCCAAGATCATTGCCGTGATCATTAGTGTAACACCACCGGGTAAGGTTAACTACGCTAATGTAATTTTCAGTGAGGTTGCCAACGTGCAAACGATTTGAGAACTATGGAGGTGGGCTCTACGGTGTTGGAGGATATTGTTTTCCGAGGAGTGGAGTTTTCCGTCAAGATAGAGCTCAGGGAGAGGAGCTGGTTGTCGAAAATTTCGGGACCCAAATGACAGCTATCAATGGAGAGGAGAATTTGACCCTGCATGTAGTAAGCATCCATAACATCAATGTGTTTTCATAACGTACAGACCACCAGGGTGACTGGCATTTTATTTCCCAGATATTGAGGCCTGACTCGCAAAACTGGCAACTTCAAGCAGTTTCCCATCTTCTGCAGCATGTTGGAGTCTGCAGTCAGAAAGGTAGTCTGACCTGCAAATATAGATTCTAGAATCCATACACGCGTAAGAGTAGTTTATGAATGTGAGTGACAGCTGCGTGTTCCTTCAGACCAGCGAGTCGGTGACCCTTGACCTTTTGACCTACGCTGACCTGGAGCTCCTGCGCAACAGGAAGTCTGGAGTCGTAGGTCGTCCCCAGGTGGCCAGCAACAGTCTACCTGCCCTGAGTGCTAAAAGATACCTCATCCTTATTATAACAGTGGAGTTGACAGGTGCGTCTTCCAAGACGTATTCGCAGACATACCTTGTTTATAACTGCTCATTACTTACACAAAAAAATTAAAAATAAATAACTGCTCATTACTTACACATCCGGTTGTTGACTTCCATGACTAATGTGTGATAAATGACTGCTGGATGTGACCATGTAACTGCAGGATCCACTACCCGCTCCCCCTGCCCTACCAGGGCAAGCCTGACCCTGCAGCCCTGCAGAAGGAGATCCGTGTCTTGAGGGCTGAGCTCAACGCACTCGCCGATCACGGAGGTCACAAACCAGCGGAAACAGAGATTTGTCGTCTACGGGCAGAGTGAGTGTATCCCCCCCCCCCCTGCACCCCCCCTCCCCTGCATCCCCCCCCCCTGCATCCCCCCATACATCCATCTTGGAATATTGTTCTAAGCCTCACACAGCCTCAGGATCAGGTGTCTTATTAGGCGTTGTGGTTTTCAGACTGGGTCTGGTGAAAGAGGAGAAGGAGGCCCTTGCCGTGGCTCTGGAGAGGCTGCGGGTGGCTGGGGCGGCTGCCGCCCCTGGCGGAGGGGCCCGTGGGCTCCGGGACGTGGTGAGGGGCCTGGAGGAGCAGCTGGTCAGGGAGAGGGCCAAGACCCAGCGCTCGGCGAGTAAACGAGGCCAGGAGCAGCGCTTTCTGGTGGAGCAGGTTGGTCGTTTTCCATTTAAATATATAGAAAAATATAACGGTATGATCTTTTGGGGGCATATGAAGTTGTCTGTAACATTGCTTGTAAAAAAAAATGATTAGTGAATAAAGCTTAAAAAGAAAAGGATTAGAAAGGACGTACCTTTCTAATGTGGCATGTTATTTACAAGAACTAATGTTAAAGGTATTTGTTTTGATTATGAAATGCGTAGATTTAAATGGTTCTGGTTCATGAATTGTTTTTTGGTCTGATTCTAAAATGCGGTTGTTGTTTCTCGTAGTTGGAGGAGCTGAGGGCATCGGAACGCTCTCTCCGGATCCGTGTTAAGAGTTTGACAAACGAGCTGGCCTTGCTACGGAGAGGGTTAGACAATCTAAGCATGTATATCTTTCCCTTTTCTCTCTCTCTCTTTCAGTCATTCACTCACAAACACTTCCTCCCCGCCGCGCCACCGCCCCTCTGTCTGATGTGCGTCCTGCGTGTGTCTTCAGCAGGTTGACTCCGACCCTATCGGGGCGCAGTAACTCCCGCGGGGACGGGGACATCCGACGTTCGCTTTCCCGCGAGCGCAGCGTGGGCCGCGTGGTGGTCAGGGCTCGTTCGGGGTCGAGGGAGCGGATAGAGGACAGGGGTCGGAGGTCGGAGGACCGGGGGCGGAGGGCGGACTCCTCGGGGCCTCTCGCCCACATGCGCAGACCATCACCGTCTCCCACAGGTACTCTCTCTCTCTCTCACCCCACATCATTCAGATTCATATGGAAATTCTCTGTTTTACCAACAAACGAGTGTAAAGTCGTCTGTTATAAGACTTAGACTTATACAACTTGTTCATATTTAGGATTGCCGGCACCGCGTTTCGACCCCACCGCCTACATCCAGGACAGACAGCGCAGACAGAGAGAAGCAGAGCTCAAAAGGTTCGTTCCTCTCCTCCTCTTGCCGTCTGTGTCTTTGTCTCCACCCCCGCCCCCTGTCCTTCATCCCGGCTGGGTTGTGTTTCCCCTCTCGTGTCTCCCCCAGCCAGAGGAAGGTCCGGAGGGACATGCTGGCATCTCCGGTTGTCCTGGAGAGAGGGCGCTCCCGCTCCAGAGAGGCCTATCAGCAGGTCCGGACGGGCAGCACGGGAAGAGGGAGGAGCCTGTCTGTGGAGAGCAGGAGGAGCAGACAGTCTTCTGAGAACTCCTTAGCAGACATGGATGAGTTGGCCCAGCCTCTCACCTCCAGGTAGACTAACACGTCTCCTGCTCACCGGCCACGTGACATATACGGGTCTTGGGTTGCGAGTCATGAATTGTGTTTTGTGTGTTTACAGAGGGAGGAAGCAGACGTATAATGGCCCTACAATGGTAAGTGAGGATTTAAAGGTGACATCGGCTTCTACTCTTAGCTCGCCGTCGATTTTAGCCATCTCCATAGCAACGTTGAGTGACTGTCGTGTATCTCTTTAGCCCAGAGGAAGACTTGGGAACAGGAAGCCACTATGCAGCACTCCCACATACAGGATGCGACCCGAGAAAGGTAAACAATCGATCCCCAAATGAAAGCAGCTGTCAACCAAAGAGTAAATGCCGAGCTCTGAATGTTCCTGGCGATCGCTGAACGTTTGTCCTGAATGTTTGTACCTGAACCCTGGTATGACAGACTGCTGTTCTCTCCTCTCCAGAGAGCTCCTTGGATGCAGGGAACGATCTGACTGAGATCGATGCCAGACTGCAGGCTCTCCAGGACTACATGAGGGACCTGGACACAGGACACTAACACCATGAGCTCTACCAACCTCAGAGACACTTGCAGAGACACGAGGCCTGTCCTCACCTCTGTTGAGCCTGGGACCCAGACACTCCCAAGCATGAGCCCAGCTGTCACGGGTGAACAATGCTCTCTGTCACCTCATGTTAGAGTCCCCGATGGTGACACAGGTAGCCTCCCACTGTGAAGGATATCAAGCCCCCTGGTTGTTTGTACTGGGCCTTCAGGACCAATAGATGTTTTTGTACCACAATTGTATGTGTATTTTGACTTTTAAAATAGATTTCCTCTTTTGCACAATATGTGGCTTATGAATGTTAGGCCTGTTGTTTAGTTGTTGTTTTTTTTACATGTTTGAGTCTGTAAATAATATAACTTTATTTTAATCATTTCGGGGTGTTCTGTTTTTGTATTTTTTTGTATTTTTTAAAGGTTCCTGTTTTTGTTAATGAACGTGTCTCTTCATTTCTCACAACTCTTATCAGTCTGCATCAGTAGAACAGTTCTGCAAGGTGTGTTTGCCTTTACTTCTTACAGGGATGTTAAACTGTCCCTAAACCATCACTCTCATCTCATCAGTGTTTTGTATTGATGGTAGACAGGAGCTAAGGTGTGAGATCTAGTCTACTAAACTGAGAAGAAGCTTGTATGTACTATACCACCAACACATCCTCAGTGCTGGTCTTTGACGTCCGGAACATGACAGACCCCTTGCTACTAGAATGCAGTGTCGAGAGCGTTTTCCAGTTGCAAGGATGAGGCCTACGAGTAAAGAGCACTAGGAAGCTATACTCAACTCAGTATAATTCACTCCTATTCTGCTCTGTAGGGTCCAGATTCTGATGTGCTCTCTCATCAGCGCACACCGCAGAGACACAGATTGGCTTCAGGACTGACTGCATGTATGTGGTTCTCTCAGTTGGTTGAGCTGATGGTTTTCCCTCAGGGCTGTAAGTAGAGAACAGCTGCCTCTCCAGCTGGCTGAGTCTCATTAACGAACAGCCACGACCTTCTCATGGACTTTGCTCTCCTGGGAACATCTGGGCTCCACTCCCAGCTGCTCATCTCTGCCCTGATCTACTGAGAGGCTTGTACACACTATATTTACTCTTAATACTTAAATTACATATTTATTTAGCAGACGCTTTCATCCAAAGTAACGTACAAGTCATGTATATAGAGAATACAGTAGAAGATCAAGGATCAGAAGTGCAGAGTTCTAGCTAACAGTAACAGTGCAGTGGTCAGACTTAAGGACCGGTCTGTATTTACTATCTACATTGTATAGTAACATCTCAGCTACCAGTGACCAAGACTGAAAATTGCAAGACATGTATGTCTTGAGATTTAAGAAATATTTGTCTTATGTGGAATGGTTCCTGTGAGATGTTGCCCCTTATTTGGGCACTGACATACACAGGAGTCAAGACAAGGGGAAAAGTGCCTTTTTGGGGCAAATGTATTGACTATTAATTGCTAAATCTCTAAATGACATACAATGTTTAGTAAGAGATTAGTGCTCTCCCAATTTGAAAAGTAAAATTGTGAACTATTTTATATGCTATAAAATAGAAAAAGCACAAGTGTCCTAATTTGTGTTAGGACACTTGTGCTTTTTCTGAAAGGGGCAAATTTGCTTATTGCATTTCCAGCAGTTTTGGAGAGGGTGGGGTCCGGTGGAAGACGCCTGATGACAAATACATCCTGACCCTCCCTCCGCCCTTCTCTTCGTTTTAATCTGACGTCGCAGCTTGTGGCGGGTCTCATCATCAATGCAGCAAGCAATATCCACAACTTGAATCCTGGCCGGATCCCACACACAGTCCTCTTCACGTCCTGACTTGATGGAAGTGATTCCACTATTGGGAGGCACCCAGGCACAATCATACTCCACATTCCATGTTTTCTGGAGTGGATGGTTATCGCAGTCAATTTTCTTTACTTTGCCCACCCTCACACTTAATTTGAACACCACGGCATCTTTTTTGTCAGTGTGTTGCGGGTAGCACTTTGCCTTATCGATGTTGCGACTCACGTAGACACCCGCTCCCAACAGTCCATCTTGGGACCGTTTAAAACCGTTGTCGATTATATCCTCAGCATATTTCAGATATGTACCGTGAAACATGGTGTACACATGCCCTGATGTGGGCTCCTGCGCATTACGCAGTCCCCTCTCTTCCACCGCTTCCCAACCGGAGAAATTGATTTCCATCTCGACAAACTTACACGAAGACGATATTTCTGTGGGCAACATAGTAAACAAAAGTGATCAATATTGCCTTGATAACGCTTAACACTCCTGACACTCCCTTTATATAGATAGTTTAGCATTATATGTAACTTTTATAACAACTCACCTGTTGAGGGGCAGGATATGCTATGTTTTACTTTCACTTTTGATTCTCAAGATGGGACTTTATCTTTAATTTGTGCTTACGTTTTTAAAGGCGCATTACCCTATATGGGCTAATCAACATGCATAGAAAATAACATTTCACACGCTGCCTTAGTACATGACTTGTGGTAGGCCTACATGCTTCTAAGATAAATGAATTAATAGGTCAACACGCTCTACAATTAAGGAGATTTGGCTAAATCTTGGCATAATGTAGGGTAGGCTAGTTTACCGGTGACCCACACATCTGTAACTGTCCCATTTGGGAGTTGAACAAAATGATCATTGGATGTAGGCCAGGCCTGTGTGTTTTATATATAGGTCTATAGATATACCCAAGCTAGATCGGCAGACACTCCAAAGCTTAGCAATGAAGCTTTGGCGAAGGTGTAGGAAGCTTGTGGCGCTTCACGTCCTCCAAGCGCAAAAAGTGCACCTGCAGGAGCAGCAGGGCCATCTAGGCCTATACATTCGCGACGGACCGGAGCCTTGCCCGTACCACCTGAAGAGGGCAGCAAAACATCGTTGTAGCGTCCGGCACATGAATCGGAAGAGAAGAAGAAGAAAGCAGGACGGAAGGCGGCTTGTTGAATTCTTGAATCACAGGAGCCCTGTATCAGTCAGCATCTCAGTTGCGCAACCAACCTGTCCGTGCTCATGACCTTGCCTAAAGTAGTACCATGGCTTGCGCAGTAAGGAAGACCAGTCTGTGTATTAGAGGCATTAAACGTAAGTTTAAAATTGAGTATGATTTATGTGTTTAGCATGCAACAGATAATTTCCCACAATAGCCCAATACATTTGTGTGGTGAACAAAACGTCAAATGGGACAGCTCTACTGTAGATTGCTAGAAATACAATTTTGCCACTCATCCCTTTTTGTTTGTTGTTTGTTTTGAGTGTCTGAAGTCATTGTTTCTAAGCATATTGTTTATTTTCCTCCTCAGCTCTGTGTCTGAACTCCCTCTTGTCTCGAGGACTGGTGGTGGCGAGCAGAAAGAGATGGGATGAAGAACCGCACAGACTCGCGACAGTGAGACGTTGCGTCACAACCCACTCAGGTAAATTGTGCGCCTGTTTGTTTTGGATTCAAACATATTGTGTGCGTGCGTATAGGCCTATGGGAATGCCAGAAAAAGACCAGCACTAAACTCGTTTTTGTATTTATAACACTTAGCAGCTGCTTTGGTCTCCAAGGCCGCATCCACGCACTGGACGAGTGAAAGAGTAGTCAGCGTCGTGTTACTGGGAATGGCCCCCGCAGCTTACCTGTACCTGGGCGCAGTGTTGGACTTCTCCGTTGCAACAGCACTTACTCTCCATGGTCACTGGTAGGTCAGCATCTCTCCTTGGTTTCCATAGGAGGAGAACATACAACGGGTTAAAGAAGAGGATATGCTATAAACTTGTCTGAATGTGTCCCATACTTGGTGATGACTATATCATCATGCTTTGGGTTAACCACTGAACAAACCACTTGACTTTCCACCAACCAATGAAATTCTCAGAAATGCATGTCTGGGCCTTGATGATCTGATATTCTTAATAAATACACTATTTGCATTTTGCTAAGGATAAATATGTCTGCTAAATGAATAAATGGTCTAAAGATATGTTGTACTTATGGACTGTGTGTCTGGTTAAAAGCTTCTGATCAGTGAAAAACTGTGGAGTAAAAATGACCTCATGTTTCCATCCTGGTGGTTCACAGGGGGGTTGGCCAGGTAGTAACAGACTATGTCCACGGTGACCTGAAGATCAAGCTGGCCAAAAGCGGTCTGTTTGTCACTTCCATGGTGACCTTCGCTGGTCTGTGCTACTTCAACTACCACGACGTGGGCCTCTGCAGAGCAGTGGCCATGCTCTGGGGCCTGTAGGCATGACTGACGGAGGAGAAAACATTATTCACTGCCTGGATCAATATACCTGGACCTGTGTTCAGACTCAAGGGGAGGGGGGGAGGGGTAATATTGTTTGCAATGTCTGTATGTTTTGTTTCAAAATTGCCCTCAAATAATGCACAGTATGTGCCAATAACAAAGCTTTCAGCATCTGTGTACATAAAAGATATAGAATAATCAATTTTTGAAATAATCTAGATATAATAATCAATTTTGTTCTTGTCGAGACATGCTTGCATCTGTCAAAAAGCGGGGGAAGTGCACATTGTAGATTAGTTTCCTGTATAGGCCTGTAGTTTATGTAAAGAAGTGGAGATTACCAAGCATTTCCTTTGTTGAGTTTGTAGTGACACTGATCGCTGACCTGTGAACAAAAATAACTTTGGCCTCTGATCATGCTGCTTCTGAATGATAATTATTTATGTAAATAATAAAAGATGAATGAAGGAACTTCAGGAACCAAATACAGGCCATGCTTGAATCACTCTGAATCAATGCCTCAATGTCAAATAAAAATGTAGTAATTGCATGGCTTTGTAGGAAAACCAAAATATGCATAGCCTAAATGACAAACTATTATTGTACCATATGACTATGACTGTTACAATTACGCTGTAAGTAGACTATAACATGTAACATACATTTAAAATAATAGTAGCCTACAGCAGGCCATCTTAAGCCTATGTAACACACCCTAGTTAAAAAATATTGCCTAAATATTTGTTCGTTACTGTAAATAATTATGTACAATAGATATGTTTTGTAAGATGTGTTGGGTTAAAATGACGACAAAGGATTTTAAATGTGTAGACTAGTATAATTCTGGAGGCTACTTGAAAATGTGCTGTTCAATCTGTATCGGGTTTCAAGTTCATTACGTAACGAGCAGTAGACTATATAAACATCCCACCAGTGTGAGACGGCAACTTCCTCTATCTTCTAGCCTTTAGAAATCGTTGGTCAGTCATGTCACCTGTGAAAGATGAAATTTCTGGTACGTAGTTGATTTTTTTCATAGGTTTTGTACAACTACTTATACTATTATTTAATCGTATAGGTTATGATCATCTCCTTATCTCGAACTGTAGCTAAAACAAGTTAAGCCTATGTAGCCTATAGGCTATGCAATATGGAACAAAAAAAACATGCGTTGCAAATGCAACATAGAAAGTCCCGCACTAAGCGTTGATACTGTGACTATTAGCCTACACATTGCAACAATAATAACACGCGTCTGCTATAGGCTACACCAACATTCACTGTCAGAAAACATTCGTTTTAATATCTTCGTTTCTTCACGTAGCATACTGTAACATTGACCATGTCAGAAGATTAACTGAAATAGATTAGGCGATTAAGGCTTATTTAGGATTCACATTTCTGAAAAATATATATTTGGAAATGTAGCTGTCACCGCAATTACACTGATCAAGCCGATGGCTTTTAGGATAGTAAACCGATCCCTTGAGGTAACGCCTTGTAAACACCGCGTACGTAGATTAACCCTGTGCTGTACCGAGGGTTAACAGCAGTACGGTGATTGTAGAAGTTTGGTGAAAGTTTGGTGAAATAACTTGCACCATTAAACCGTAATGAAGTGTAAGCTATATAGGCCTAGCAGTTGTTGTTTATGCAACCTGCAAAGTGTTGTCTGTTGTGCTACAATACCGTTGGTCTGTTTACCTGTACAATGTTGCTTTGGACAAAAGCGTGTTGTAAGTGAATACACCGTAACGTAAATGTCTATCGCACGTCGCGTCCTACTGAAGACACCGAGCCCTCCGGTGGTGCCAAGCATGAGGAGCCTGCCTGTCCTGAGCTGAAGGGGCTGGAGTCCATCGCCCCCCTAGTCCGCTCCGTGGAGGAGACGCTCGAGCCCATAGCTACGGAGGTGCGGGGCAATATCCCCTCCTGGATCTCCGGCAGCCTGCTCAGAAACGGACCTGGGAAGTTTGAGTTCGGAAACCAAAAGTGAGTCGACTCAAATTTTATGCCCATTTTTGTAAAAAAAAAAAAAAAACTATTTCATCAACAAAAAAATTCAATAAATGTTGTCAAACGTTAAATTAGACAAAATGATACCTTTGAGAGCAAAATGAAATTTGGAAAAACAGGGAAAAGGTGTTAGATATTCAGTGTTGATATCCCTGTTATGGTTTGCCTTCCACAGCTTCAACCACTGGTTTGATGGGATGGCTATGCTGCACCAGTTTAAGATCCAGGATGGTCAGGTGACCTACAAAAGCCGTTTCCTGCAGAGTGACGTCTATAAGAAGAACAGTGAGAAGGATCGCATTGTCGTGTCCGAGTTCGGAACCCTGGCCTTGCCGGACCCTTGCAAAAACTTCTTTCAACGTTTCCTCTCTCGCTTCGAAATGATCCGTGAGTTACTATGTGGGGTGAGGGCAGGGTTGAGTAGGGGTGAGTGTTGGGTAGGGAGAGGGCAGGGGGGAGTAGAGGGGTGAGTGTTGGGTAGGGAGAGGGCAGGGGGGAGTAGAGGGGTGAGTGTTGGGTAGGGAGAGGGCAGGGGGGAGTAGAGGGGTGAGTGTTGGGTAGGGAGAGGGCAGGGGTGAGTGTTGGGTAGGGAGAGGGCAGGGGGGAGTAGAGGGGTGAGTGTTGGGTAGGGAGAGGGCAGGGGGGAGTAGAGGGGTGAGTGTTGGGTAGGGAGAGGGCAGGGGGGAGTAGGGGGATGAGTGTTGGGTAGGGAGAGGGCAGGGGGGAGTAGAGGGGTGAGTGTTGGGTAGGGTTGAGTAGAGGATGTGAGGGGACTCATGTATAAGGCCAGCTTGTAGATTCTTGTTTCTCCTCTTCTCCTCAGTTTTTTTGCCTTTCTTAACTCAGTGCTGTACATGCATTAAGTCCCACATTGTGCATATAGATAAGGAAGATGTGTCAGTGCTGTGCTGTGCTGTGTCGTGCTGTGCAGTGCTGTGCTGTGCAGTGCTGTACATGCAGTCCTACACTAGTGGCACAGTGGTATTTACCACATTTCATAACATCCCATGTGGAGAGGCCTCTGAAAATAGAACAAATTGAAGTCGCAAATAGATAAATATATCCATGTACTAATACAGCACATAATCCATTTGTAATGGAGCTACAATAGTAATAGTATGACCTATATACTGAGCAGAAACAGAGGAATATCTGTTCTCTCAGATGTTATGAGGTTATTTGTGGATTCCATCAGTTAAGCTATTAAGTTTAAGGGTAAAAAAAACTATTTACCAGTGCAAATTGCAAAATGCGATTATTTTCAAAAGTGGAACACTTTTTGTCAGTGAAAGAAATAGAAAATAACATGTTTCAAATGGGGAACCACTCTCGTTTCCGTGGTTTCAGCTCTTACATTCAAGTGGAAACGAAGAAAAAGGGAAGAGGCCAAGGAATGTGTCAGGGGAATTCATATTTCAAACATCCATAAACTGAGCTCAGTAACGTAGGATGAGGAGCGTCAGAGGCAGGAGGGTGGAGGGGATGGCCTCGCTCCAGAGGCAGGAGGGTGGAGGGGATGGCCTCGCTCCAGAGGCAGGAGGGTGGAGGGGATGGCCTCGCTCCAGAGACAGGAGGGTGGAGGGGATGGCCTCGCTCCAGAGGCAGGAGGGTGGAGGGGATGGCCTCGCTCCAGAGACAGAAGGGTGGAGGGGATGGCCCTGCTCCAGAGACAGGAGGGTGGAGGGTGGAGGGGATGGCCTCGCTCCAGAGGCAGGAGGGTGGAGGGGATGGCCTCGCTCCAGAGGCAGGAGGGTGGAGGGGATGGCCTCGCTCCAGAGACAGAAGGGTGGAGGGGATGGCCCTGC